>CM033801.1:37097524-37587350 GCA_019656835.1 Rhododendron ovatum
TTCCACAATCCTCTTGCATATTCTGAATTTCGTTTTTGAGAGAGAAAGGCAGGCGGTAGTCAGTTCGCCAAGGCGGTCGACGGCGGTGTTCCGACGGCTTGCGGTTTAGCTGAGCCAACCCTGGGAGGAAGACGCCGAACACGAACCTACAACACCGACGGTAGGCGGCGAATCTTTCTTAAGGAGACTGTGGTATCACACAGGACTCCGTTTGATTTTCTTTCAATCTGTTTGTATCTCGTTTCATAATCTGTTATTTGTTATGTATTCTGTAACTTTGAATTATCAATGGAATTGTTCTCTGGAATTTTCTGTTATTGCCGTATTTTTCCAACAAAAATAACATTAGCCCAAATACAGAACATGAACATTGGTCCAATTACAACAAGTGAAGTTCAAGGTATTAATTTCAACAATATACAGCTTTACGTTGGAAGCTGTAAACCTAACCCATTGTAGATGAAAACACAGATGAATTAAACGAAATTTTGAAACATTTATTTTGTTATTTACAGTCTGAAAATAGACAACATTATGACCAAATGTCCATTTTCGACTTATTAGAATGGCTGAACGCAAAAATGCGAGACAAAAAGAAAAAAAAAACTATAAACGTCAGGCTGAATGGATTTTGAGCAGGTTATCAATTGTGCTTCTCTAAATGCTGTGGCCACAGTACCTTCGTAGGAGTCTTCTCGCTTTGAATAGTAACTTCTTCCGTTTGGACAGTAAGGTTTTTCTATTAAGAGCTGAAGTCTTTTTCATTGTCTCAGATCTTACGCTCCTTATCACTTCCTCACAATTTGAGCCGAATCAGAAACATACTCTTAACCAATTAAAAACCCACAAGATCCTATCTAATCAATACCCGCTCAAACCTAATCCGCTAAATCCAAAGTTGGTTAATGAGTGCTATATCCATTTCAATGCGGATTTTTGTTTAAAATAATAGGGCAGGAGATCTTTTTTTGACTGCGTCTCCCTCGCCCAATACATATTTCCCCACCTTGACGAGTCTTAGTGGGAATTTAACACAAAAACAGTGAGAATTTAACACAAAAACGGGGGGAAAAACAGAAGCACAATGTATCATGTCATATGTACTGTCGAGCTATATAGGTATCACAATTCACAAGGCTTAATGTATCAAGCTCAACCACCCCCTATGCTACACCTTCCTCACAACGAGCACCATGAAAAGTTGGGAAAACCTTCAGCTTGTCAAACCACCAAGGTAGTTATGCCACTAGTCCATGGCTGAGCTGACCCCACTCTCTCTCTCTCTCTCTCTCTCTCTCTCTCTCTCTCTCCAGCTTTGTGCCTACCATCTCCCTTCAACTTGTCTTAGCTAGCTATGGGCCTTTCTCTCTACACTATCTTCAGTAGCATCCGAATTTAAACTCTTCCATGTGAACTATGTTGCTCCCTTTTATAACTGCGATTGCTAATACCAGCATCACGGTAAGAAATTTTGCCCGGTCAATTTCACCAAATAAACAGCCAATACCTAAAATGGCAGGGATGTTGATGATATGGGACCTTCAAACTCAAGCTTTCCTCGCAACAAAAGTATGCCTCAGTAATTTGACTGACAGCACATAACAACAATAATATGTATAAAGAAAATACACTCATCTTTTTTTCCCAAATTGATAGCATGCACCAAGAAAGTAAGGGCTAAGGAGGGGAAAGTATACCAATCTTTCGGATAATCAATTTGAGCAATTTAAAGAGAAGACAAACACAGGAAATTAGGCATCGAACTTCTAGACTTGAGTAGTTTTAGGAAGCCTCTCTTTTTAAATGATGGATAACTTGTCATATTATAAGTGATAAATGATCTCCGCTAAAATCTTGTTGATAGATAACTTGTCCACCTTGAGTAATTATAGGCACCACCTGATAATTCTCCTCTCTCAAGTGCGACCACAGCTTTTGTCTCAAGTGTATTTTTTTCCTCATTGCTAATTCCCCTGCACAGATATTTTAACAGTAGAATGTGGCTCAGTAGCGTGGCGATGTATGGATCACACAAACATAAGTAAACACATACCATAATAACAGCCCTCTGGTTTATGCAATCAAATTATGCAATCCAATTTGCACAAAAATGAATACTCAAAACACGAAGTCCACGCCTTCCCCAGCCCTCTGGTTTATTCAACTGTTCCGAATTAATAGGCTCAAAGTCCATTCACAAAAGGCTTTACGCTTCAGCTATACTCATTCGCACTGAAGCAAATTAAACAATAATCAGCAAAAACAAAAAGCTTAATCTGAAAGAACATCTTACGACGAATCTTGCCGGTTTCTCCAATACCGATTAATGCTGTTTTTGAAATAAACAGAAACCAGTAGACGAACAGCGACCTGTGCCACCAAATCCCTCGAACTTTATCACTTCCTGGATCATCAACCACCCTTCATTATATAAACATAGTCATATTCGCATTTTCATTAATAACTCATGGTGTACGGGCCAACTTATGCACATCTCGACTAATCCCTAAAGACCCAATCCCACCGTCCACCACCAAGGAGTCCGATTAAAGTCGGACAAAGCGATGTATGGATTGGCCCATAAGAGTTGATAGCACCTAGGACTTGTAAGGGAGCAAACCCCAAGGGTTATTTGATACCATCAAACCCCCTTCATTCGATAAACATATTCATATTCGCAGTTTATTTCATACTTTATTGTGTTTGGATCAGTTTACATACACCTCGACTAATTGTTGGGAACCAATCCCACCAACAACTAGTGGACGGTGGACAAAGCCCCGTATGGACCACCTCGTAAGAGGTGATAGCACCTAGGAGTTACAAGGGAGCAAACCCTAAGCCTTGGGGTTATATCCATATCCACAGATGAATGCAACTGCACCCAGCATCGTAGGCTAAAACCTACAAACGAAAGGAGGCTGAAAATGAGACAAGAGCAGAACCCCGGATGGCTCTCCGACTGAACGAGGGCGGATTCGGCCTGTTTTCGCACGCTCTGGTCGCCGCTCAGCTAGTTGGCGAGCAACTTGTACATCATCGGTAAATCAGAGGCCGATAGCGCCATCGAAAGCAAACAATCAATCAATCAAACGAGCGATAGGTCAGTGGGTATATATGCAGCGGGGAGAGAGAGAGAGAGAGAGAGAGAGAGAGAGAGAGAGAGGTAGATCGGGGAGTTGCGACGAGCGATTGGGTGTTTTTCTCTCTCCGGCGAAGGTTTTCAGTGGCGGTTGCTTGTTGTTGCTACGTACACTGTTTGATGGAGGTGTGAGGGGAAATGTACCATTGGGAGAACTTGTGTTTTTGCTTTGGGGTTTTTATATTTGCTTGTGTCAGCAGAACTCAGCACCAGGCCATTTTCATGTTTTTCAATTTTGTTTTGTTTATTCCCTTTCTAAAAACCAGATTAGAATTTTGGTCATTCTCAAAAAAGAAAAGAAAAAAGAATTTTTGTCCAGAATGGAAATTTCCCAACTTTTCTCATTTAGGAGCAATGCTATGGACTGCATGTGTATAGAATTGTTTGATGTAGCTGGGTCCTACTCGATAGATGTAGTTCGTGCTACGGGAATTCGGAAGGTGGAGCTCGTACGCATCGAGTAGTTCTAAACTATTTTTATGTTCGTGTCTGAGTAAATCTTTCAGTGTACATAATATTTTTGTTTTATTCTCGTGTGGAGGAATATAGTTATTCACTGATCACACTAGATTGACACCCATATATTTTGTAGATAATATATTATGAAATTATATGAATTGTTATCCGATCAATTTAAGTTGTGATGTGGTCAATTTTTTTTGACAAAGTCTGAAAGGTAACTAGTTGGATAATTCCGAAAAGAACCCAAATATAGGCAACTTGAGCTATCCAGTTACTTAATTGTGAGGTTTACAGGCTGAAGAAAGGAAGTATTAATTCTCACAAACTCCATCACGATTTCCAACCGTACGAATAAGGATCATCCATATTTTATACCTGATGTACCCTTGCTCATTTACACCACTCACTACTACAATAATAGATATGCGCCACACTAAGGAGATTCACAAAGATCACAGTTTTCAGTAAAAGCGTGATAAAAAGTGATTGCTAAATTTTTTTATCTCAGTTTAAGTTCAAAGCTGAGATAAAAAGTGCGTTTTAGTGCGAAATAAAAGACCTCGCTCTTATGGCGAGATAAAAGAAAAACAACCACACCCTTGCGGTGTGATAAAAGATTTTAAGGCGAAAAAAAATAAGATAAAAGATCTCGCTTTTGTGGCAAGATAAAATAGAAAAGACCTCACCCATGTGGCGTGATAAAAAAGAGAAAAGATCTCACCCTTGTGGCGTGATAAAAGATTTTAGGGCGGAAAAAAATAAGATATAAGATCTCACTTTTATAGCAAGATAAAAGAGAAACGATCTCACTCTTGTAGAGTGATAAAAAATATTAGCGAGGAAAAAAGTGAGATAAATGATCTCACCCTTGCGGCGAGATAAAAAGTCCACCCATTTATGCATGCAGTCTGAATTTTTGCATGGGCGGGCTGGTACTCATTTAGACAGACTTTGAAAAGTTATGTGAGAAAAAACGATGTCGTTTAAGAACTTTGAAAAGTTCTTTTTTTCTTTTTTACAAAAGGTAAGAAGATAAGCCCTAATTACACTTATCCCAAAATTTTTTTACGTTTCATCTTCATCTTCACGCCCAAAAAGATCGATCGATCGATCGAGAGAGCGAGAGGGCAAATCCCACAACTGGATTCCACCAGTGCCTAGTTATTTTTTCGACGACAGGCGGACTGTTCCACTAGTACCCGATTTTCACATGGGGGAGCTGTGATTTTTATGGTTTATTGTAGTAGTGTAGTTATTTCGGATGTCTTCCAAGTATTTGTTTGACACATTAAGTAAAAAAATAATTATATTATTATGGCTTAACCTTGTCTGAAAAGGATTAAAATCTAACTAGCCGGGTAGCCACCATTGAAATTAAAATTCAATATAAACACAAAATCCATGTGAAATGGTTAGTTTATAAAAAAAAAATCTAAAGTTTGTCTATAATGTTATAATCTGCAGGTTGTGATAATTTTCATAAAAGTACAAAGCTCACATTACAACAAAAAATACTATTGTCTACTAAATTTACTACCTAAGATTAAATTTTTCGTCCAAGAAAATCCTTTGGTGACCAATAACTAATTTTGATTGGCAAAAGATCTGTTGTCATATTTTTAAAAATTTTTAAACTATGTTTGTATATATATTTTTATGTATTTCAATATCATGTTAGTTGTATTTCAAAAAAATAAGCAAATTTTAAGGGGGAAAAAAAGTTTTTTCACTTTAGGAAGTAAGTATAAATATTTTTGTTTTCCTAATATAACAGAAGTTCTTGGCTAGCTTAGTGGTAAGGGCTTGGGAAATCAACTAAGAGTGTGTGGGTTCGAAACTTGGCAATGACAAAAAAAGATGGTTTAGTAGATAAAAAGAAAAGATCACACACAATGATTTTTTATCTCAGTTTATGGTGTGATCATTTTGAACTTTCAATCACGGTTATAGACCGTGATCTAAAGTAATATACAATCACACCCAGAAAAGAGAAACAATCACACCCAAGAGAAACAATCACAGGTTATAACCGTGATAAAAGAGAAACGATCACGCTTTTTGGCCGTGATTGTTTCTCTCTTTCAATCACGGTTTATAACTGTGATAAAAAAAAGTGACTTACAATCACACCCATATCCATCACGGTAGTAGGAGCGTGATGAAAAACTTACAATCACGGTCAATAGCTGTGATCTTTATGGTTTATTGTAGTAGTGACTCCTCCATTTATCTCGATTTCTCTCTATGGACACCTCAATTTGGCTAAATAAATTGACTTGGCCCCACCTTGGGTGAGCCCGATGATGAACTAGTCACTCTTTGCAAGACAATATTTTTGACAGAACTAAGGAATGCTAAGAATGATCCTAGGTGTTAAGAAGTGACCCAAAACCTTGGAAATTTTCGTAGGACATTGGAAATACAGAGAACACGCAACCACACCTTCATTCCCATGTCCGCTTCTCATTTTTTAGCTCATGCATAGTTGCAATGGAAAGAAGTTAAGAACCCTCTGGATCTTAATTTACAAAACCATGGCATCTACGTTTCCATGGGGACGACCTCATTCCAGCGAATGCGTCTTCTTGTGTGCATACCACATATTCATCGGGGATTCGATAACGTTATCTTTCTAGGCTTTTCTTCTGCCAAATATGGTGGTGTTACCATTCCAACTCGATCTAAAATCCCATTTTGATATATTTCCTTACGCTTTGACACCCAAACCTCTATTTGAATGTGAGAGGTATTTGTAGAGTTTGGGGTTGGGAGGACTTTTGATATGAAATTTCAAAGTTTCATTAAAAAACTTGAGCAACAATGCTACCGCCGTATAAAAAACACAAACACTTTTTTTTTTTGTTAACATTGTATACATCTGATAAGCGCGTAAATGTTCACATTAGCGCCCATTAATTTATCTTTATTACGTCCCATTTATATTATTATTCAGAGCTTAATGCGTAGTTTGTGTATTGTAGGTATATGAAGGATTTGATAAAAGAATAAGCAAAAGGGGAATATTAAACGGTGTTCGAAGCTAGTCCATTTCGAGGTCAATATGGAGTGAGGAGTTTAGCGAACTTAATTACTCCAGTACACGGGCATGAGTAACTAGCAAACATAATTTGCAAATCAATTGGGTAGGCCCAATTGATTATTACTCCGTGGTTGATTAACTGGTGGAGCCGAGTGAAGGAATTGGGCCTAAGCTAATTTTTGGCAACTAACGTGGCCCACGACGTTGACGGCAGCAGAAGAATAGGGTTATATAGTATTCTATATACTATATAAAAGAAGAGAGCTTCGGTCAGGGGTCCATGGTATAAGGGTTTATATCATAATAAGGACATCAAATTTCTTTATACAGTCTCCAGGACATTTGGCTTCCACCTTCCAAAAATACCCTCGTAAAAAACGGGAGGATAACCAGTTGGTCAAAAGAGTACATTTTCCTTTACCAAAAAAAAAAACAGTACATCTTGTCCCAAGGACGGAGTCATTCAGAACCGCTCATGATCGACGACGAGGCAGAACGCGAAGAAGGCGAAGGCAAACTTGTTCTTATCGGGGTGGAGGAGGAGTGCTAACCACCGGAACTAATGAGATCGAGGTCGTCGGAGCGCCAATCAAGCAGTCTCGCCGGTGGCTGCTTCTTCTCCGACGATACGTCGGTCTTCTCCAACCCCCCGCCTCTCTCTCTCTCTCTCTCTCGGATCTGAAGCTGGGCCGGCGCCGGTGACAATTCAAGCTCTCTCAAAGCGTAGGTAGTTAGGTCTCGCATTGCCTCCTCAAAGCTTCGACGCCGACGATCTGAGATCGGCTATCTCCTGACTTGTTGTGTTGTTCAATGGGGCAACTCCTCTATTGGGGTCTCGTCCCAATTCTCTCAGTTGCAAAACAAGAATCCTAGCACTAGAATATGTTTATCCGATCAATGTTGATGTTCAGTTCATTTTGTTAATTGATTCATTTTTGATGTTCTTTAGCTGATTTTTTTGTGCTTATGGAATAAATACATTTAAGTCTACCTATTGGAAATTTTTTTAAAAAAAGGTTTTTATTTTAAAATGTTCCAACATGTAAGTTTATCGGTTCTCAAAAAAATTTTGCGATTGGAAATAACCTTATCTGTGCTAATTTATTTTTTGTATCTACAATAATAAAAAAACAAATAACCTTATCTATGTTAATTTATTTTTTGTATCTTCAAAACAAAGAAACAAATAACATTATTTGTGCTAATTTATTTTTGGGTTTTTTGAAAAAAAAAAGCAACAAACAAAGTTAATATCTCTAACAGATACTTGGAGTTATCATTATCTATCAACATCTATTCTCATTAAAACCAGCAATACCAAGAGATAAGATTATTTTTGCGAAATTCGTTCTCTATATAACTGCAACAAAACTAATAGATGTGGTTATTTGTCCAAATCTATATATTGTTTATGATACCAAAAATATCAACAGATAAGGTTATATTTACAAAATCTCTACTCTGAATAATTGCAATAAATCAGATATAGTTATTTGTCGAATTATTCCAAAACTCCCTACAGATAAGGTTATTTTCCAAAATATTTGCACTTTGTATAATTGCAAAATTAAAACCAACAGATATGATTATCTTTAAAATTGGTGCATCACTTGCATTTAAACAAATAAGATTATCTATGCAATATTTCAACTTTTCAAAATTGCAACAAAATCAACAAACATGGTTATCTTTATTGAACAATTTTTTTGTCACTCCAAATAAAGCAACAAATAATATTATATGTGCTAATTTATTATCTATATCTTTGAAAATAAAAAAAATAAATACTTTCCCCATCCCATAAAGTTTATCTGATTCGCAAAACGACAACTAAAAATAATGCATTTGCTTCAAAAAAAAAAAAAGTCAAACTTATAGAATACCGATTTAAAACGTATAGATTTGGACAAATACCCATATCTGAGATAATGAGTATAGATATGATTATTTGTCCAAATTTATATTCTGTATTATTTCAAAACAACCAACATATAAGGTTATCTGCAAAATATGTTCTCCGTATTATTGCAATAAAACTAACAGATATGGTTATATGCTCCAATCTATATTTTGTAAGTTATCTGTCTAAATTTTATATCATGTATCACAGATAACATAATTTGTATTATCATAATAAAACAAACAAATATAGTTATCGATCCAAATCTATACTCTATATCGTTTTAAAAAGATTAACAGATAAAGTTATCTCTTTGAATTCTGTACTTTTTATAATGGCAATAATCAATCGATATGGTTGTCTACCATTCCCAACATCATACTATCATTTCCTCTTTTTCCATGTACATCCTCTCAAATTTAAAATAGCAGATTTACCCAAAAAAATAAAATAAAATAGCAGACAAAGACAAAAAAAAGAAAAGAAGAAGAGTGCAAAGTGAAAATGAAGAAGTTTTGTGCCACTTGCCAGCAAAACAAATGAAAAGGAGAAAAACAAAAATAAGAGTCCAAACCAACTCAGACCCGTTATTATATCATCAATTTCCATCTCTGCCAACATTACGATGACTGCGCCTCTCTCTCTCTCTCTCTCTCTCTCTCTCCAATGGGCCTATCACGCCATACCGATAATTTCTGAGTCTGCGGAGGTTGAGACCACCTACCACCGTTATCCTCCCAGAGTGCGCGGTGCCGGTGGCGGAGGGATTGGGAAATGAACCAGTCCTAACCGGAGCATGCATTTTTTGTTATAATGTCCGCTGGAGTTGAGGTTTTTGCGATCGTTGGTGGTCGTTTGCCAGAGCTAAGTTTTGGGCAGATATTTTGTGACCTCAGTTGAAGTCGGCAAAGGAGTTGGGAACCACCGATAAAGTTAGGAGAGAGAGAGAGAGTTCTCCTGGAGAGAAAGGAAGCACCAGGGTAGTTTTGTCCAAACAAGGACTTTAAAGAATAAAACATCTGAGTCAATGGACCCGAAACCTTATAAAAACATAGCCTGGGCTAATGGCCCAGTGGACCCCTATTTTTGGACTTTACACCAATTTTCTGATAAAAGAAGACAGCAGCAACGGAAAAGGGGGTCTTCTCGTGGAAAAAAAAGAAGGCTGCGCACAGTGACGATTCGGACGGACAAAACGAAGAAAGGGTCTGCCGTGATATCTTCTTGGAATCACGTGGAACAGGCGACTGCCTAGATCAACAGAGGGGCTGCAAGGTTTACCTTTTTGTTTCAAATATTGTTTATTTATTGTTCCGAGTCTTTTCCTTTCAAGTTCTTAAAGCTTTGTTCAATTACTCGCACTCTGGTAACTCGTTTTAATTTTCGTTCTGCATTAAAGTTATTAGATTGTTTTTGTTTGGTTTGGATCTTTTATTTATTTTTCGTATCGAGTAATAAAAGTATGTTTCAAACTAAGGTTTCTTCTATTTTCTGTATAATGATTAGTGAGTAGTTGTATAGGTAGGGTCGCGGGGTGATTAGCATACCGTGGTTAGTTCGGGCACTGCTTCTTTTATCAAACAATGAAAAATAATCTTAGATTGGAAAAATACTTCCCGTGGACGAACCTGAGCATTGTCGGAGCCCATGTGAACGGGGGAATGGGGGTCAAAAACTCATTCCCTGCTGCGCATGGGTATACGGTGACCATAGGGTTTTGCATCTTACGGGGTATCTTTTTCAAACTAAAGTTCTACGTTTTTAAGAACATTGAATGGAGCAGGTTAGTCAAGACTGGTTGCGAAGGCTATGAACCCCACGACCGTACCTCCTTTTAATTATCTGAAAAGTACAATTAATTTCTAGGTTTTAATTAATCTCAATCAAAATAACAAAGGGTGGCTACCTAAGAGCCCATTTAAATTATAACAATCCGAATTTTTAGTTAGCACACATCAGCGTCATTGTGGATTCGACTCCGGACTTACCGGATATTGTGCTACGTCAGTTTCCGCCCTACGCTTGGGGCAACCGATTATTTTAGGTCTAGGAATCGGTCAAGCATTTTTGGCGCCGTTGCCGGGGACGGTATTTTGTGTTAAGAATTCGGGTATTTATTTATTTTTATTATTTGTTTTCTTTTTAGTTCATTATTTATTTTATTTTTTTATTTTTGTTGGAAAGAGGAAAAAAATGGCCGATTTTGCAAAGTGCTATGGGGGTTATACAAAACAATTTGATTGTTCAGTATCACTTCCTATATTTTATGGTTTGGCCTCAGAAAATCCTTTTTCGTATATTGGTAACCTTGAGAAAGCTTTTGCTAGCGATGAAGTGGCTCTTTTACATGTATTCCCAAAATCTTTGCGTGGTCGTGCTCAAAGTTGGTTTATTTTTTTGAGTCCAAGATCGACATGGAGTGAGATTGTCATACAGTTTTTCAAAACTTTCAATCTCTCGTATGAGACTCATATGCTTTTACAAGAACTATCAGATTTCTCTCAACAAGATGATGAGTCTTTGTCACAGTGTTGGGAGCGATTTAAATTTGTCGTATTCTCTTGGTCGAGTTATAATTGTGAGTTTGGCAGTCTTCTGGTTATCTTTTGCCATAGTTTAAATCCTAAACCATGTCAGGTGGATTTTAGGTCCACTGACGAGTTTCTAGATAAAAACGCAAAAGAGGCTTGGGATTACCTAGATGACTTAACCCAAAAGCTCCAATTTTGTGAGTTGACTGAAAATTCTGAGGATACCAATTCTGATGCGAGGGAAAAAGAGGAAAAAGAGCCGCTTCCTGAGGATACCAATTCTGAGGTGAGGGTAAAAGAGGAAATAGAGCTGCTTGTTATTAGTAAAGGCTATATGCCTTTTGAGGAGTCATTGCCTATAGTTGCACTAGGTTATATGCCTTTTGAGGAGTCATTGCCAATAGTTGCACTGAATAATCAAGTACTCTCAGCTCTAGATTGTGCCACCCCTGCTACTGAATCTCCACTTTTGCAAGAGTTTTTAAAGGTAGAACTGATTGATTTTCTTAGTATTGATGAACTTTATTCAGTTTATCATCCATATCTTGTGGATTTTGTCAACAATTTGAAAATTAATCTAGTTTGGGCTATACACTTGTTGGAATTTAAATGTCTAAAACAAATTTGGCAAATGTGCTACTCGAAGTATCTTATCTTGTGGCATGGTCGGGTTCAATTCTTGATAAAATGTGTAGAATTGTCACGCCCCATCCCGGAACAACACCCAAAGTGGGCCTGAACCGACACGGCCACGTGGCATTCCACATAAAAGACAAATAACTATACGACAACTAAATAAGAAATAGAGTAAAACCCCAGCGGAAGACTTAACATTAATAACAAACAAGGTGTCTACGATAATTACAAACTTGAAGTCAAAAAGTACTTGACAACATTAGTCACAAATGAGTTTAGCAAAAGTACGAGTTTGACCCAATACAACCAATTCGACCAAAAATACCAACACTCGATACAAATACAAGTGTCCCCAAAACGTCGACCGGCAGTGGACCAACTCTACGGCCACCTGTCACCTGGCAATCCAAAAAGGAAAATCAGAGTGCGTGAGATATAGAATACATTCAATAAAATATCACACGACCCGAAAGATTATCTCACTTGAATGTAATTCACATAAACTCAACACAAGTACTCAATTATATAACCACATGTATAAACATCACACATGCAATGGCACGTCTGCCACATTCCCATGTAACCAAGGCATTGTGTCCTGCACACCACATTTCCATTCACCATTAATTAGACGGCATGGCCCACGACATGGTGTGACTCACTCCACAACCCTTTAGCGGTTACAATCAACACCCAATAAACATATATCATTAGCTAAATCTCTAATAGCATGATATACAATCACCACCTAGTAACATCTCATTGAACATTACCATATCAAATACACTCACCTTCGTATCGACCAAAATATGCCAAACTAAGATTTCGGCACTTCCTGAAAGACCGGCTCTTTACCTAGCCACAAGTTAACTCATATTAGTTACGAATTCCACGAATACTCGGCACAAAGTTACAAAGCTAACAAGAAGCTAAACGATGACTATCGAATACAAGTATGTCCATGTCAACACCTAGAAGTGTCTTGAAACAAGCATAAAGTTCAAATATAAAATAACTCTTGAAATCGGTTTGAAAACTTATGACCAATTCGTCTTATCTTAACCATAATTTCTTATTGGCCTTGAGCTAGCTCTTGAGACCACCACCAATGGAAAGTACACTTTCGGTACACGAATTTTTATATATAATTTGTCCAAAACGGAGTCCGGATGAAAAAGATATGATCGTCCGAAGTTCCACAACAATTGCTGAAAAGTTACCCGAGAGGTACGGGTACCACAAAACTCAGTACCGGTACCCACCCAAAATCGACCCAAATGTTTCAGCACTGATCCGTCGGTACGGGTACCACCAAAAAGTGGTACGGGTACCAACTGGGTTTTTCAGCGAAAATCCAACACGATTTCCTTCCAATTCCCAACCTTTTCCTCTACTCAAACCACATCTAAAACTCCTCAAACCACACCAAATCATGCTTTAACTCATGTACATCAAAGAGCTACTTAAGAAACTCAAACCCCATGAATCAAAGAAGCTTAAAACATAAAAACACAAGAGATTTAAGAGGTATTCTTCTCATACCCAAATCAACTTGCATTATCTAACTAAAGCATGAACCCAACTATTTAAGCATGAAATTAGACTTACCCAAACATGAAATCCAACAATTAACATATGAAATTACCTAGATGATTAACAACCTAGACAACCAAGAACCTCCAAGCTCTCCTCTCCTCTTTTCCTTCTTCTTCTTCTTCTTCTTCTTCTTCTTCTTCTCTCTCTCTCTCTCTCTCTCACGTTGGAAACAAGATGAAAATAGGGGAGAAATATCCCCCAAAATATCCCCCAGGATATTTGATAAAGGCCATGGAAAATTATTGTATGCAATTGAAACATGAATTTACTTATGCTCCACCCATGAATCACATACAAGCCCCTCGAACTTCCGTCATACACAAATCAACCCCAAAAACATATAATTCAATTAAAAGATGAATTAAACACTCTAATATTCGGGACGGGTATTACAACTCTCCCCCCCTTAGAAAATTTCGTCCCGAAATTGAATTACCTGACTAAAACAAATGCGGATACTTTTGTTTCATTGACTCCTCGCCCTCCCACGTAGCCTCTTCAACCTTGTGATTCCGCCACAATACTTTCACATAGGGTATCACCTTAGAACGTAAAACTTGCTCCTTTCGATCAAGAATCTCAACCGGTGTCTCCTCATAGGACAAATCCTCACAAAGTTCCAACGGTTCCGAACCCAAAATAAGTGATGGATCTCCCACAAATTTCCGAAGCATGGAGACATGAAACACATCGTGTAATCGAGCCAACTCAACTGGTAATGCCAAACGATAAGCTGTAGCGCCAACTCTTCCAACAATTTCATAAGGACCAATATATCTCGGTGCCAATTTCCCTTTCTTTTGAAAACGAATAACCCCTTTCCAAGGTGAAACACGAATAAATACAAAGTCACCAACCGCAAACTCTAACTCACGTCTCCGTTTATCCGCATAACTCTTTTGACGGCTCTGTGCAATTTTCAAACGTTCTCTAATCAATCTAACACCATCTGCTGCTTGTTGTATTAACTCTGGACCCAGTGTTTCCTCCTCGGCATCCTCAGCTGTTTGTTTTATTAATTCTAACTTTCGTTCCAACATACTCCTTTCACCCACATCCTCCCAACAGATCGGTGTCCTGCATCTTCTGCCATACAAGGCCTCATACGGTGGCATGCCAATACTACTCTGGTAGCTATTATTATAAGCGAATTCCGCCAACGAAAATTTCTCTTCCCAACTGCCACCGAAATCCAGAACACTCGCTCTTAACATATCCTCTAAAATCTGTATAGTCCGCTTCGACTGACTATCTGTTTGTGGATGAAATACAATACTAAATTTCAAAGAAGTTCCCATAGCTTGTTGTAGGCTAAACCAAAATCTAGAAGTAAATTTAGGATCTCTATCACTAACAATAGATATAGGTGCCCCATGCAATCTGACAATCTCGTCAACATATAACTTAGCATACTTATCCGTGGTGTACGTAGTCTTAACCGGTAAGAAGTGAGCCGACTTTGTCAACCGATCAACAATAACCCAAATTGAGTCGTATCCCCCTTTTGAACGTGGCAAACCTGTCATAAAATCCATCGTCACGTTTTCCCATTTCCACTCTGGTATTGGAAGATTCTGCAACAAACCCGCTGGTCTCTGATGTTCTGCCTTCATTCGTTGACAAGTTTCACAACCAGCCACATACTCTGCAATCTCTCTTTTCATACCGCTCCACCAGAAATATTCTCTCAAATCACGATACAATTTAGTGCTTCCCGAATGCATAGCATATGCAGAACAATGAGCTTCATCTAAAATTTCCTTCTTTAAAACTATGTCATTTGGCAAACACATTCTCTTACCAAACATGATCATACCATCATCCCGAATACTAAACTCAGGCACTTTTCCCTTCACTACACGCCGTCTGAACTCTTGCGAATCAGGATCCTGCCACTGCCCATCTCTGATCCGATCTATAAACAAAGGTCGAACGCTAAAACGAGCTAACAAAGCTCCACTACTTCTCAGTGAAAACTCCACTCCCATTTGTTTCAACTCAGTGAAAGCCAAAACTCTCGAACACTGTATACAAGCCAATCTTCCCGCTGTCTTTCGACTCAAAGCATCGGCAACCACATTCGCCTTACCTGGGTGATAGTGTATAGAACAATCATAGTCCTTTATCAATTCCATCCATCGTCGCTGCCTCAAATTCAAGTCCTTCTGCGTGAATAAATATTTTAAACTCTGATGATCACTAAAAATTTCACACGATACTCCATACAAATAATGCCTCCAAATTTTGAGAGCAAAAACCACGGCCGCTAACTCCAAATCATGCGTAGGATAATTTTGTTCATGAACTTTCAACTGTCTCGACGCATAAGCTATAAGTTTACCCCGCTGCATCAAAACACAACCCAATCCCTGCAATGAAGCGTCAGTGTAAACCACCAAATCCTCCGCACCAATCGGAATTGTCAAAACTGGAGCCGATACTAACCGTTTCTTCAACTCAAGAAAACTGCCCTCACACTCTTCAGACCATACAAATTTCACATCCTTCCTAGTCAATTTCATCATCGGTAAAGCAATAGCGGAAAAGCCCTGAATAAACTTTCGATAATATCCCGCCAAGCCAAGAAAACTTCGAATCTCTGAAACACTTTTGGGACTCTCCCAATTAACCATCGCTTCTATCTTCTTAGGATCTACATAAACTCCATCAGCAGAAATCACGTGCCCCAAGAATTTCACACTGTCCAACCAAAACATACACTTGCTAAGCTTCCCAAATAAATGATTGTTACGTAAGACCTGTAGCACGATACGTAGATGATCCTCATGTTCCTCCTTGGTGTGAGAATAAACAAGAATATCATCGATAAACACGATAACAAAAGTATCCAAGAACGGTCGAAATACCCGATTCATCAAATCCATGAAAACTGCTGGAGCATTGGTCAAATCGAATGGCATGACCAAAAACTCATAATGACCATACCTGGTACGAAAAGCTGTCCTCGATACATCACTGTCCCTTACTTTAATCTGATGAAAACCTGATCTCAAATCAATTTTGGAGAATACCGTAGCCCCGTGCAACTGATCAAACAAATCATCTATCATTGGCAATGGATATTGATTCCGAATTGTCACTTTATTCAACTGTCGATAATCAATACACATACGCATGGAACCATCCTTCTTCTTAACAAATAAGACCGGTGCACCCCACGACAATATACTAGGCTGAATGAATCCCCGATCCAGCAATTCTTTTAGCTGCACTTTCAACTCAAGCAACTCTGCTGGCGCCATATGATACGGAGTAATAGATATCGGATTAGTACCCGGCATCAACTCGATAGTGAACTCAACTTCACGGTCCGGCACGATACCCGGCAACTCATCCGGAAATACATCCGCGAACTCATTAACAATTGGTATTTCTTCTAGTTTCAGTGCTTTCTTTTCGGTGTCGACCACATAAGCAATGTACCCTTCATAACCTTTACTCAATAAAGATTTGGCCTTAAGAGTTGAAACACGATAAGTAGAACTCACTACTAAATCACCACAGAACTTCACCTCAATGCTATCCGGTAATTGAAATGTAACTTCCTTAGTAAAGCAATCCATAACGGCATGATACTCCGATAAGAAATCCATACCCAAGATCACATCAAAGTCAGTCATATCTAGCGGCAACAAATCTACAAATAACCTCCTTCCCCCAACCACCAACCCACAACTCGCGTAACACACATTAATAACTATTACCTCACCCACCGGTGTAGAAATAGCTAAAGCAATATTTAAAAGTTTAGCAGGCTTGTCTAAATGTTTAATGAAAGCATTAGACACAAAAGAATGCGTAGATCCAGGATCTAGCAACACACGCGCATAAATACCAGAAATAACCAAAGTATCTGTCACTACCACCGGTGAAGCCTGTGCCCCTTGACGTGTGATTGCAAACACCCTACCCGTTGCCGTAGAACCACTAGCTCCTCCACCTCTACCTCCTTGAACACTTCCCACCGAAGATGTCGCTGGCGCTTGTACTCGAGGGCATTGAGCCGCCATGTGCCCCACCTCACCACAAGTAAAGCACTTGAAACCCTTTGTTGTATTCAAACAATCCCTCATCAAATGGTCTGTTGATCCATAATTAAAACATCGACGAGTCATTGTTGTAGCACCACTCATTGTCTGCCTATTAGTCTCTTGTCCCGACTTCCCTTTCCACCACCCCGTGGAACCCCCTTGTGATTTTCCTAAATCTTGAGTTTTAGTAACTTGAGATTTCTGACCCATATCCCTACTATTACCGCCTCCGGATTTACCAAATGCCGCACCTTCTGTCTTATTTTTCTTGTATGACTCCCGGCTTTCATTGTAGTCCTGAATATCCTTTCCAACCATCCTAGCCATTTCCACTAACCGAGCATATTCCTCTTGTTCGTAGGCAGTCAACCTTGTAGCTACCTTCGGTAAAAGTCCTTTTCGGAACCGCTAACATCTTTTTTCTTCCATGCTCACCAAGTCTGGAGCATATTTTGACAATTTTGCAAGCCTTGCTTCATACTCTGGAACAGTCATACTACCTTGCCTCAATTCAATAAATGCCGCTTCCTGGTCCAATTTCCAACTCTTCGGAAAGTAGTGATCATTGAACCCTTTAACAAAATGCTCCCACGTCACCACTCGCGGTACCGCTGGTATAACTCCTGGCAAAGGAGCAGTCCACTGCCTCTCAAACGACTCCCACCAATCTCGAGCTTCACCTTTCAAGCTAAAAGTTGCCAATGTCAGCTTTTGTGCGTCTGTCACCCCCATAGCATTTAACACCCGCTCCACAGCCTTAAGCCATTCCTCAGCATCACTTGGGTCAATTGCCCCCTCAAACTCCATGGTAAATAGCTTTTTGAACCTTTCAAGTAACCCACTGCCCGTTCCACGAGTCATTGCCTCTGTAGTTTGCCATTGCATAAGAGCTGCTTGTTGTTCTGTGAGCAAGGCCACAGCTGCAAGAAGTCTATCGGTAGCCCCAACAACCGGCTGCTGTAAAGGAACTTCAGGTTGCTGAACCTCATCACCACTAGACGCAGCATCTTCGGCATGAACTGTATGCTCCGAAGCCATTTCCCAATATCTGTTTCAATCACTTTAACAACCAATAGCAAACACAATATTAGATATATAACTCACCCGTTAGCAAACACTACCTCCATTCGACAACCACATTACTCCTATGGTCCACTACCGAACCCCAAACGACTCTCCACATAGAGATTAGAACGTACTAGCTCTGATACCAAGCTGTCACGCCCCGTCCCGGAACGACACCCAAAGTGGGCCCGAACCGACACAGCCACGTGGCATTCCACATAAAAGACAAATAACTATACGACAACTAAATAAGAAATAGAGTAAAACCCCAGCGGAAGACTTGACATTAATAACAAACAAGGTGTCTACGATAATTACAAACTCGAAGTCAAAGAGTACTTGATAACATTAGTCACAAATGAGTTTAGCAAAAGTACGAGTTTGACCCAATACAACCAATTCGACCAAAAATACCAACACTCGATACAAATACAAGTGTCCCCAAAACGTCGACCGGCAGTGGACCAACTCTACGGCCACCTGTGACCTGGCAATCCAAAAAGGAAAACCAGAGTGTGTGAGATATAGAATACATTCAATAAAATATCACACGACCCGAAAGATTATCTCACTTGAATGTAATTCACATAAACTCAACACAAGTACTCAATTATATAACCACATGTATAAACATCACACATGCAATGGCACGTCTGCCACATTCCCATGTAACCAAGGCATTGTGTCCTGCACACCACATTTCCATTCACCATTAATTAGACGGCATGGCCCACGACATGGTGTGACTCACTCCACAACCCTTTAGCGGTTACAATCAACACCCAATAAACATATATCATTAGCTAAATCTCTAATAGCATGATATACAATCACCACCTAGTAACATCTCATTGAACATTACCATATCAAATACACTCACCTTCGTATCGACCAAAATATGCCAAACTAAGATTTCGGCACTTCCTGAAAGACCGGCTCTTTACCTAGCCACAAGTTAACTCATATTAGTTACGAATTCCACGAATACTTGGCACAAAGTTACAAAGCTAACAAGAAGCTAAACGATGACTATCGAATACAAGTATGTCCATGTCAACACCTAGAAGTGTCTTGAAACAAGCATAAAGTTCAAATATAAAATAACTCTTGAAATCGGTTTGAAAACTTATGACCAATTCGTCTTATCTTAACCATAATTTCTTATTGGCCTTGAGCTAGCTCTTGAGACCACCACCAATGGAAAGTACACTTTCGGTACACGAATTTTGATATATAATTTGTCCAAAATGGAGTCCGGATGAAAAAGATATGATCGTCCGAAGTTCCACAACAATTGCTGAAAAGTTACCCGAGAGGTACGGGTACCACAAAACTCAGTACCGGTACCCACCCAAAATCGACCCAAATGTTTCAGCACTGATCCGTCGGTACGGGTACCACCAAAAAGTGGTACGGGTACCAACTGGGTTTTTCAGCGAAAATCCAACACGATTTCCTTCCGATTCCCAACCTTTTCCTCTACTCAAACCACATCTAAAACTCCTCAAACCACACCAAATCATGCTTTAACTCATGTATATCAAAGAGCTACTTAAGAAACTCAAACCCCATGAATCAAAGAAGCTTAAAACATAAAAACACAAGAGATTTAAGAGGTATTCTTCTCATACCCAAATCAACTTGCATTATCTAACTAAAGCATGAACCCAACTATTTAAGCATGAAATTAGACTTACCCAAACATGAAATCCAACAATTAACATATGAAATTACCTAGATGATTAACAACCTAGACAACCAAGAACCTCCAAGCTCTCCTCTCCTCTTTTCCTTCTTCTTCTTCTTCTTCTTCTTCTCTCTCTCTCTCTCTCTCTCTCTCTCTCTCATGTTGGAAACAAGATGAAAATAGGGGAGAAATATCCCCCAAAATATCCCCCAGGATATTTGATAAAGGCCATGGAAAATTATTGTATGCAATTGAAACATGAATTTACTTATGCTCCACCCATGAATCACATACAAGCCCCTCGAACTTCAGTCATACACAAATCAACCCCAAAAACATATAATTCAATTAAAAGATGAATTAAACACTCTAATATTCGGGACGGGTATTACAAGAATGGAGCGCTATGTTCATTGTCTTAACTCTCATTGGCATGTTAAATGTTCGGTACCCACGTTTGGCTGATCGTAAGTATATATATATATATATATATATATATATATATATATTTTTTTTTGGTCTGGTATAGCCACCTATTTCTAACTTGAGAAATGGGGAGAAAAGTAGTACTCGTGCCTTTCGCGTGAAGAAAGTAGATGATTTTTTATCTTTCATTTTATTTATTGCTTTATTTATTTCTTTTAGTTATTTTTCTTTCTGTCTTGGAGGCTAATATTTTGCAGGTTGTTCGATCCAAGTTGGGGGGTCTCCCTCTCTCTATAGTTTACTCTACTTAGCCCCTCCTTTTTGAGGTGATATCTTTCCTCTCTTTTTTATTTCTGTCCTATTTTTATTTTTTATACTTTCAATGCGGACATTGAATAGTTCAAGTTGGGGGGGAGATCACTTTGTTCGTTATTTTGTTAAAAAAAAATTGAAAAAATGAGAAATAGTATGATTCTTTTTGCATGAGACTTGAAGGCTGTTGAGATTGGCTCTTAATTGATTGAGTTTGTGATGTGATAGTCATTGTTTTGATATTGTGGTGGCATAGTAGTTCTTTTTACTAGCTTGTCGCAAAAAATTTGTCATGGCATTTATTTTTAGCACATTTGCACTTCACGTCTGTTTAGGCTTTGGTTACTTGTGAGTTGTGACTTGATTATTCTCGATGGCTAGTTTAGTGGAGACTTTTGCCCATGTGAGCTTAGAATCTTATCTTTTCTTGGAGTGGTGTCAAATAAACTCTTATTGTCACAAAAGAGCAAATTTATTGTTGATCTCATTATTTTTGTCGTCGAGTGTTGGAAATATTGCCTACTTATCTCTTGGATTTGGAAAATTGCATGGTTGTGTTGCCCATTGGAGAGGATTATAGGCCATCTTTGCTATTTAGAGCCGGTTCATTTCTTTCATTCATACATTTATCTCTTGTGAGCCCATTTGAGCCTCTCGCATGATACCCTTTTCTTGTTGAGCTCCTCTATCTATATTGTGTCTTGAGAATGGCTAGTTAATGATGTGAACTAGTGAGAAAATAAGGAGATGAATGAAGTTGAGAATTGTATTTTATTGATTGGTGATCTTTCCCATTAAAAAAATAAAAAAAAAAAGTGAAAAGGAAAGACACCAAATCATTGTGGAAAGGAAAATACTAGTTATTGTATGGGATTGTATTAAAGAATTAGGAAGAGAAATGTGGCGAAGTTGAAAAGAAAAAAAAAGAAAAAAAAGAAAGAAAGGACACACATTATTTTGCCCTATTGTTTTAAGTCATTCTCAGACACTTGAATTCTCACCTAACCTTGAAATATTTTCCTTTACTTGATGTTATAACCCGAATTAAAGTCCTATTTGATCCTATGGGTAATGGGCTGTAAATTGGTGGATAGAGAGAGTTTTCAATACTTGGCATTCTGTTCATGAGATCGTGTGTCCACTAGATAAAACTTTCTTTTCGTGTCAACTTATGCATGATACTTTGTTTTCATTTACATAATTTCCACCTGCACATATTGAGAGTAATATGCAGCTTATTTCGAGTGATTTTATTTATTGAGTGCATAACACGGTAAGATTTGAAGTCGAGAGGAGGTCCGAAGAGAAATTTTGGTTATTTTTCACTTGTAACCAAAGCCCTTGTTCACACAAGCTGAGTATCGGTGCCATGACTTATTTTTCTGACTTGATAGTATCTAGAACTGCTTATGTCGTTATCTCTTTGCGTTGGCTTCATAATCCTTACTTGAGATATCATTGAGTTGTCTTACAGGTTTTTGGATCTCATGTGAAAGGATTCTTGATGTTTTGTGGGTGATCACTGCTGAAAACCCTCACGAGACTTTACTCGTTCTACTGGTGCCACCCAGGGGTTTAAAAGATCTATCCATTAGTTAGTTGTTTTATTTGTTTTTCTTGTCTTTGCTAGGGACTAGCAGAGTGTAAGTTGAGGGGTGTGATAAGCGCGTAAATGTTCACATTAGCGCCCCTTAATTTATCTTTATTACGTCCCATTTATATTATTATTCAGAGCTTAATGCGTAGTTTGTGTATTGTAGGTATATGAAGGATTTGATAAAAGAATAAGCAAAAAGGGAATATTAAATGGTGTTCGAAGCTAGTCCATTTCGAGGTCAATATGGAGTGAGGAGTTTAGCGAACTTAATTACTCCAGTACACGGGCATGAGTAACTGGCAAACATAATTTGCAAATCAATTGGGTAGGCCCAATTGATTATTTCTCTGTGGTTGATTAACTGGTGGAGCCGAGTGAAGGAATTAGGCCTAAGCTAATTTTTGGCAACTAACGTGGCCCACGACGTTGACGGCAGCAGAAGAATAGGGTTATATAGTATTCTATATACTATATAAAAGAAGACAGCAGCAACGGAAAAGGGGGTCTTCTCGTGGAAAAAAAAGAAGGCTGCGCACAGTGACGATTCGGACGGACAAAACGAAGAAAGGGTCTACCGTGATATCTTCTTGGAATCACACGGAACAGGCGACTGCCGAGATCAACAGAGGGGCTGCAAGGTTTAGCTTTTTGTTTCGAATATTGTTTATTTATTGTTCCGAGTCTTTTCCTTTCAAGTTCTTAAAGCTTTGTTCAATTACTCGCACTCTGGTAACTCGTTTTAATTTTCGTTCTTCATTAAAGTTATTAGATTGTTTTTGTTTGGTTTGGATCTTTTATTTATTTTTCGTATCGAGCAATAAAAGTATGTTTCAAACTAAGGTTTTTTCTATTTTCTGTATAATGATTAGTGAATAGTTGTATAGGTAGGGTCGCGGGGTGATTAGCATACCGTGGCTAGTTCGGGCACTGCTTCTTTTATCAAACAATGAAAAATAATCTTAGATTGGAAAAATACTTCCCGTGGACGAACCTGAGCATTGTCGGAACCCATGTGAACGGGGGAATGGGGGTCAAAACTCATTCTCTGCTGCGCATGGGTATACGGTGACCATAGGGTTTTGCATCTTACGGGGTATCTTTTTCAAACTAAAGTTCTTCGTTTTTAAGAACACTGAATGGAGCAGGTTAGTCAAGACTAGTTGCGAAGGCTATGAACCCCACGACCGTACCTCCTTTTAATTATCTGAAAAGTACAATTAATTTCTAGGTTTTAATTAATCTCAATCAAAATAACAAAGGGTGGCTACCTAAGAGCCCATTCAAATTATAATAATCCGAATTTTTAGTTAGCACACATCACCGTCCTTGTAGATTCGACTCCGGACTTACCGGATATTGTGCTACGTCAGTTTCCGCCCTACGCTTGGGGCAACCGATTATTTTAGGTCTAGGAATCGGTCAAGCAACATCAGTGGGAGTTAGTGAGGGGTTTAGAGTTAGCGCAGGAGGATCCAGAGGCTATCCATAGCCCTGACCCCCAAAGCTCTGCCCCCTGTGGGGCTCACACCTTGGTCACCACTGGGGCGAGGGAGATGAACAACCAACTTACACACGCTCAATCACAATAGGATATATTTCCTACTGAATGAGGCTCCATCACTCATCTCCCAACTGCAGTTAGTTTACTCCCTTGTCTCCCTAGTGGCCTATTGTTGTTTTTATAAAATGAAGTCTTAAATGACATTGGATTGACTTGAAGGAGAGAAAAAAAGGCAAAGCGAAAAATACTCCCTTTGTTCTTAATTGTTAGTCCATTATTCAATTTTGAGCTATTGTAAAATGTTAGTTCTTTTTCGAAAGGGGAAGTAGAAATTTGATGATTTTTCAAAAGTATCCCTCATAAGTAAATATAAGTGTTGCAGTAAGAAGAACAAGAAGACTACCTAGTGTTTCTGGGAAAACGGAAAAAGATAGAGATGCCATTCCACCACCTTCATGAATCATGGCTTTTGGGGCCGGAGTGCCCCATGAATTTGGTTACACAATGTCACTCCCTGCAACCGCTTTTAAAACAGATTTGAAGGTGCAATGTCGAATGCCATAAAAGACTTAATTAAAACCCTTCCTACCATCAATTGATTTTAGGAGTGATGGTGGAAAAACAATCTGACAAGTGGTATCAGAGTCAGGAAGTCATGGGTTCGAGTCGCGGGAGCGTTATCGTGGGGGAGGGATTATTGGTCCCGGAGTGCCCCGATGGATTTGGTTACACAATGTCACTTCCTGCGATCGCTCTAAAACAGATTTGCAGGTGCAATATTGAATGCCATAAAAGACTTAATTGAAACCCTTCCTACCACCAATTGGTTTTAGGAGAGATGGCAGAAAAGCAATCCGACAATGGCCAGCTAAACCATCCATAATAAAACATATATATGGCTACATATTGATCTGAACTTCAATATGGATGAGCTAAGGTACCCCATCAAAACCTAAAGTTCGAAAAGATATAGTTACCAGGCCTAGCAACTGAAATCATTCAAATTAATCTCGTTGGCTAGTCCAAGATAGGTAATAGGTTAATCATAGAACAACACATATTTTGTTGTACATATAGGTAGCTAAACAGAGTTTTGAATCGGTACACATGCAAACAGTATACAGTTTACGTTGGATAGTGTAAACCCAACTCATTGTAAATGAAAACACAAATGAACAAGGGAAATTTATTTTGTTATTTACAGTCTAAAGAGAGACAGCATCACTACCACATGTTTCTTTTCGATGTTGGAGGCAATCCTGTGTAATAATCGAGACTCCAGCAACTTCAACTCAAATTACAACTGGGGAGCAAATTATTCTTGGTGTAAGTAAAACGAAAAAAACAACATTTCCACTCAAAATGCCAGAGGAATATTGAAGATCTATTGTGATCCATATGCACATGCAGAGTATCTTGAATTTAATCATTTAACAGAGCATTAATCAAGATGTCCATACTAAAGAATTTGTAGAGCGAAAATTAATTCACCTCGATGGATGGAAAAATCAAACTATGTTAAGGTCAAATATTTACGAGAAAATATCCCCAAAAAAGTCGGAAAAAAATGTTGATACTATAGAGCCAGAAATAACCTTGATGGATGGAAAAATCATAACCATCTTCATTCTAGTAGAAAATGTAAACATTAAAAGAAGAAGAAAATTCTGGGAAGTTGTATTAATATATATTTTTTTGTGGTCTTCAAGAGAGTATTAGAGCAACTCCTTTTTGTAAGGACCTTAAGCGAGGTCCTTAATTGCAAACCTCCCTTTCATGATCAAATTTTGATGATCCGTACTATTTAATGTGTTTAGAACATGATTTGAAAGGGTCCTCACGAGAAGTCAGCAAAAAATATGACCGAAAAGTGCTTGATCTGAGTAGTTTTTTATTGACCGTTCAATGAAAAAACTTAAATAAAATAAAGCAAATCTTAAATAAAATTATTCATAGCATGGATGACACTTGTACCTGGGTCCTTGTGACATAGCATAAAACGTGTCATATTTCAGGGTTGGAGCTGCATACCGCTACTACTTGCATCCGTTGTTGCACATTCCTAATGGAAGCAGAATATGAAAATCAGAGAAACAGAAAATATATAAGAAGCATGAGTTCAGTAGTTTGTTTTCAAAGATAAGAGTTTGGCCAAAGCACCCTAACATGGCTGAGAAATGTAGTACCTTTCTTCTAGATGTTGCTTCTGTGACGATCTTCTTTGAATGCTCGTCAGAGTTTTGATCTAGAAATGCAGTAAATAACTTTGGGAATACAACCTGCAGAAATTCATTTTGTGATGTCATTTAGAGACTGATGATTGAAGAATGAAATTGTTTAAAGATGGCATATTTTGAATGTTCTGTGCATTTAACGCATACAACAGAAAAGTATTTGTGACACGGCATGGGCGTGCAAAAAAATACTTCCCTCAAGAAAAAATTATGCGCGAGTTTTTGTTCTGAATGGAATAGGAAAGGATGAGGAACCTCTAGGCTAGTTTTGAAACGCTCTTCCTTTTCTTAAACTAGTTTTCCTTTTTAATTTGTCAGTGGGACAGAAGAAAGTAAGTTGCCCATGGCCATCTGCATGCTTTTCAGGCTAGGATAGCTAGTTGAATTAGCAAATGAAGCAGCGGGCTAAGCTCGAAACAGCGGTGACGTTGGAAGGTATTGAGTTGTTAGTGAAGTCTTGTAGGGTATTTTTCTCGGATGATTTTTTAATTTGTCCTTGTTTTTTTTCCTGATTTTATTGCCCATTTGGCTGTTGTTTCTGAATCCATATATCAGATGAGTATGAAGCATCTATATGGTTTCATATATGGTTTTCTAAGACGTTTTATATTGTACAAATTCGAAATTTATATGCGTACGTGGTTATCTTCTTTTTAATTAATGCAACCCAAAGGCCACGATCTACTAAATTAAAAAGGTAAGAAAATAAGTACCTGGACGTTGAAGCAGAGCCGGTCTTCGGATTTGTAGGCGCAAACACCTTTAAGGTTTTCCAATTTTTTAAGCACCAAATACCTTAGTTCAGGGAACACAATGATCGTATCATTATTGGCAGCTTCTTGTGTTTCTTCTTTCCTTTTCTCCAACACTACAATCACTTCCATCTCCGGACACCTGAAAACATGGAGGGTTTCTATATTCTTTAACAATGGGAGCATGTGTGACGGGACCACATTCATCAATTTCTTACAATTCCCAACTGTCAAGGACCTCAGTTTCTCATAACCCTGGGCTCCCGAGGATCTCAATAGACAAAAAGACTCAGGCTGAAGTAAGTTCTTGTCCCATATCTCAGTTATGTTCGGCATTGAAAAAACGAATAATTCCTCCAAAGCAGGGAATGCAACCTGCAACGCTCGTAACACAAGTTATTAATTTTCAAAAACATTTGACTACTCAGAAAATCTGTCTATGAGAACAAAAAATCAATTAATAACAAGGAAAATAGAATCAATCTAATTTAGAAAATCTAATATTCGAGGCAATTTATGCTAAATTTAAAAAAAGGTTCCTAATTAAGAAAACCTAATATTGGACAAATTGAAAATTAATAGAAGATTACATGGTCGGGCTCACTCATGTTTTAAATTAGAATTTTCATTTTCTTTTCTTTTATCGATTTGGACGACGATCAACTTAGAAAGTTTCCATGGGGATGAGATCGAGCACTAAACTCACAACCATTTCTCCTCACATGATATACAGTTATTCGATTGCTAAAGTGCACTTCACTGTATACAAAACTTTTTATCTCAATCTGGACACTACAGGTGCTTTGAAAACACTATTGGCATTGAGTTTGAGACTAATTCTAATTGTAATATCAGGGTTTCAAAATTTTTTTATTTTGGCTATGATCGATCTACTAAATTAAAAAGGTAATTAAGAAAATAAGTACTTGGACATTGAAGCAGAGTCGGTCTTCGGATTTGTAGGCGCAAACACCTTTAAGGTTTTCCAATTTTCCAAGCTCCATTTCCCTTAGTTGAGGGAACACGATGATCATATCTTTATTGGCAGCTTCTTGTGTTTCTTCTTCCCTTTTCTCCAACACTACGATCACTTCCATCTCCGGACAATTCTTAACTTTGAGGACTTCTATATTCTTTAACAGTGGGAGCATGTGTGACGGGACCACATTCATCAATTTCTTACAATTCCCGACTATCAAGGACCTCAGTTTCTCATAACCCCGGGCTCCCGAGGATCTCAGTAGACAGAAAGACTCAGGCTGAAGTAAGTTCTTGTCCCATATCTCTGTTAAGTTTGGCATTGAATCAATGGATAATTCCTTCAAAGCAGGGAATGCAACCTGCAACACTCGTAACACAAGTTATTTTCAAAAACATTTGACTACTTAGAAAATCTCTGTCTTTGATGAGAACAAAAAAACAATTAATAACAAGGAAAATAGAATCAATCTAATTCAGAAAATATAATATTTGAGGCAATTTATGCTAAATTTTAAAAAAGGTTCCTAATTAAGAAAATCTAATATTGGACAAATTGAAAATTAATAGAAGATTACAGGGGCGGGCTCACTCATGTTTTAAATTAGACTTTCCATTTTCTTTTCTTTTATCGATTTGGACGACGATCAACTTAGCAAGTTTCCATGAGGATGAGATCGAGCACTAAACTCACAACCATTTCTCCTCACATGATATACAGTTCTTCGATTGCTAAAGTGCACTTCACTGTAAACAAAACTTTTTACCGGTGCTAATTACGCGGCATTTTAAAGCATGCCATATTAGTCACGATCGAGTCAAGGCGCTTTGAAAACATTGTTGGCATTGAGTTTGAGAGTAATTGTAATTGTAATATCATCGATCAGGGATTAAGGTGCGTCATGCTAGGAAGACATTTGAATTTTTTGATCTGACGTTGTGTTTTGTTGCTAACATTGTAACGCATCATTTGGGTTGAAGAAGTTTGGTTTAAATTTTTTTTTTTTTTGGTTCGAACATTTAGTTGAAGCTTTTAGAATGGGAATTGATGGTTAAATAATAATAATGGAGTTCTAATTTCAAATATTTAGAATTGGAATTGCCGGGTAATAATTTAATGGGCAAAAGGGGTGCTCGGATCAAGTACCCTACACACCTCGGATGCCATTGATTCTCGTGCAGCCCCACTCGGTTTTATTTTTTAAAATTTTTGGACGGTTCGGATTGGCCGTCCGGTGGCCGGAGACGGTTGTCTAGTGGCCGTCGGTACATTTTCCCTACGGTACCGTCGGTACCAATAGCAGCACTCCTAAAATATTGTTATCTATTGCGCAAAATAAAAACAAATTTTCGGTTGAACTTATATAAGTTCTATGGAAAATATGGGGTGTTACAACATGTTAGTTCAATATTCAATCAACTTTCTTTGGCTTGAACTAGAAAGGAAAAAATAGAAGTCAAAGCAATTAAAAAAAAAAACTATTTTTTTCGGGGGAGGTATCTAATATTATTATAAACCTTAGCGGGAGGTAAATAATGGGGTAGAAATGGAAATTCACACTTTCTGTTAACAGAAGTAGCCGACAAGACTGACATGGGAGGTGAGTACAATTTCAGAAACGTGAGGGGTGGTCTTTTCTTTTTTCTATTTGGATGACGATCAATTAAGAAAGTCTCCTCACATAATACTCATTCGATTGCTTAAGTGTACTTCACTGTAAAATACTACTCCCTCCGTCCATTTTTAAATGTCCTGCTTCGTAACTCCAACTTATTAAAAAGACATCATCATTATACCTTTCACATCAACTTTTTCCTCCACTTTCCCTACTTACCCATCATCATTATACTTTTATTCACTAACTTTTCAAAATGGAATCTACTTTTAGGGACAAAATAGACAATTCACCAATTTTTACCCACTAACTTTACAAAATGGACACTTATTAAGGGACAGCCCAAAATGGAATACTGGACTGTAATAAAGGGACGGAGGGAGTAACTTTTTACCTCTAATCTGAACATGAGTTGAAATTGGAGTGAGTATTCGACATTATAGTGAAAGTGAAACTCAGAGTCTAATTCGCTAGCATTGACGACAACATAGTTAGGTATTCAAACAGTAAGTAATTAATTAAATTGGAATCGACTCTCCTGGAAAAAACGGAAATTTAGGTAGGGACTTCACCGCATCTACGTTGGGGCCGAAACTAATTAAGGTCCCATCATGCGTGGGTGGTGTTATGAGTTTGTTAGGCCCAATGAGGGGCTACAGGGACTTGAACGTGCAGTGGTACCACGCCCACCACTCTGTTTTACCGCTCAACATTCACCTCTCAAATCTCAACGTTCGTCTCAACAATCAATGTTCTGGGTTTAAAAAAAAAACCTCAGCAGTGACGTTTGAAGTGATTGAATTGTTAGTGAAGTCTTATAGGGTATTTTTGTCGGACGATTTTTTTGTCCTGATGTTATTGCCCATTTGGCTGTTGTTTCTGAATTCATATATTAGATGAATATGAATCATCTATATGGTTTCATAGATGGTTTTCTAAGACGTTTTATATTGTACAAATTCGAAATTAATATGCGTATGTAGGTATCTGCTTTTTAAATGCACCCGGCCCAAAGGCCACAATGGATCTACTAAATTAAAAAGGTAAGAAAATAAGTACCTGGACATTGAAGCAGAGTCGGTCTTCGGATTTGTAGGCGCAAACACCTTTAAGGTTTTCCAATTTTTGAAGCTCCAAACTCCTTAGTTCAGGGAGCACAATAATCGTATCTTTATTGGCTACTTCTTGTGTTTCTTCTTCCCTTTTCTCCAAGAGTACGATCACTTCCATCTTCGGACAACTCTCAACATTGAGGATTTCTATATTCTTTAACAGTGGGAGCATGTATGATAGGACCACATTCATCAGTTTCTCACAATTCTTGACTGTCAACGATCTCAGTTTCTCAAAACCCCGGACTCCCAACGACCTCAGTAGACAAAAAGACTCAGACTGAAGTAAGTTCTTATCCCATATCTCTGTTATGTTCGGCATTGAAATAATGGATAGTTCCTCCAAAGAAGGGAATTCAACCTGCAACGCTCATAACACAAGTTATTTTTTCTAAAACATTTTACCTTAATCTGGACAGTACGGAAAAAAGGGGGTTTACCGGTGCTAATTATGAGGCACGTGTCAAGGTGCTTTGAGAGTAATTGTCGGCATTGAGTTTGAGAGTAATTGTCATGCTTGGAAGACAATTGAGTTTTTCGATCTGACGTTGTGTTTTGTTGCTAACTTGTAATTGGTATTTGGGAAGTGAAAAGGAAAACACATCATTTCAGTTGAACAAGTTTGGTTTTTAAATTTTTTATTTTGTTCGAACATTTAGTTGAAGCTTTTATAGTGGGATTTGATGGTTAAATATAATGGAATTTCAAATATTTAGAATTGGAATTGCTGGGTAATAATTTACTGGGCTAATAATAGAGTTCTAACATTGTGTGGGAGCATGACTTTGGGCCTAGATTTTGTGGGCTTTAAAAAACTAGATTCCGGCGTTTTGTGAGAAAAAGTTGGCGGAACATGTCATAATGACGTCATCGTAACGGGACGAACGGCAAAAAGAAACGGTTGAACCTTTAAATGGCTTTTTTAAAAGTGCCGACAAAAGTTCTACCCGGACCTTTTTTAAAAGCTTGGTATAAATTTTAGCTGAACTTTTGACGGTGTTTAACGGCGTTTTTCAATTGCCGACAAACCTATTAATCCTTATAGTGGGAGATGAGTTGAAATTGGAGCATTCGACGTTATAATGAAACTCAGAGTCTAATTTGCTAGCATTGAAGACAACAAATTAAGTTAGGTATTCAAACAGTTGGGGAAATTAATTGATTGAATTGGAGTCGAATCTGGAAAATTCCACTTGCTTGTGGGAAATGATATCACAACACTCTACTATTAGCGTCTTTTTTTTTCCGTGCAAAAAGTGGAAGTGCAAGTATAGTAGTCCGTCACCTCTGCCAAGATGTATTACCCCATCAGGCCACTAAGCTAATGTCCTACCACGTGTCGGTAATATTAGGTATGGTACTTTTAGCCTTTTATGCTCATTTGTCAGGAACTAATTAAAGTTGTTGAAGCGTGAATATTTTCTTATTTTACATCTCCAATAGTTCCCACTCCAATTTTCTATTGTTTCTTCCATTGGTTTTAAAGCATGAATGCACGGACAAATATGCGTTGGGAGTACTAAAATTAAAAGGTAATTAAGAAAATAAGTACCCGGACATTGAAGCAGAGTTGGTCTTTGGATTTGTAGGTGCAAATACCTTTAAGGTTTTCCAATCCGTCAAGCGTCATTTTCCTAAGTTGAGGGAACACGATGATCATATTTTTATTGGTGGCTTCTTGTGTTTCTTCTTCCATTTTCTCCAACACTACGATCACTTCCATCTCTGGACACTTGGAAACTTCAAGGGTTTTTATACTCTTTAACTGTGGGAGCATGTGTGGCGGGACCACGTTCATTAGTTTCTCACAATTCTCGACTTCCAAGGACCTCAGTCGACAAAAGAACTCAGTTGAAATTAAGTTCTTGTCCCATATCTCTGTTATGTTTGGTATTGAATTAATGTATAATTCCTCCAAAGCAGGGAATGCAACCTGCAACGCTCGTAACACAAGTTATTTTCCAAAACATTTGACTACTCTAAGTGTTGGGAATGCCTTGTATTCTTTAGTCCCACATTGGTTAATTATGTTGTTCCCGTTTTTGTAGCCTATTATAAATAAGGCTTTTGGGGTACTTCTAGGAATTATCTTTTGGGCTTTCATATTGTAGCCTTTCTAGAGTTACGGATTATAGCCGGCTCTTTGTATCTCTTCTTTACGTTGGTTAGTGAATCCTCTCTCTCCTCGCCCGTGGACGTACCCAACTTGGGGAACCACGTACATCTTGTGTCTTTGTGATTTCTTGTTTAGTTTTTCAATTTCTCGTTCTTAGCTTGCGTTCATAGCGTTCGTTACAACAAACTGGTATCAGAGCCTTAGGTTCCAAAAAACTAGGGTTTCGTTTCCGATTGTGGCTATGGCGGCTAAATTCGAGATTGCGAAGTTTGATGGGCAGAGCAGCAGTTTCAGTCTTTGGAGAGTAAAGATGAAGGCTTTGTTAACCCAACAAGGATTGCACAAGGTTTTGTTAGGCAAGACTAGTTCTGGAATTAAAGAGGAAGATTGGGATGATACGGATGCCAAAGCTCTGAGTTCTATTCAGTTGAGTCTGGCAGATGATGTTCTTCGCGAGGTGGAAGAAGAAACTTCAGCAGCAGGAATTTGGCTAAAGTTGGAAGACATATATATGACGAAATCGCTCACCAACAGGTTATACCTCAAACAACGTCTTTATACGTTTCGTATGCGAGAAGGTATACCTGTTAAAGATCATTTAGACGAGTTCAACCGTATTATTATGGATCTGAAAAATATTGATAGTAAAATTGAGGATGAGGACCAAGCCCTAATTTTGCTATGTTCTTTACCACTTTCGTATGAGCACTTTGTTACAACCCTATTGTATGGTAAAGACACGATATCCATGGAGGATGTTAAGGCCAGCCTATATTCGAAAGAATTGAGGAAAAAAGTGTCAGGTGAGGGTGATGCACATGCGGAGGGTTTGTTTGTTAGGGGAAGAACAACAGAAAGGGTGGAGTCAAGTAATAGGGGAAGATCCAGATCATCAGGTAAGAAGAAGGGAAAGTGCAATTATTGCAAGAAACCCGGGCACTGGAAAAGTAACTGTTTAAAATTCAAGGAGAAGGAAAAAAAGACCAGAAAGGGGGTAAAGTAATTGCTGGAATTGCTGAAAGTTCAGATGAGTCAGATAATGTGTTATCAGTTACAGAGGGCGATTCTCGCTCTAATACCGAGTGGGTTCTAGGTTCTGGATGTTCATACCATATGTGTCCGCATAGAGAGTGGTTTTCTACTTATGAGGCGGTCAATGGTGGTACAGTTTTGATGGGCAACAACATGGCCTGTAAGACTGTTGGTTCAGGAACGATTCAGCTTAGGATGCATGATGGTATTGTTAGGACTTTATCTGAGGTTCGACATGTTCCGGATTTGAAGAAAAATCTTATATCCCTGGGTGCTCTTGATTCTCATGGTTGCAAATTCCTCGGTGAAGGTGGAGTTTTGAAAGTCTCAAGGGGTGCATTAGTACTGATGAAGGGTCAAAAGCGTGGTAACCTCTATACACTCTAGGGCAGTACAGTTTTAGGTGCTGCAGCAACGGTTGCTTCATCCAAGGTTTCAGATTCAGACTTGACTCGTTTATGGCATATGCGCCTTGGGCATATGAGCGAGAGGGGGATGACAGTTTTGAGCAAACAGGGTTTGCTATGTGGCCAGAAAGTTGAGAAGCTAGATTTCTGTGAGCATTGTGTCTACGGCAAGCAGTGCAGGGTAAAATTCAGTACAGCTGTTCATCGCACCAAAGGCACGGTGGATTATTTTCACTCTGATCTTTGGGGTCCCGTAGAGGTAACTTCTAAAGGTGGTTTTCGATATTTTATGAGTATTATTGATGATTTCTCTCGTAAGGTTTGGGTGTATATGTTGAAACATAAGAGTGACGCCTTTAATACATTCAAACAGTTTAAAACTTTGATTGAGAATCAGACTGGTAAGAAAATAAAACGTTTGAGAACTGACAATGGTATGGAGTTTTGTCTTGGCGAGTTTGATAGGTTCTGCAGTGATGAGGGCATTGTGAGGCATCACACAGTGAGAAAAACCCCTCAGCAGAATGGTGTGGCTGAACGAATGAACAGGACTCTTTTGGAGAAGGCACGTTGTATGTTGTCCAATTCCGGATTGGGCAAAGAATTTTGGGCTGAAGCCGTTTCCACAACATGCTATTTGGTGAACAGGTCTCCGTCGACTGCTATTGAGTGTAAGACTCCGTTTGAGGTATGGTCAGGTCATCCAGCTGATTATTCTGTGTTGCGTGTTTTTGGGTGTCCAGCTTACGCTCATGTGAATGAGGGTAAATTGGAGCCACGGGCCAAGAAGTGTATTTTCTTGGGTTATGCAGCAGGTGTCAAAGGGTACAGATTACGGTGCTCTGATGATTTGAAGTTTTTGATCAGTAGGGATGTGACTTTTGATGAAAATTATCTGATTAAGGGGTCTAAGCAGGTTGATAATACAGTTCAGGAACATAGTGTTCCAAAGCAGGTGGAGTTTTTGGGTGAATCTTCCGACTCAGGGAAGAAGCATATTGAGAAGCCAATTGAAGAGGAGTTCAAGAGTTCAGACACAGAGGTTGATGCATTAGTTGAGCAACCACGCACTATTGCTAAAGATAGGCCAAGGAGGGAGATTCGGCCTCCTGAAAGGTATTCGGCTTATTCTGAGATGGTGGCCTATGCTTTATCAGTTGCTGAGATAGTTGAGTATGAAGAGCCTTTCAGCTATACGGAAGCTGTTTCGAGCACTGAGTCTGCACAGTGGTTTGTTGCTATGAATGAGGAGATTGAGTCTCTTCAGAAGAATCAGACATGGGAGTTAGTAGAACCGCTGAAAGGGAAGAGGATTGTTGGATGCAAGTGGATCTTCAAGCGCAAGCCAGGTATTCCAGAGGTAGAAGATGCTCGGTTTAAAGCTCGGCTAGTGGCGAAAGGATACAGCCAGAAGGAGGGTGTTGACTACAATGAGGTATTTTCACCAGTTGTAAAACATTGTTCCATTCGCACTTTACTTGCTATTGTTGCATGTTATGATCTTGAGTTAGAGCAACTTGATGTCAAAACTCCGTTTTTGCATGGCGAGCTTGAAGAACAGATTTATATGCGTCAGCCTGAGGGATTTGTTGTTTCTGGTAAGGAGGATCACGTTTGTTTACTTCGTAAGTCTTTGTATGGCCTCAAACAATCCCCTAGGCAGTGGTATAAGCGGTTTGATACTTTTATGATAAGCCAGTCATATTCTAGGAGTGAGTATGACAGTTGTGTGTATTTTCGAAAACTTCCAGATGGTTCATTTGTTTATCTACTGTTGTATGTTGATGATATGCTTATTGCTGCCAAGAGTGTATCAGAAATCAACAGGTTGAAACAACAGTTAGGTGGTGAATTTGAGATGAAAGATTTGGGTGCAGCAAAACGTATTTTGGGTATGGAGATTTGCAGAGATCGAGTAGCTGGCAAACTATTTTTGAATCAGAAGTCTTATGTTCTTAAAGTGCTTGAGCGCTTTGTCATGCAGAACTCGAAACCAGTCAGTACCCCTTTGGCAGCACACTTTCGACTTTCAGCTGAGTTGTCACCACAGTCGGAGGATGAGGAGAAGTATATGTCTCAGGTTCCATATTCGTGCGCAGTTGGGAGCCTTATGTACGCCATGGTATGTACTCGTCCTGATATTTCACATGCAGTTAGTGTCGTTAGTCGTTATATGGGGCGTCCAGGAAAGGCACATTGGGAGGCTGTGAAATGGATACTACGGTATTTGTGCGGAACTGCAGGTGTTGGTCTATTGTTTGAGATTGCCAATTCTGGTGATCATGCTGTTGGTTATGTTGACTCGGATTTTGCTGGTGACCACGATAAGAGGAGGTCTCTGACAGGTTATGTTTTTACTCTGTCCGGAAGTGCCATTAGTTGGAAAGCTACTTTACAGGCTACAGTTGCGCTATCTACAACAGAAGCGGAGTATATGGCCATTGCTGAAGCTGTGAAGGAGGCATTGTGGATGAGAGGTTTGCTTTGTGAGCTTGGTCTTGCACAGGGTGTGAGTTCAGTATTTTGTGATTCGCAGAGTGCTATACATTTGACTAAAAATCTGATGTATCATGAGAGGACCAAGCATATCGATGTCAGGTATCACTTCGTTCGGGATATCATCTCACAGAAGCAAGTTGAGGTGAAGAAAGTGGGTACGGCAGATAACCCAGCAGATATGTTGACTAAACCGGTTCCGGTTGCCAAGTTCAAGCATTGCTTGGGCTTGCTTGGTATTTGCAGTTGATCGCCCCTCGGGGGCATTTGGCGAGTGAGAGGTTAGAAGGGGATAACTATATTTGGTGATTTGGTTCAGTGGAATTCAAGTCAAGGTGGAGAATTGTTGGGAATGCCTTGTATTCTTTAGTCCCACATTGGTTAATTATGTTGTTCCCGTTTTTGTAGCCTATTATAAATAAGGCTTTTGGGGTACTTCTAGGAATTATCTTTTGGGCTTTCATATTGTAGCCTTTCTAGAGTTACGGATTATAGCCGGCTCTTTGTATCTCTTCTTTACGTTGGTTAGTGAATCCTCTCTCTCCTCGCCCGTGGACGTACCCAACTTGGGGAACCACGTACATCTTGTGTCTTTGTGATTTCTTGTTTAGTTTTTCAATTTCTCGTTCTTAGCTTGCGTTCATAGCGTTCGTTACAACACTAAGGTCGGTAATATATATCAGACAACATTAGCCAAAAGAAAATGAAAATTTATATGAGCGGCTTCCAAAAGTTAGCTTCAAGTTAACAAATCATGGTTGCGTGTGGCTTGACACTAGTTTTCATTAGATGTCCATGTGATGAGAAAAATTATTTCACGGAGCTTTTCGTGAATAGTGGTTTATGGAGATAAATCGTGTCAGTCCAAAATGTATTCGACGGTCCAGATTTCAAAAAAACTGTTTGCGCAAAGAGTTAAACTTTTCTAGTGAATAGTTTTTTTAGAATCCTGGATTGTCCAATACTGAAACGAACGGCTTAGAAAGTGCAGCTCCAGAAATTGCTTATTCACGGCTAAGCATACTTGCATAAATCGATGACGAATGGCAAACACACACATGCACATATATAGAAAAAAAAATTATATTGGTAACCAGAAGAGAAGACACGAGTAAAGGTGATACAAAGAAATAGGTTGTGGGAACATAATCTATTTCTTTACAGAACATCCCAAACTACTCACCTAGCTATTCAGACAACCTGCAGGGCCGAAAAAGTGGAGGTTGTTAGGCCACCAACAACCAAACGTTGGTCACCATCTTGCAACCGAACATTTTCCAAACATTCATTTCGGTTAAGAAAGATTGAAATTGTCAGACCGTTTTTCCATAATTTCTCCTAAGACCAATTTATTTTAGTGAGAGCTTCAATTAAGTCTTTTACAACATTCGACATCGCACCTGCAAGTCTGTTTTTAAAGCGGTCGCAGGAAGTAACATTGGGTAACTAAATCCATATTGGCGCTCCGAACCCAATAGAAATGAACATGGATGTGGGTTTCAAAATAGCGCAAAGGTGAGTTTCAGATGTTAATTTGTTGTTGTTTCTGCTGTGGGTGAAGGCAAAAGGGAGTAGGGGTGGGTACTGAGAAATTAAGAGATACTTTTGGAATTCATAAAATTTAAATGTGTTTTCATACAGATTAATTATAAATTTCTCTCTTCACATCTTTATGTATTCACATTAAATCTAGCTACAGCTGCTACAATAATACCCTTAGCATGAATAACATACAAAAACATGCTACAATATCGATCGAAAGGAAAATTGCTAAATCTGTTGTGAAGTGGTAAACAAATTGGATGATAAGCTTGATAAATGAGTGGGCCTCGGTGTTAGTTGGAGAGACAAGAGGTAGTGGAATTGATCAAAATGGATGGGGTCAAACCCAGTAGGCTGCCCTGCTGCATTTTGATGGGAGTAAGTGAGAGTAAGAGAGAGAGAGAGCGCCAATTATACATCTATGTATCTAGTTAGGGATGGCCATCTCGGCCGATCCGTCCGTATCCGATCCGTTATCCGTCCCGAACGGATCGGATTTTTCGGAGATTTTTCGGATATCGGGGCGGATTCGGATTTATTTTTCAAAAAAAATTCGGAGATCGGATCGGATTCGGAGGTAAGTCTGCCTCCGATCCGATCCGCCCCGAATCCGATATCCGATCCGCCCCCGAATCCGATCCGCCCCGAATCCGATATCCAATCCGCCCCGAATCCGATATCCGATCCACCTCCGAATATCCGACTATATAAGTACCTCTTATTTTTTGGTTAGTCAATAGTCAGTCTCCTGCCCAATCGACTTCAATTCACACAACCCTCCTCGCCCATGACTTCTCCCCCTCCTCTCTCTCCTCCCCAACCCGCCTCCTTCTCTCTAAAAAAAAAACCCTCCGGCAACGGAGAGATGCGGCAATCTCCCCTCAGGAACACGGCAGCGAGACTCCTTCTCCATGTTACTTTTAATTTTTTAATTTTTTTTGATCTGACTTTTTTTTTTAATCCAGTTCTAATCTGTTTTTTTTTTTTTCCAAATTCGGATTCGGATATCCGATCGGATATCCGTTCCCCATTCGGATCGGGGATGGAGGACAAAAATAAAATCCGTTCGGAGTTCGGGGCGGATTCGGAGGGCAGGCGGAGGGTTCGGATTCGGATTCGGATATTGCAATATCCGACTCCGATCCGCCCCGTTGCCATCCCTATATCTAGTGAATGTAATTTCTCTGGGAAATTGAGAGAGAGAGAGAGAGAGAGAGAGAGAGCTCCCCACCAGTGAGTTGTGCATGTAGCATTTTTGGTTGTGCATGTGAGATTATGAGTCAGCGAGTTGTAATTTGTTGCTATAAAGAGGGAGAGACAGAGTTGTAATTTTTTATGATTGATTCAATAAAAATATGGTTAGGCAAATATTAATGTTCGCTATTGGAAAATATAATAAAATACATTCCGATTAAGATTTAAACCCAAATAATTGTCAGTATAAGGTTGTAATTTCCTTAAATACCGTTAACACAACCACACCAAAATATTTGCATTCGATACAACTCTTATTAAGGAATTTAGTTGAAGTGTAATATTCCTAATCTTCCTTTTCTTGTGTGCTCCATATATAGCCATAGTTAATTCACATAATTGAAACATCCATACCTGGTGGTTGAACAAGGGTCGTGTTTCGGTTATTATAGAAGTGTTGTTGAAACTTGAAAGTCTTTCCAAACTCTCGAGTCTCATTTTCCGTAGTTGAGGGAACTGGAGGACATAATTACGGTTGACAAAGTTAGGTATCCAAACATTAAGAATTACGAAAATGAATTGGAATGATATCAAAAGTAACTCTCTACTCTTAGCCTTTCATGCTCCCTCTTGTGAAAGGCTAACAGTCGGATTGTGAGAAGCAAAAGTTGAAGCGTGAATATTTATTTATTTTATATCTCCATTAGCAAATTTTTCAACTCCATCGGTTTTAAAGCATGAATACACGGATGCATATGCATAAGTATCTAATTTTTAAGCGCACCGAAAAGAAATTAAAATAAATACTATACCTGCGTGATCATCATATTTTTATTGGTGGCTTCTTGTGTTTCTTCTTCCCTTTTCTCAAAGATTACAATCACTTCCATCTCCGGACACCAAGAAACATCAAGGGTTTCTATACTCTTTAACTGTGGGAGCATGTGTGACGGGACCACATTCATTAGTTTCTCACAATTCCGGACTTCCAAGGACCTCAATAGACAAAAGGACTCCGCTGGTGGTAAGTTCTTGTCCCATATCTCTGTTATGTTTTGCACTAAATTAATGTATAATTCCTCCAAAGCAGGGAATGCAACCTGCAACGCTCGTAAACCCCAAGGTCGGTAATATCAAACAATATTAACCGAAGGAAAATGAAAATTTAAACCCTCAGAATATATATTAGAATGAGTGGCTTCCAAAAGTTAACTTCAAGTTAACAAATTAAATCATGGTTGCATGTGGCTTGACACATGTTTTCATTAAATGTCCATGTGATGAGAAAAATTATTTCACGGAGCTTTTCGTAAATAGTGGTTTACAGATGTGAATCGCGTCCTTCCAAAGTGTATTGGATGGTCTGGAATTAAAAAATTCTCTTCGCGCAACAAGTAAAAATTTTTCAGGGAATAATTTTTCTTTTAAAATTCGGACTATCCAATGCCGGAATAGACGAAATAGGGCCGAAAAACACATTTGGTCACAAACTTATGGTGGTGAGTAATGACTCAAGCACGAAAATAAGTCAGCCCACTAAGTTTGGGCCCATTTCGGGCTCGTCCGAATTTTTCAGAATCGGTTACGCGGAAATTAAATATCGTTTGGGCTTCCGAGGCTTGCAACGTCCAGCTGATCATGCAATTGGACATCCACATGTTTTACATCATCTATGGCAATAGTTAATTCACATAATTGGAACATCCATACCTGGTAGTTGAACAAGGATCGTGTTTCTGTTATTGTAGATGTGTTGTTGAAACTTGAACGTCTTCCCAAATCAAAGAGTTTCAGAATCCGCAGTAGAGGGAACTGGGGGACAAAATTACGTTCGACAAAGTTACGTATCCATACATTAAGAATTACGTAAATAACATGGAATGGATTTTGAAATTAATATTCCACTTAATTGCGCTCTTATATGTGGAAATGATATCAAAAGTAACTCTCTACTTTTAGCCTTTCATGCTCCCTTGTGAAAGGCCAACAGTTGGATTGTGAGGAGCTAAATAAAGTTGAAGGGTGAATATTTACATATGCAATATTTTTCCAACTCCATTGGTTTTAAAGCATGAATACACGGATACATATGCATAAGTATCTAATTTTTAAACGCACCCAGAAGAAACTAAAATAAGTACTATACCTGCACGATGATCATATCTTTATTGGTTGCTTCTTGTGTTTCTTCTTCGCTTTTCTCAAAGACTAGGATCACTTCCATCTTCGGACACCCGGAAACTTCTAGGGTATCTATACTCTTTAACTGTGGGAGCATGTGTGACGGGACCACATTCATTAGTTTCTCACAATCCCGGACTTCCAAGGACCTCAATAGACAGAAGGACTCCGCTGGTGGTAAGTTCTTGTCCCATATCTCTGTTATGTTTTGCACTGAATTAATGTATAATTCCTCCAAAGCAGGGAATGCAACCTGCAACTCTCGTAAACTCGAAGGTCGGTAATATCAAACAATATTAACCAAAGGAAAATGAAAATTTAAACCCCCAGAATATATATTGGAATGAGTGGCTTCCAAAAGTTAGCTTCAAGTTAACAAATCATGGTTGCATGGGGCTTGACAAATGTTTTCATTCAATGTCCATGTGATAGAGAAAAATAATTTCATGGAGCTTTTCGTGAATAGTGGTTTACGGAGGTGAATCGCATCCTTCCAAAGTGTATTGGATGGTCCGGAATTTAAAAATTCTCTTTGCGCCACGAGTAAAAATTTTTCAGGCAATAATTTTTTTTAAAATTCAGACTGTCCAATGCCGGAATGGACGAAATTAGGCCTAAAAATATCTTTGGTCACAAACTTATGGTGGTGAGTATTGACTCAAGCACGAAAATAAGTCAGCCCACAAAGTTTGGGCCCATTCCAAGCTCGTCCGAATTTTTCCAAATCGGGTAGTTGGAAATTAAATATCGTTTGGGCTTCCGAGGCTTGCAACGTCCAGCTAATCATGGAATTGGACCTCCACGCATTTTACATCATCTATGGCAACAGTTAATTCACAGAATTGGAACATCCATACCTGGTAGTTGAACAAGGGTCGTGTTTCTGTTATTGTAGAAGTGTTGTTGAAACTTGAACGTCTTCCCAAATCAAAGAGTTTCAGAATCCGTAGTTGAGGGAACTGGAGGACAAAATTACAGTCGACAAAGTTAGGTATCCAAACATTATGAATTACATAAATGAAATGGAATGTATTCTGAAATTAATATTCAACTTAATTGCGCTCTTATATGTGGAAATGATATCAAAAGTAACTCTCTACTTTTAGCCTTTCATGCTCCCTTGTGAAAGGCTAACAGTTGGATTGTGAGGAGCTAAACAAAGTTGAAGGGTGAATATTTACATATCCAATATTTTTCCAACTCCATTGGTTTTAAAGCATGAATACACGGATACATATGCATAAGTATCTAATTTTTAAACACACCCAAAAGAAACTAAAATAAGTACTATACCTGCACGATGATCATATCTTTATTGGTTGCTTCTTGTGTTTCTTCTTCGCTTTTCTCAAAGACTAGGATCACTTCCATCTCCGGACACCCGGAAACTTCTAGGGTATCTATACTCTTTAACTGTGGGAGCATGTGTGACGGGACCACATTCATTAGTTTCTCACAATCCCGGACTTCCAAGGACCTCAATAGACAGAAGGACTCCGCTGGTGGTAAGTTCTTGTCCCATATCTCTGTTATGTTTTGCACTGAATTAATGTATAATTCCTCCAAAGCAGGGAATGCAACCTGCAAGTTTGTAACACAAGTTATTTTCTAAAACACTTGACTACTCCAAGGTCGATCGGTAATATCAAACAAACCAAATGAAAATGAAAATTTAAACCCCCAAAATATTAGAATGAGAGTGGCTTCCAAAAGTTAGCTTCACGTTAACAAATCATGGTTGTGTATGGCTTGACACTAGTTTTCATTAGATGTCCATGTGATCAGAAAAATTATTCCACGGAGCTTTTCGTGAATAGTTGTTTACAGAGATAAATAATGTAAGTCCAAAGTGTATTGGATGGTCCATATTTAAAAAAAAAACTGTTCGCGCGAAGAGTTAAACCTCTCTAGCGAATAGTTTTTTTAAAATTCCGGACTATCCAATGCTGAAACGGACGGCTTAGATAGTGCAGCTCCAGAAATTACTTATTCACGGCTAAGCAAACTTGCATAAATCGACGATGAACGGCAAACACACATATGCACATGCACAAAGAATAAAATTATATTGATAACCAGAAGAGAAGAGTACAGGAGATACAAAGAAATAGGTTGTGGGAACATAATCTATTTCTTTAGAGAACATCCAAAACATCTCACCTAGCTATTCAGACAACCTGGGCCGAAAAAGTGGAGGTTGTTCGGCCACCAACAAACAAACGTTGGTCACGATCTAGCTACCGATCGAACATTCTCAAAAGGTTAAGTTCGATCGTGAAAGATCGTAATGAAATATTGGAAGTTCACCATCTTCCTTCATTGAGTAAACTTGAAAATAATTTAACCCCTCAGCCAAGGCTCTTAGGTTACCCCACCCCTCAATCTAGGATTAGCTTATTTGGGTGGGGAAAAAGACCTATTAACCCCTCAGACATTTTTTTTATTCTCAATATACACTGATTTAATAACGGTAATAAAGTAATTTTTACATTATCCAGTACTCTTAATTATAAGCTAATCCAACTCTTTAACCAATTCCCCTCATAACATATTCACATCTTATCTACCATTCTTCCGTATGCATCTATCCAAAATCTTATCCGTCCGACAAACGTGCCGTATGTTGCATACTATTTGCATATTTTGCTTATTTATGTATTTGCTTACTGCTTTTATTTAAGCAACCATTTCGTTGGATCCCGACGTGGGATACTTTTGTCATTGAGTACGTTTCAGAACTCAGGTAAGACACAATTAATTCCCACTCTTTGGCACTATAATCAAAAGGTCTAAATTCATTGTTTTAGCCCTTGTAGAGCTGGAGTAATCATTAAGGCTTTGTTTGCTTGTCACATGAACTTCTGAATTTCATTCTTTCTTAATTTGCTTAAAATCAGAAAATCGAAACTCGGGCAGCGAGGATACGATAGAAATTACAGTAAAATAAAATATACAACATTGGACCGAAAATTTTAGCTCATTTCACTAATTTTGGATGAATACATATATATGATAAATAAATTGTATCTGCATATGAATTTCAAAATATTTTTGAGTTACTTATGATGTCACGGTTCGATACCGGTTGAACCGGTGACCCATCCACCCGGTCTCTTTTTCGATTTGCTCAGTTTTCAAAACATTACCCCCAAGTCATCGTTTGTCAACCATTATACCAACCGAGTCGCTACGGTGAATTAACGCAAGCTAGGAAACTAAAAGTCAAAAGCTATGTCTACGTTAATCTACCACACTCCAAACCTCGAACTTGAAGATTGGTAATCACTGGACAATATGAATTCATAATAGCATTGACTTACATAATACTATAATTTACTCAAAATGTAGATTATATTTGTATCAAATTGCAATAATTTTCAAGCGGTGGTTTTAAGAGCCAATAATATTCTTGATAATTATTTACATGATTAAGGCAAAAAAAAGAGAGTGAAGAATGTGATCTCTTTTTTCCCATTTACCAAAAAGAAACAAAGAATTTTTCTACCAATGCAATTATGACATATCACATAGTACCTAATTGTGGTTATACTGTAACATTGCTCATAAATGTAATGTTGACGAAGTTACCTTTTCATTAAAGAGAGACTGTGCAGGTGGAAAAGAATGACTCTCGATTGTTGTTGCCTTCTTTATCCGAGGATAGAAGCTTACGAGGCGTGGTAGTCTACCCAAATACAAATTTTTCAATTGACTGAAGTTTAAAACATTTGCGATTATTTCTTCATCCTTTTCTCCTTCATTTCCAATTACTGCTTCCATGATCTCACCATCCCATATTTGTAGACTTTGGAGTTGCAGAAGTTCTCTTGCGCAGGAGGGGGAGAATAGATATTTCAACCTGCAATCTTCAAGGTATAGTTGAGTTAAGTTATTGAAGGATCTTGATGGGTATAGTCCACCTCTTCCAGGTTTGCCAAGTAGGCGTTCCAAGATGTTGAAATCATCATCAATGTCAATGCCCCTAAGCACCACCACTGAATAATCTTTGCTATCGTAGTATTGTGTGGCACCCACTGTAATATTAAATCTGATCAATTTCTGAAATCCAAGGTCTCTAGGCAACATCCTGGGATGTGGTATGTGAATATCTAATGTCGATAACAGAGTCAATGGCATTAGCTCGTCAAGGCTCACTTTGCTTATTTCCTCATTGCCTGTTGTGCCCTCCCAATTCTTGAAGCTACGTGGGAAATGTAATTCTTCAAGCCGGTGTAATTTGGATATGACACCATTTGGAATCACTATGAGCTCGTCACAATCCCCCAGATCTAACAACCGAAGACAAGTTAACTCTCCTACCTCAGATGGCAACGCCTTTATATCAGAACCTCGGAGTCGAAGTACTTCAAGCTTATTCTTGAGATACTTGAGTATAGCTATATCTTCCAACTTGCAGTCGATTAGGCATAACATCCGAAGTTCCGTCAATTTTCCAAGTGAAGATGGCAGTGGCAACATGGTTACATTGTTCAACTCCAAAACCATAAGTTTCTCTATCCCTCTAAAAAACCTGTCCGGAATTTTAACACTGAGTTCGCTCTGAAAGTTACTGCTGCTACATTCCAGCATTAAAGTGTGGAGTTCCGGACATAACAACTCATCAGGAAGCTCGCTAATAGTTTCGGACCTTAATGAGATTGCCAAGTATTTCTCGTAAGTCCCCGTCTCTGGCCACTCTTCGACACCATGTTTGACTAGAAATGCTTTCTCTTCTTTTGCTATTAAAACAGCAACGTCTCGCACAATATCATGCATTTTCACAAAATCATCGTTTTTGCCATCTAAAAGCAAACAACTAGTTTTGAGGGTATTAACCACTGAACGTACAATAACTCTTGCTTTTTCCAATGTGGTCGGTTCTTGACGAAGCAACCTCCTCGCCAAGCAGTGACTTGCCAACTCCTCAATTGGAACCTGGGCATCTTCTGGGAACAAACAGCAGAGCAAGAAGCACGATTTTGCATCCGTGGATTTTAAGTAATCATAGCTCAACCTTAATGAGGTAAACAACTTTGGGTCAATATCCTCTATGTCGTTTAGCATGGACTTTTTAAGTTTATCTAGTGAACTTGTCCAGTCATCTATACTCTTGCCTTTCAATGCAGCTCCAACCGCAAGTATAGCAACTGGCAAGCCTCGACATTCTCTACAAACCGCGTTTGCTACGTGACGAAGTTGATCATGAGAGTCCACATTATTTCCTATCTTCTTCTTAAATAGGTTCCACGCCTCTTCCTCCGACAACACTTCGATTGGAAAATCTTTATCAACGTCCATATTTTTAAAGACGCGTTGGTTTCGTGATGTTAGAACAACTTTGCAACCTTTGTTTCCATCTGTGATAGGAATACCAATTTCCTTCAAGTTCAATTCTTTCCAAATATCATCCAATATTACAAGATTTCTCTTCCCATTGTTCAATCTATTCCAGAGTTGAATTGCTTTCCCCTCTTCAGTTTCCTCTTCTAGTTTTAGATTCAAACGGGCAGCAAGTACCCCTTGGATTTTGGCCACCTTTGCATCCTGAGAGACTACTGCCATCACGACTTCATCAAAAAGTCCATCTTTTTTCACTTGTTCGCCAACCTTTTCGACCATTGTCGTCTTACCCACCCCTCCTGTTCCATACACCCCAATCACATTAACCTTGGAATCTTTTAATGCTTCCATGATCCATTCGAAAACCAATGCTCTTGAATCAAAAGTCACATACTCCCCGCTGGATTGAAATTGGAGTTCTGAAGGAGGTGGCGCACGATGTGAAATTGTACCAAAGCTGGCACTCTCAGTGAGACCTTTCGCATCACCCATCTTCTTTTCGGCTTCCTTGCTCAGTTTGTACCGTGAATTGAAGTCAGGACATGAGAATTTAAAGCACCGAACATTTTCCTTAACAGTTTTGTTTTCCATTAATGAGTCAACTCCTTGTCTCAGCCTGTCCGCTTCATTTAACCAATCTGAAACATCAGCCACAATAACCTCACCGCTAGTCTTGGCTTCATCAATTTTTCGTTCAATGGTTCCTCTCCGCTCCTGGAGCTTATTCATCTCGACTTCAAGATTCTTCATATTCTGCTTGTAATGAAAAAGATAACCGAGATGACGCCCCACTGATTCGAATGCTATGTCAACGAGTTTCTCTACAATTTTGTCCAGTACAATTGTTGGGCTACACATTTTCAATTCACTCTTCTTTTTTCCTGCATTGAGTTCCAATGTCATTTGTCAAGGATGAGATTTGATTTAAAAAAGGTGAAAACTATCGGATCAAAGTACGAAAGAACCTAAAAAAAAAGTAAAAAAAGAGAATATAAAAGGACCTACAATAAGAGCAACGTAATTACTGCATTATTCATTTATACCAACTTTTAACATGCTAAAGAGAAAAGTTAGATGCATGTTAAAAGTTAGATGCATTTATACCAACTTTTATACCAACTTTTAACTGGAGGATGGGTTCCAGTTATTCGGAACCACAGAGCTCATGTCAGCGGGAGATCAAAGGAGGAGGAAACTTTCACTTTGTTTGTTGATAACATCCCAGAGGCAAGAGATTTGCAGTGGCTATCAAGAACTTTCAATAAGTTTGGGGTGGTTAAGGATGCTTATATCCCGAGGAAGAGAAGTAAGTGCACTGGGAGTAAGTTTGGGTTTGTTAGATTTGACTGCCGTGTATCGTCTGGCATGGCAATCACCAAACTGAATGGTGTATGGGTGGATGACAAGAGGCTGTTTGTCAAAGAGGCATGCTTTGATCTTAAGGAGAAAAGGCCTAATCATAAGGTGTCTAACTTTCACGAGGAAAGGGTCTGTGAAACTAGACAGAGAGATAAACCCAGCAACACTAATGCAGGGGACAGAATCCGAAATAGGTATGAGGAGTCTCATCGGTTCCGAAAATCTCCTGGAAGGTCTTTTGTCCAGGTGTTGAAGGGGGAGACTTCTCGACCGGGCCCTGCTAAAGACCATGAAATCATCATCAAATGTGAAAGTTTTGGAAACGAATGGCTTCTTCGGAGTACGGTGGCAATTATGAACAGGGTGGTTCCTCTTAACAACTTTGAAGAGAAGTTTTAGATCAGAGCACAAAGTGGAGGCCCATTTTCGAGCTTTGGGTGGGAGGTCGGTTCTGATTACCTTTCATGACAGCAACGTTAGGGATGCTATGCTTGAGGGGCTGTGGATGGACCGATGGTTTGAAACAGCGAAACCTTGGCAGGGGGAGCCAGCAAGCTTTGAACGGTTTGTGTGGTTAAGCTGCATTGGAGTTCCTCTTAACTCTTGGAATGCTGATACTTTCAAGCGTATTGGGGAGGTGTGGGGACATTTTATTATGGTGGATGAGGAGACTCTAAATGATCGGGCTTTTGCGAATGGAAAAATCCTTATCGCTACGGTGGAAACCTCAAAGATTGATAAGTGGATTCAAATGGATGTTCAGAGGATGCGGTATGAGGTTCTAGTCAGGGAGGAATCCTCCTATACTTCTCCTGAGGAGATTGGTCAGTGGATTGATTCAGTGCAGAAGAAGGGTGAACATGGCAGCTCGGGGAAACAAGCACAGGGTGGAGGTGATAGGAGTCCAGTCATGGCGAAGGTAGGGGGAGATGATGATGACGTGGAAAGCTATTTTCAAATCCCAACCATTGAGAGAGGGGGGGTCGGTGACAGTCTCAGAAACGACAGAAGTGCTAAGGAGTTGGTGTGGCAGGGGAAAGGGTCAGCTCTGCTCGAGGTTCGGGGCCCTAAGCATAAGCAAGCTGACAAGCATTTAATGTTGCTTAGTCCACCAAGTAAGACTCGTGAGGAGGAAGTGGTATCTGCTGTGGAGGAATCAGTGGATATGGTGGATCATGAGCTGAGAATCCAAGCCCAAGTGGTGGGCCGGTTCCCCTCTTTTAATGAAGAGAGAGATATTGGGCTAGACCATATAATAGATGTGGGTGAAGTGGGCCTGCCAAAAGACAGGGCCCTTGAGTTTGAAGAGGAGCCTAATATTACTCCCATTAACAGCTCCAGGGTAGTGAGAGATGTTGTTCCGACCCTACAGAACTCAAGTTTAAAGGTTCTCGATACAGTGCATACTTCTCAAATCCCTAGCATCAACCTTTTGGTGGACCTCAACAGCAAAGAGTGCAGAAGGAGAAAGCGAAGACAAATGGCAAGTCTTATCCAGATCCAAGAGGAATTGGCCAGCGTCCAGGGGGAGGAGGACTCCGATTCAATTTCCTTTGATGATTTCAGTCAAAGCTCTCAGCGAATCATCGACGAGGTAAGGGCAACCATGGCTGTTGGTTCTCAATTGAATGTCAAATTTTTACCTCACGATGAACGGGTGTTAAAAAAGATGATAAAGGCCGAATATAAGGAGGATGCTCTTGTGCGTGAGAGAGCAGAGGTAATTTAGCTGTCTCTCGGGTTTTTTTGTGGTGATTTTCTGGGCTCTTTGTTTTGATATGCTGATATTGTCTTGGAATATAAGAGGTCTAGGGAGTTTGGTAAAAAAGAGGTTTTTATCGAAAATTATTAAGAAGAGGAATCCAGATATTTTGTTTGTGCAGGAAACTAAATTGGAATCTGTGAATCATTCTGTTCTCCAGAAAATTTGGGGTTCTAGTAACATGGAATTTGTGTGCTCTAATTCAGTGGGTTCCTCTGGGGGTTTGCTTGTTATTTGGAAGGATTCTTTTTTCAAAGCTTCTAGTGTGACTATTCATAGATCGTTCATCTTGATACAAGGGCTTATCAGCGACTTCCCCTGTACCTTAGTGAATATCTATGCGCCAAATGTAGTTGTTTCCCGCAGAGAACTTTGGGAGGAACTTTGGCCCTTAAAGTTAACGCTCAAGATTCGTCGTGCATTGGGGGTGATTTTATCGAAATTAAGGCTATATCTGAAAGGGTGGGATGTTTAGGAGTGGACAGAGGAATGAGAGATTTCAAGGATTTCTGTAACAATATGGAAGTTTTGGATTTACCTATGTTGGCCAGGAAGTTTACATGAACAAATCATCAAAATCAAGCCATCCATAGCAGGTTGGATAGGTTTCTGCTATCCCATACTTTCCTTGACAGGTTTAAGGTTCTTCAGTGGGGTCTTCCTAGACCCATATCGGACCACTGCCCAATTATGCTTTTGGATGACAATAGGGATTGGGGTCCTAAACCATTCAGGTTTATGGATATGTGGCTTTCCCACCCTAATTGTTTGAAGGTAGCTAAAGAAACTTGGGATGAGGTGCAGATTGGTGGATGGGCTGGCTTCATAATTGTTCAAAAACTTAGAGCTGTCAAGGATAGACTGAGAGTTTGGAATAAGGAAGAATTTGGAAACATCAATGTTGCCCTCGAAGATGCCGAAGCCAAACTTCATCTTTTTGATTCATTAGCTGAAGAAAGACTCCTAAACGAGGAGGAAAAAGCCCTTCGATGTTCAACAAAAGCTGAATTTTGGAGATTATCTAAGTTGTCGGAATCGCTTTGGAAACAAAAATCAAGAGTGAAGTGGCTGAAGTTGGGAGATAGGAATACCAAATTCTTTCAAATCACTGCTAATAACAGATTTAGGAGAAATTTGGTGGGGTCTGTGAACGTAAATGGGACATGGGTGGAGGATCCAGGATTGATCAAAGATGCTGCAGTGGAGTATTTTTGCAGCAACTTTATAGAAGAAAGCAAGTTCAGGCCAGTTCTGGAGGGCGAGTTCTCCAGGAAAATCGATCCGTGGGCAGCAACGCAATTGGAGAACGTGTTTGAGGAAAAGGAAATATTGGCAGCTTTGAAAGGTTGCTGCAGTTTCAAAGCTCCGGGGCCCGATGGTTTCAACTTCTCCTTCGTCAAGAGAGGTTGGGATTTCTTGAAGGACTCGGTCTTTCAATTTTTTTCGGAGTTCCATGCTAACGGCAAGCTTACCAGAGGTATCAATTCCACTTTTGTTGCTTTAATTCCTAAGGTAGCTTGCCCTTTATCTTTTAAAGAGTTTAGGCCTATAAGCTTGATTGGTTGGGTTTACAAGTTACTCTCTAAAGTTTTGGCAAATAGACTCAAGATGCATATGCAGTCAATTATTGGGGAGGCTCAAACAGCTTTCATTGGTGGGAAACAGATTTTAGACGGTGTCCTCATAGCCAATGAGGTTATCCATAGCTGAAAAAATAGTGCTCAAGGGGGCTTTCTCCTAAAGCTCGATTTTGAAAGGGCTTATGATTGTGTTAATTGGAGTTTTTTGGTTGATATGCTATCAAAGTTAGGTTTTGGGGACAGATGACATAGGTGGATATTAGAGTGCTGCTCTTCAGTCTCAATGTCGATATTGATCAATGGGTCAGCTGCCAAGGAATTTCATCCGCAAAAGGGTTTAAGGCAAGGGGATCCATTATCACCTTTTTTGTTCAACATAGTGGCAGAAGGTCTTAATATTATGTTAGAACGAGCAAAGGAAAGGAACATTATTAGAGGAACTACTGTGGGGAGGAAAGGAGTGTGTATATCCCATTTACAATTTGCGAACGACACCATCCTATTCTGCAATAGTGACCCGGAGGAGATGGCTAATGTTAAAAGAATCCTAAGATGTTTCCAATTAATGTCAGGTCTGAAAATCAACTTCTCTAAGAGTTCTCTTTGTGGTGTGCATGTTCCGATTGAGGAGGCGATCCTGTTAGCTCAAATTATGGGATGCAAAGTGGAACAACTACCTATCAAATACCTTGGGTTACCTTTGGGTGCAAATCCAGGAAGGATCAAGACCTGGGAGCTTGTTATCTACAGGTTTGATAAGTTAATGACTGTTTAGAGATCTTAGTTCATATCGAAAGGGGGTAAGCTTACTCTAGTCAACTCCAACACTGGGAATGTCCCTGTGTACTTCATGTCTTTATTTAAAATGCCGGATGCAGTAGCGAGAAAGTTGGAGAAAATGCAGCGCCAATTTTTTTGGGGAGACTCTATTGATAAAAGGAAAATGCACTTGGTTAGTTGGGATGAGATTGGGAGGAAGAAAGATGGTGGAGGTCTAGGGGTGAAAAGACTGCTTCAACAAAATCAAGCTCTCTTGGCCAAGTGGTGGTGGAGATTTGGTAAGAATAAAGAGGCACTTTGGGTAAAAGTCATCGTTGGTAAATATGCGCTGGATACGAATTGTTGGCTTCCCTATGCACGCGGTTCAGGATCAACATCGAAAATATGGGCAGATATTTGTTCCTTGGAGAATCCATCCTCTCCTTTGGGCTACTCTATCCGAGACAGCTTTACAGTTCAAGTCAACTCAGGTAACGCCACTATCTTTTGGGATCACACCTGGTTGGGAGAAACTTGCTTGAAAGATGAGTACCCTAGATTGTTCTCTTTATCCACTCAAAGGGAGGCGAAGGTCAGTACCTTGTGGGGAAACTCGAATGGCGGCTGTTGGGAGTTGCTATTCAGGAGAAGGCCGTTTGGGAGGGAGAAACAAGAGATGGAGAACTTGCATCGAAGACTTCGGGGTGTGATCTTAAACCCAACCAAGCCTAACCTCTTACAGTGGAGATGGGCGGTGGACGGAAATTTTTCCGTGAAATCAGCGTACGATCATTGGGAAGTGTTTTCTCACTCAAACAATGCTCTCTTGGGCTCTTTGTGGAAGAGCCTTAGTCCCCCAAAAGTGTAAATCTTTGTGTGGATGGCTATAAAGGAGAAAGTGGCCACTCGTTATCTACTTCTTAGCAGAAATTTGATAGTCGACGTACATCAAGCCCTGTGCCCTCTTTGTTCCGAGCACATTGAATCGAACCAGCACTTGTTCATTCACTGCAGATTTTCATGGGCAGTGTGGTCGGTAATTTTGGATTGGTGGAACGTTAAATGGGTGTGTCCATACTCGGTTCTAGACCTAGCTAACTGGTGGTTTGGTCATGGATTCCACAATTTGGAGAGACACGTATGGGAAGCGTGCCTTTTCGCTACTTTATGGTCTTTATGGCTGGTTCGGAATGATTACGTATTCAACAATGCATCTACCCAGGCTTGGGAGGTGGGGGACTTGATCAAAACAAGGGTTGCGATGTGGATGAAGGCAAAATTCGACATCAAAGTATATTCAGTGGACGATTTTAAATTGTTTCTAGATGGTGTTCGGAGAGTAAAGTTGTAATTCAATCCTTTGGGGCGTCTTTCAACCTTTTGTTGGATGCTTTGTTTTATTTTTGTTTGTGCTACTGCCCTTGGCTCTTTGAGCTAAGTTGTATCCTCCTCGATGTTCCCCTTCGAGATTTATAAAATCGTTCGTTTTGCCGAGCAAAAAAAAAAAAAGAGAAAAGTTAGATGTGCAACCTGACATCTTTCCACTCTTCTCTTTACTTTTTTGCGAGAAGAGCTTGTCCCACATTGGTTAACCCTCCCCTCCAAAAGTAGTATATGAGCGTCCATGGCCTCTTCCATTATTGCCACTTGTTTTCGTGTTGAGTGCTGTAACATATATATTGTAGCTTTTTTAGGCATTTGACAAGATTCTGTTTCGTTATTGTTCAATTCCCGTTGTTTGTGCTATAAGTGCACTTAGGCCCCGTTCCCGAAAGGAAAATAAGTACTTATTTTTTAATAATACAATTTCAAGCTAAAAAATTATGTGCTTAAGCAAATAATTTTCCTATCAATATGGATCTTGTTTGATAGATCTCATTGAGATCTTTAATACGGTGCAAAAAAAAATTGAAAAATTATTTTTCATTTACATTATTTTTGAGTTTGAAAATGTAAAATAAGTATTTATTTTTTAAGAAAGTGTTTTGGAACGGAGCCTTAGTTTCCGGTTGATCCATGTGTTATGATTTTTTTTTATTCTTCACATGCGAGTCAAAGGTTGAACGTGCAGGGAGTACCGTTAAAGAGCTTGTGCCGTTTCAGTGGCTAAAATTTCACCTCCAAAACTATTTTGTCATGAGCTTGGCATCTCTCCACTCATTGCAAATTGATTTTTGTACGTGTTGGATGCTTTAACACTTTGCATTTAGTACTAGTATTTTTTTTACTCGTGCATAGCGCGGATGATGTCTTACTCGTTCATCCTTTATCCATTGCCAATTAGTTTTTGTACAAACAAACAATGCATGATACTAGAGTTACAAAAGTACTAACAATTTCCTTATGGGTGTATCTGGAACTTGCCGCCACTTTGTACGCTTTAATGGTTCCACTCAACCATTAATAGATGGGAATTGAAAATAATTTAATAAATAGCATTATTTAGTTTTCCGTATTTTATGTTTTAGTAATTTTGTTAGGGAGTTTTAATTTTAGGAATAAGTGTTCTAGAGTATTCAGTTTTCCAATTATAGTTTATTAGTTTCCTATTTTATGTTTTCTTGTTCTTCAAGAATTAGGGTTCAATTAAGGTTAGGGTCCTTAGTCTATATAATAAGTTGTAAGCCTTAGGGCTAAAGAGTTGTTTATTGATTAATGAAAAATGACATTTATCTCATTATTGTGTGTTCGTAGAGGGAGTACCTCTAGTTCATACTTGTTCGTGATTGTCCTTGTTGCGCGTTCTTCTATTTCGACACGCCTCCTTGCATCAGTTGGTATCAAAGCCTGCACTCGATTCCGGATCATGTGATGGATGCGATTGGCGTCCTAACCGATCAGATGGCTGCCATGGCTGTTGGGGTGAACCCACCTCGCCGTCGTCCGGTTCAACCTCGGTTTCCGAAAGAGGAGGAGGTGTTGGATGATGTTTCTATCACCAAACCTTTGACTGATAACCATCAGTCAACAGGGAGGACAAGGGCGGTCAAGGTTGCTAATCGTGATTTGCGACTCTGGAAATCTGGTTTGAAGATCAACTTTCTTGAGTTCCAAGGAGGTATGACACCAGAAAAAATCTTAGAGGTTGGTGCTGTTGGAAAAAAAGTTATCGAAGAAATTTTAGTTGAGGGAGATGTAGGAGACTTTATTGACGATGTATTAGAGGAATATTTTTTTGATTTTAGAACACCTTCTTAAAAAATAAGTACTTATTTCATATTTTCAAACTAAAAAATAATGTAAATGAAAAATATTTTTTTTATTTTTTTTGCATCGTATAAAAGATCTCGATAAGATCTATCAAACAAGATCCATATTGGTAGGAAAATTATTTGCGTAAACACATTATTTTTGAACTTGAAATTACCTTCTTAAAAAATAAGTACTTATATTGAGTTCCGGAACGGGAATACTTCCTTATTGCAATTACAAGTTGATTGGGATTTACCTGCTACGTATGATGACTATCCGGAGAAGTATGACTATGTAGTCACTACAAAAGAAGATCATGATTTTAATGAGGGAGGCAAGATTGAAGTGGCTGAAGGAAAAAATATTGGAATTGATATGGGCAGTGGTACAAAACAAGAAGAACTTGTGATGGATGAGCAACCAATTGGAGTTGTTGGCATGAAAAGCGTTGATGAGATTAATTGTGAGATCAATGGTAATGTCATTAAAATCATGTCCATGTATCTTGACGCAAGTCCTACTATGAACAATATTTTTTCTACACCAAAGCCTTTTGATTGGGACCGCGTGAAGCACACCATAATTGAAAGCTTGGATATGAATTTCTTGTGTAATATTCAGAAATTGGAGGGGGTTGAAGCTGGTCACAATAATCAATTCGTGGATCCTTTTTGGGAAAATATTGAAGTTATTGTGAAGGAAAATATTTGGAATGCGTACTTAGAGCAAATTGTGACAAACAATATTGCTTTTATTTTTCCAGACTCATCTTTACAGTTTGGGGTCCGAAAAATTAATCTGAGGTACAAGATTGATGCGCACAAGTTACGGTGGATCCAACTTTATAAACTCGAGGACGAGTTTCTTCAAGCCGGGGAGAATGATGCAGAATGGGAATTGAAAATAATTTAATAAATAGCATTAAATTATTTTAGGAATAAGTGTTCTAGAGTATTCAGTTTTCCAATTATAGTTTATTAGTTTCCTATTTTATGTTTTCTTGTTCTACAAGAATTAGGGTTCAATTAAGGTTAGGGTTCTCAGTCTATATAATAAGTTGTAAGCCTTAGGGCTAAAGAGTTGTTTATTGATTAATGAAAAACGAGATTTATCTCATTATTGTGTGTTCGTAGAGGAAGTACCTCTAGTTCATACTTGTTCGTGATTGTCCTTGTTGCGCGTTCTTCTATTTCGACACGCCTCCCTGCATCACTTCACAAATAGAGCAAGCTCCAATTAAGCAATCCACCTCTGAACGAGCGAGACCGCCTACGAATGCCTCGCCTCCGATTCATGCTCATCCCCAGAAAGAGCAAAGCTTATTAGTTCTATCTAGGCCTGTCAATGGGCCGGATCCGATCCGGATCCGACAGATCCGGATCCGGATCGGGATCCGATAAGACACAATCCGATCCGGATCCGATAAGACTCAAATCCGATAGTGATAATCCGGATCCGAATTCGAAAAATCCGGATCCGATCCGAAAATCCAAATCCGATCCGGAAACTTTTTTTACTTCAAAAATTTTAGCAAAAAAAAAAAATTTTCAAAAAAATACAATTTATTTTCAAAAAAAAATTATTTTCCCAAAAAAATTTAAAAAATTTAAAATAAAAATAAAAATACAACTTCTTAAACATTTTTTTTTTCAAAAAAAAAATTTTACTATTTTTTTAAAAAATAAAGTTCGGATTCGGATTGATAACGGATTTAATATGATCCGATCCGAATTCGATCCGGATCTGTATTGAATTACCGGATTCGGATTATCGGATCGATGTTATCGGATTCGGATCCGGTCCATTGACAGCCCTAGTTCTATCTCCATATTAAGTTGAGGCTTGGGTGATTCCCCAAAGAAAAAAGCTTGGGTGTAACCTTAATTTTTAACCGCTTCAGTTCCAACTCTCATTCACCCTTGTGAGTCATACGTCATGTGCCTCAGAGGTGGTACCTCTCTCTCTCTCTCTCAAGGTGTAACCTTTGCCTTCCAACCTCAAAACTTTGCTAGGGCCTAATGCCTCCTCGACTTACCTTGGACTAGGTAAAGGGGCATGTGTGGATTCTCTTCAGCTTCCTTGCTCCTGATCTGGGAAGATTGCTCAATACACAAGAGATATTGCATGTGCGCTATATATATCCTGAGTACTACTATTGGTACCGATGGTACCGTAGGGAAAATGCACCGACGGCCACCGGACGGCCGATCTGAGCCGTCCAAAAATTTTAAAAAATAAAACCGAGTGAGCCCGCGCAAGAATCAATGGCATCCGAGGTGTGTAGGGTACTTGATCCGAGTACCCATTTTTCGTGTATATACACGTATATACAAATATACACGAAAAAGGGGTGCTCGGATCAAGTACCCTACACACCTCGGATGCCATTGATTCTCGCGAGGGCCCACTCGGTTTTATTTTTTGAACTTTTTGGACGGCTCGGATCGGCAGTCCGATGGCCGGAGACGGCCGTCCGGTGGCCGTCGGTGCATTTTCCCTACGGGTACCGTCGGTACCAATAGGATTTCTGATATATCCTAGGCATCCGCTACCTCAAACTCACGCTTTAAGCCATAGTCTGCCTACGTTGGTGGAATTACTACTCAACGGGCTGTTACTCAATAAGTGAATCTTTTGTATTAGAGCATCCACAGTGGTATAATCAAAATCAAAAGATTGTTAAAGTTAACAACATTTGCTAAAAAAAAAGCTCACGTTGAAATAATCAAACTTAGCAATCTCTTAACAACTCATCAAATTTTGGCCTTTGAATAATCAAAACTAGCAACATTTTGTCAATAACCAAACTAAGTTGTTCCTACATTTCCTCAATCAAGTATACCATCATTATACAAAAACTTTCTCTCTCTTCCATTTTCAACATGTTTCTAAGAAAAATACTTTTAAAAACTATTTTTATTTTTTTGCAAAAACTATTTTTTTCAAAACTGTTTTTTTATTTTTTAAATATCCCAAAACAGTTTTTTTGTCAAAATAGTTTTTTTATTAAAACCTTTTTTTCAAAAACTGTTTGTTTTTTTTACTTTTTCCCGAATTTTTTTTTAAATCAAAGTTTTCAAAAAATTATTTTCTCTTTTTCCAATAACCTGTTTTTATTAGTTTTAAAATTATTTTAAAAAAATTATTTTTTATGTCACAATTTTTAGATTTTATGAGTTGAAAATGTGATGTGACAAGTTTTGGTTATTCAATTTTGATTGTACCATTGTGGACCTCTATATTGCTAACCTTAGCAACCCCTTAAATGGATAACCAAAAGATGATGTGGTAACTTTTAATTATTGACTTTTGGTTATTCCACTGTGGATGCTCTAAGGTTTTAATTTGTAAAGCATCTGTTACCTCAAACTCACCCTAGTTTGTACATTACTCATGGCGCGCATTAAGGCATTAACTGCGGTTTGTATATTGGATCTGAAGAAGCTCCCTACATTGCATATGATTGACTATTCAATTTAGAGGTCATCTGAAGAAGCTCCCTACATTGCTTTCAATGGCTAAGGGAGGAGATCGAAAGGGGTCCGAAGTTGTGGAAATTAAGAGAGGAACAGGGAAACAAAACATGATGGTTAAGGTTACATGGATAGGAATGATAATATTTTGGGAGGAGAAACCATTTAGTTAGGTGGCAGCATTCAGCATTCAAATTGGAACAACAAATTTAGCAACCCTCTTAACCAATAACCAAATATTGGCCTTTGGATAGTCAAAACTAATAACTTTTTCAAAATATCCAAATTTAATGGGGAAATTGATTTTGGCACTCCAGTTTTTACCACTGGCACTCCACTTTGTGTGTTAATCATGTGAGAAAATAAAACTAAAAGTGGAGTGCCATTGGCTAAATTTGGAGTGCCAAAATCACCTCCCTTTAATGGACCCAACATATCCACAATCAAGTACACTCATCATTACACAAAAATCTTCTCTCTCTCAACAATGTTTTCAACAAATTATTTTAAGAAAAATTCTCAAATTTTTTTTGTTTAAAAAACGGTTTTCAAAATTAGTTTTTCTGTTTTAAAATGTTCTTCTATTTTCAAAAAACAATTTTCCAAAAATGTTTTTTATTTGGAAAATTTAGTTTTTTTTTAGCTTGAAAAGATCGTTGACGTGGCAAGATAACTTTAGTAATTCCCGAAAAGAATAACCAAAAGGTGATCATGATAACTTTTGGTTATCCAATTTTAGTTAGAACATTGAGGATACTCTTAGAAAGGAATGTGACATATGAGAGTGCCTACAAGAGGTATGATCCTTCCTAATTGAATTAATGTCTATTAGAGAAATGCCTCTTCACCAAAAGGTGCCTACAAAGAGGAATGATGCTTTTTAATTAATTGTCTTCGAAAGACATGATCATTCCAAAGGAGTGTGTTGAATAGACATGATCATTCCTAACATGTGTCTACTAAAGACATGATACGTCACACAATGGTGCCCATATGTCAATAAATAAACCATTTGTAAAGGCATTTCTTATATTGAAAATTTCATAATGGATTGCTTGATCTTTCTCTACACGCTCCCTTCCGAAATTTTTTTAGGCATATTGATATTCTATTGTTCTGTCCGTCTTGATTTGTGCTAACATAGACAAAAAAAAACCTTCGAATTCAGGTTACGTTGTATCTTGAAGGTGAATTTGTTGTAGTCCAATGCCCACCATCTAGTGAGAAAAATCCAATTTTTAGGAAAGTGTTTGACTCAGTAACGTGCCTCGAAGTGTTTTTTGTTTTCCAATTATTGAAGAAGAGATGGCGCCATGTTGCAATTCAAGAGACCGATTTCCAACATTCCAATCCAACAAGGGCAAAAAAAAGGGAACAATGGAGATTCAACTTAGGGAAAAAAGAAGTAACCTCAGTCCTTTTGGAGATGCTTGAACCACGCTGCCGATCTCGTCGGACCAGAGTAACTCTGGAAATATCAAGGAAAAAAAGTTTTGGTTACGTCGTTATTAATGACTTGATGATAGGTTAATAATGTGCCATAGGAGAGCAGTCGAAAGAAAAGAAAACTATTTATAGTTCTGATTCCGGCCGATATTAATCAATAAAACCAGGAAAGCATCGAGGCATACCTTTTTGTTGTTCACAAACCGAGCAAATTGAGATGTCCCATGCCAGGTCCTCCAAACACCCTTTGGTCTTCAATTTGAGTAAAGAAAGAAGAAGTTGGGAGCAGGAGACGAATAGCTAGGAAAGAAACTCGAGCTTGTTTAGCAGAGAATGCGAGGCAAAACAGAATGAGAAGATAGCTTGATCAGAAACTCAAGCTTGTTTAGCAGAGAATGCGAGGAAAAACAGAATGAGAAGATGGCTTGGTCAGAAACTCGAGCTTGTTTAAATTAACTTATGCTGGCAACCACGACAGTCAAGTTTCCAACTCCCTCCAAAGTAGAATTCCTGTTACCAAAGTGATGCAGAAGTTTGATTGATTCGGAAGGAAATCCTTATCTTGCTTGCAAAGCATTGGAAAGAACAAAGCTGCCTCGGTTAATTTATTCCCCTCCTACAGAAAAAAGAAAAGGCAAAGTACAATTCTTTACTCTCTCACCACTTTTTCTTTTTCCAACTTTATCCAAGATGTTGCATATAGTTTCTCGTTTCCATGCAACTTAGAATCACTTAGGCAGTATTTGGACATTGCCCACAAAATGTTATGCCTAGATAAAGAACATCCAAGCATCCATGAATTATTATGAATGCATTACGAATTCATTCGTTTACAAACAGGATCGATGGAAAACATTCAACCCTGTCCACACATGCGATGAATGTTTGAATTTCATGCTACGGTTTTGTGTGCATTTTTTGTATGATATATAAATTTTTGTTCTGTCTTCCATTTTTCGTCTCTGAAATATAAGGTTGGGGCAAACAAGCGCCGAAAGGGAAGAAGCAGAGAAGTCAGCTCTCAAGTATTGTACATTTTGACGAAAACACCTGCAAACACAAATAATGATTCCCTTAGCATTCTGTGTAGACCTTGATTTCAGAAGGGCTAGAACTGTAGCTGGTGCAATTAGATCAGTGCAGGAACAAGTCTGGCAAACTCAAATAATAACCGATCGAATAAAGCAAAAGTAGCCAATTAGGGCTAAGCTGCAAGTTTTTGATTTTGACCATGCTTTCTGCGCGAAGAAAGAAAAAAATTCCAAGCATAATAATTGTTATATGAAGTAGCAAGAAAAGAACAAGCGCGCAGGCCAATAAACTGTAACAACTGTTATCCAAATCACGTCAACATTGAAGTAGTACTACTTTCTCATGCAACTAATGTATAGATTCTTCGATAACAGAGAATCGAACACGAGGAATCACCAAACCATGTCAATTATTTGTTGGCATGACAAAAACGTGAGATTAATAAGAAAAAGCAGCAGCTAGCTATCGTGGTGAAACCGTCATATAATGATGCACAAGATTGTGCGAGCGCACATTACCACCACATACTTTTCCGATCTGTTCAGCCCAGCCAAGATATATACTAACCCGTCCCAATTTAATTGTCACTTTTGGGAGTTCATGCCACTTTTCAATTGATTATATCTTGTAATTTATAATATTTTAGGTGGTTTTGAAAATATTGTATTATTGAACAAATCGAGATCTATCAAACAAGATCCATATTGGATATAAAACTCATTATCAATTTAAAGATATAAGTAGTTTTTTTATCCGGTTAGAATAGAACTGAGACAAGTAAATAGGGACGGAAGAATTATTATTATTATTTTTTTACGGGAAATGCCTGGCCAGTCCTATTTTTTGTGGGGGTTCCATGTGGACCCCCTTTTGTATAGTCTACCCCCTTCAGTCCTTTTCTAAAGACGCATTTACAATTTTGCCAATTTGTACAATTTTTATTTTGTCATTTTCCAGAATTTTTTGAGGTGCAAATTCTAGGTGAATTGTTGATGTGAATTATTTGTGAATTTTTGGTGTCAATTCTTAAAAGAGATGTGAATTCACATCCAAATGCAAACAATATTAAATAAAAAATCAATTTATATGAGATTTGTTTTCAAAATTCACCCCAATACAATTCACACCCCAAAATTCAGAATTCACATCACATCTGCATAATTCACACCCCCAAATTACACAATTCACACCTCATTTGGCATCTGGAAAATTCACATCCCCAAATTAAGAATTCACACATTCGAAAAAGACACAATTCACACTCAAATGAAGAATTCAGACATTTGAAAAAGACAGAATTCACATCCCTAAATAAAGAATTCACACCTATTCTAAAATACATATTCCAGAGAAAACTTGTAGGAATCTCAGGTGCAACTCTTCTTCCACTCTTTGCTTCAACCACTACAGTATTTTAAACTTTTTTTTAGCACCAATTATATGAAGAATTTATCGATTACAACCAGTAAAGCCTTTCATTGTCTCTTCAAGAACTTTAACTCAACTTATGTTGCAACAATCTTCGCCATTTGAAAATTTTGTGATTAGATCAATCGAATGGCATCAACTTCAGTAACTTTACCTCTCTCTCTCGCATTTCTAGTGTCCAATTTCCCCTCGCCGGTGACAATCAAATTGGATGCTTCAAACTATCTGCTATGGCGTATTTAAGTAGAGAACGTAATGAGAGCAAACCAAACGGATATTATGGCTACCCAGATGGATCGGTACAGACAGCGCCTTAACAAATTTGAAACATCCAGGGTTTTACTAGTTCCAAATCTAGAAGCTGGTTACGTAGGTTTCAGTCATATTTTGTATTAATTGAAAGGCAAGCTCTTGGGAAAAGGCAGTCGTAATCGAAGGAAACGCTATTAAATCACATTGGACTAAATAAAAATGAGTTCATGTAGATGTTTGCTATATACGGATAGGAGAAACTAGGAGTCTGAATAACTATGCACAAAATGAGTTCACCACAGAGTGTAATAAAAGAAACTGTAATGTGCAAATATATAAAATGTGGGACACCAGGGAGAATGCAAAATAATCCATCTAGATCGAATAAATCCTACCAAGAAAATGAATAGAAAGAAACTTAAAAATCACGTCAATTGTTTGTTGGCATGACAAAAACGTGAAGATTAATAAGAAACCAGCAGCTAGCTATCGTGGTGAAACCGTCACATAATGATGCACAAGATTGTGTGAGAGCACATTACCACCGAATACTTTTCCGATCTGTACGTTCAGCCCGGCAAAGATATATTTTTTTACGGGAGAAGCCGGCCGGTCCTATTTTTTTTGGGGTTCCATGCAGACCCCCTTTTTTATAGTCTATCCCCTTCGGTCTCTTTTTTAAGATGCATTTACAACTATGCCCATTTGTACAATTTTTATTTTGTTCTTTTTCATAATTTTTTGAGGTGTAAATTCTGGATGAATTGTTGGTGTAAATTGTTGATATGAATTCTATGTGGATTCTTGATGAATTTTTGCTGTGAATTCTAGGTGAATTCTTAAAAGAGACGTGATTTCACACTCATATGAGATGTAAACACAATTCACACCCCATCTGCACGATAAATTACACAATTCACACCTCATTTGGCATCTGCAGAATTCACATTTCCAAATTAAGAATTCACACATTCGAAAAAGACACAATTCACACTCAAATAAAAGATTTACACCTTTGAAAAAGACAGAATTCACATCCCTAAATAAAGAATTCACACCTATTCTAAATACAAATTCCAGAGAAAACTTCTAGGAATTTCAGGTGCAACTCTTCTGCCACTCTTTGCCACTACAGTATTTTAAACTTTTTTTAAGCACCAAGTATATGAAGAATTAATCGTTCGGATACGAGAAATCAGAAAACAAATAAAACCCTCTCTCTTCTTCTTTCTTTTTTTTGGGGCTTTTACTTCTTCTCTTCAAAAACCAAACAGAAGGAATATCATCATCAGCAAGCTGGTTGCTGTCCAGCTAGTGGATAAACAACCACTGCAACTGGTACATCGTCCTGTAGCTCGATCAGCACTTCGACGACCTCAATCTCATCAAGAAGCAGTACCGCCGCCTCGCTCTCCTCCTCCACCCCGACAAGAACAAATTCCCATTCACTGACGCCGTGATCTACCTCGTCGCCGATTCTTGGGCAGTTTTATCCGACCCGCGAAGGAAATCCCTCTACGACAATGAGCTCACCATGTTCGGAAAAGTTGATCGGTACAGACAGCGCCTTCACAAATTCGAAACATCCAGGGTTTGACTGTTCCAAATCCAGAATTTGCACTGTGGAAGTAGATAGATTCACAGCTATTGTCCTGCCTAACCGCCTCTCCCTCAAAAACGACTTTGCCAGATGGTCTAGGTTACATTACACTCAAGAGGTCTGGGAATCACTGTCTAACAGGTACAACTCCTTATCAAGAACTGATCATGTTCAAGAATCGAAGAGTAAAACTCTTTCAAAAAGTCTCCCATGGGAGATGACAGTGGGCAGTCCAGGAAGAACAAGAAGACAACCTAGCTAGTCTTTCAGGAAAACATGGAAAAAAGACAGAGATGCCATTCCATCACCTTCATGGCCAACCAAACCATCCACAATAAAACATATCATACGGCTACAGATTTATCTGAATTTCAATATGGATGAGCTACCCCATCAAAACCCAAAGTTTGAAAAGAGTGGATTATTAAAACGGAATTCGTGATGGAAATGTAAAATGGGCTAAAATAGTGGCTGCCACAATACAGTTAGCAGCAGCAGCCGAAGGAAACGGGAAACAGGGGAGAAATGAAGGGCTGCTCTGTTTTGCTTCTTTCCTTTCCTTTTTCACTCGAAACAGGGGAGACTTGGGCTTTCCTAACAAATAGCTCAATAACATGAACATTGGTGCAATTACAACATATGGTATTAACTTTAACAATTTTGTTCTACATATAGGTAGCTATATAAACACACCTTTTGAATCTGTACATAACAGTATACAGCTTACGTTGGCAGCCGTAAACCTAACCAATTGTAGACGAAAACACAGATGAATAAGGGAAATTTTGAAACATTTATCTTGTTATTTACAGACTAAATAGAGACAACATTAGTACCAAATGTCCCTTTTCGACTTATTAGAATGAAGAACATGTTTCTTCATTTGATGTAGGAGGCAATCCAATGTAATCGAGACTCGAGCAACTTCAACTCAAATCACAACTGCGGAGCAAATTATTGTTGGTGTAAATAAAAAAAAATATACATTTCCAGTCAAAATGCAAGAGGGAAGAAGATGCTTTTTTATTTATTTATTTATTTTTTATTTTTTTGATCAGCAAAGAGAAATTTTGTGATTCATATTCAATGAGTATCTTGAATTTAATCATTTTTTTTTTTCAATAGAGATGCACCACCCCAATTTCAGTTATTGCTATCAAACAACTTAGCACGAAAAGTGGAAGTCACAGTAACTTGGTGGTAAGACAAAACGAAGGGTCATGGTATCTTCAAGATGACATGGCTCCACCATATATATAAGCCTATTTCAATAGGAGAGGTATTAGAACTACTTTATTTGGCTAGTAAGGATATAATCATAGAATCTCATACTACAACATTTACAACTATGTAGGAGTATTTGACATCGGGATAAGCAAGTTAGATACTTATGCCTCTTAAACACCCGCATTACATGGACTCTTTTAAGTATATAAAGCAAATCTTAACTAAAATTATTCATAGTGTGGATGACACTTGTATCTGGTTCCTACTTCCTTGTGACATATATAGCATAAAATTAACTTATCATAAACTGCTTAGATCAAGCCATTTCCGGTCTTTTTTTTTTGCTGATTTCACGCATGTACCCTTAAAATCACGTTCTGATCACATTAAGCGGCTCAGATCATCGAAATTCAATCGAAAAATATGAGAAATAGGGAGGTGCGGACCGGAGCTCCGGTCCACACCTCTTGACTTGATCCTAACTGTATATATATATATATATATATATATATATATATATATATATATATATATATATATATATATATTTCACGGTTGGAGGTACATAGCACTACCACTTTCATCCATTGTTGCACATTCCTGACGAAAGCAGAATGAAAAAACAGAGAAATAGAAAATATATAAGAAGCATCAGAATTTTTTTTATTTTTTTTCAAATATAAGAGCTCGACCAACTAACCCTATCATGGTTGAGAAAGAAAGCCCACACAAGTTAAAAGGGAAAATTTCAAAATATCCCCAATCTTTACTCTAAATTTCAATTAGACTCCTAATCTTTTAAAAAAATCAATTTTACTTCTATCGTTATCTTCCGTTAATCAAAACACCTCTTTCTGTCCAAATGACTGACGGATTTCGTTACAGGCTCCGTTAATAGAGTCCTGATCAAATTTCGATAATCCAAGCCGCTCAATGTGATCAGAACGTGATTTTAAAGGCACCTGCAAAAAATCAGAAGAAAAAAATGATCGCAAAGAGCTTGATTTGAGCAGGAATCCAATCCTCACACCCACGGTAATCTTAGACTCTAGCGCATTACCTTAAAGCTATTTTACATGGACTCTTCTTAATGTATAAAGTACCCTTGGCAAACTTCGACACATAGGTTAAGATACGGGATATATGTTTGACATTTTTACATTACAGTATCCATTTTTGACACTAGAAAATAGAAGTATAATACTAACTATACATATTTTGTCATGTCCGCACATCCAGGGGCTAGGATTAGATGAATCAGACCCACTGGAACTCAACACCTGAACTTGAGTCTAGGTGGCACATCATAAAAGAAAGACGAGGCGGACCTGAACGAATTTCATAATAATTGGTTTACGGATATAAGATATCTGAAATATCCAAACTCAAAGATGGGATTAACTCAAGTATTAGATTACTAGATATTGTTTTCCTCATAACGAGATTCCGATTTCCCTTTTCTTTTAAAGCATAACCTAAATCTAGGTCAAAATATCAGAATTGTTGGAACTCATGAACAAATGTGAAACTACTAAAAGCCTCATGGCAGTTCGGAATAATTTGATTCGCAAAACTATGGGTTAATCTTAGTTGGAAGAAAGAAACACTGGACAAATCAGATTTAGATGGAACATGTGCACCATCAGAAAAGGATAGCGCTACGGTGTCTCCCTCTGTTTTGGGGACACCGTAAAAAATGGCATGACAAAACCAGTTGAAGCATAACTAAAACCATTAAAATGTATAACCAAGGCATAACAAAAAAACTTCCTACCGAAAGAACCGGTCATTAGTGGGAAAAAAAAAAAACCCCCCTTTACCCGCACTCCCTCTAACCATGGTTAATAATTTTATTCTCTACATCTCAATCTTTACAACTCCTTTATCTCCATCTCCCACGTTCATCTCTTTCCACCCACGTTCAACCATTCATCTCCATCTCCCACTCTTCTCTTCTATCCTTGCCCTCTTCTCTTTATCCATGGTTAATAAGAATTCACCTCTTATTGGTCAAAATTCACACGCCCTTAAAAAAAGAATTCACACGCCTAAGACTTCACCTTAGCTACTAAGTTCTTGTGACCTTAACTTAAACTTAAATTAAATTTTAGAATTTTGTCCTTATTTGAATTTTTTTTTGCATTTTTCAGTTTTGCGCAAATTTTTGTAGGATATTGATTCGTCTCGACGAGAAGAATCGGAAAAGTAAATTTTTTTTATTTTTACCCAAGTATTTTGAGAAATAACCATTTTTAACGCAAAAACCGATTTTTTGGTGAAAAAATGGTTATTTCTCAAAATACGTGGGTAAAAGTAAAAAAAAAATACTTTTCTGATTCCTCTTATCAAGACGAATCAATATCTCACAAACGTTTGCCCCAAAATTGACAAATGCGAAAAAAATTCAAATAAGGACAAAATTCTGAAATTTAATTTAAGTCACAAGAATACAGTAGTTAAGGCCATATTTTGTGTGGTAGATCAAAAGAGATTAAAAATAAATAAATAAAAGAATACAGTAGTTAAGGCCTTATTTTGTGTGGTAGATCAAAAGAGATTAAAAATAAATAAATAAAAAGGGACCAGGAGAGGGCCAGGAATCGAACCTGGTCCACCTCGTATTTGAGCAACTTTCATAACCACTGCACCAAGTCAATTATCTGTTCTTGTATGAGAAGCTTTTAATATATAACTTTTGATAGTAATATATAAGTTTCACTGCATTTTCTGTGCACACAAAAAGGCAGCATTTTTCGCCCTGATCTTCGTATTGGTTCAAATGCTCGATCTAAACCAATGAGATTCAACATATTGTTAATTTAATCATGGTCACCAAATTCGGTGATAATCAGATGTCGGAAACCACATAATCGGAACACATTTGATGCTTCCAAAAGTGTTAAAGCCCCATATTGCACCGGTCTTCAGCCGCCTCGGCTATTTTTTTCGAATTGGGACCGTCTATGTTTTACGTAACAAAGATTTGAATACTTCTGCCAAAAATGAATTAAATCTCTTATCAATAGATACTTGATCAGATTAAAAATGTCATTCTAATAATGAATCTATGACCCAATAAAAGGGTATTCTAAACCCGGTAGACCTAAAAATTTACGAGAACAATTAAAACACCAAGCAAAATAAATGGACAGTATCGATCGTCGTGATTGTGTTGCGATCGTATGAATATTGTACATTATATAAAAGCACAAGACCTTAGTTAAAAACAATAAAGTTCAACGTATAGATTTTAAAGGAAGTTGTTCAATATTTTTTCCTGATGACCGATCTAAACCGTTAAGATTGCACATCTTATCGATTCTATGTTTGTCACCAACTTCTATGATAATCGTATGTCAACAACCATATGATCGGAACACATTATATGCTTACGTAGGTATTAAAGTCCTATAGTTCACAACTCGATGACCGCTTTATCTATTTCTTCAAATCAGAACCGTCTATCTCGTGTGTAAGAGAGATTACATCATTTCTGCCAAAAATAAAGTAAATTGCTTTTCGTTACAAGCTTTATCGGACATAAGTTATCATTCTTATGTTGAATTTTTGTACAAATCGAAGAGCTTCATAAACAAGAATAAATCGGACGGAGCCCAGAATTTCCAAAAAAACAACCAAATAACCAATAACAACCAAATTAACGGCCTTGATTATTAAAATTAATGATTTATAGAGGTCCGTTACATTTTACTGGTCAACATAATTGCAAAACACGTATACATTTTAAAATTTTTCCCATTTTTTCCACTTAACCCAGGGTTGAACAGTTTAGAAAAAAAATTTAATTACAAAAAGCAGACAGGCGGGAGACAGGTGGGACCAGGGGGCAGGAGTCGTCACGTGTTGTACTGTTATGCTGGCATAAGGCTATGGTCATGCCTTTCAGGGGTTCTGTTATGCTCTTTTGTGGTTCTGTTATTCTTATGTCTTGTATGGTTTTCGTTATGCCAACTGTGGTTATTGGTTATGCTTTTAAATGGTTTCCGGTATGCCCATGTTGGCATAACTCAACAGTTACGTCATTTAATGGTTTCGTTATGACTACTTGGGATTTATGTTATACTTGTTTAGAAAGTATTATACCCTATGTTATGCCATTCAATTCATGTATTATGCCTTTTTGGGTTTCTTGTTATGCTATATAATGATTTTTGTTATGCCCCAACTTTTGACCTGCTAGAGTTACCGCTTTGACCGGTCAGTTTTGGTCAAACTTCTGGTGTGGCAAAATCTGGTCCGTCCGTTCGGTTATGCAAGTTACTGGTTTTGTTATGCCTCATTATGGTTTTGTCATGCTTCTAATGGGTTTTGGTTATGCTTATAATGGTTTTGTTATGTCAAAAGTTACGGTGTCCCCAAAATGACCGGGGACACCGAAGTCATTCCCATCAGAAAATTACAATGGATAAATTAAGATTGATATAAAGCACTTCTAGAAGCCCAATCATTTTGCTCAACCACTAATTGACATTTTTATTACTACACAGTTCTAGGCCTGTGCAAAAATCCCACTGACCCACTGACCAGGCCCGACCCGAAGTCAAACAAAAGGTTTTGATCAAGAATTCAGTCGGCCATTGGTTTGCTAGATGTAAAATTCTCGATTCTCGGTTTGGCCTTTGGATGTAGAGAATCTCTACCCATCGAACCCGAACCGTCCGATTAAAAGGCGCAGGTACACCATGCACGTGGCATAATCCCAAAGGATGATGCACCTTATAGATTCTCTTTTTTATCACATGCCATTTTCAGATTTTTGCAGCTTAAAAAGTGGATCTATACTACTACTATTCTCTCTCTCTCTCTCTCTCTCTCTCTGCATTTTCGATTTTGAAACGAAGTCCAAGGGCAGACGACTTCATCTCTCTCATCACTCTTTCTTCTCCTCTGCAATTTCTGTCCAATGACAACAATAATCGACGGCCAAAAAACATGACACTCTCAAATTCAGACTCCCTCTCTCTCATATCTCACCGAGCTTCCACAATCAGTGAGATGGAAGATATCGATGCCAGAAGTCATCATCCTTTTTATTTGTTTCCTTTGCTTTCTCATCTGGGTTTTTTTTATTTTTTTGCGGTCGAAACCGACACCCGACCGACGATCTGATGACATCGGATTGGTCGAGTTTAGCCCTGTAATCGGTCGGCCAACGGGTACGAGTTTTCCAACCCGATCTACTCGAGTCGGGTGGTGGGTCCAGGCCAAACCCAACCCTAGCCGACCCGTGCTCACCCCTACTAGACACTGAACATTATTGGTACAGCAGTAGAGCAGCAGTAAACGCAAGGACAAAACATGCTCATACGGAAACAAGAGTAAATGCCCATGCAGTACACACAAGGAAATGACTTACAAAAGGTCGTCTAAAGACAAAGATACAAGTCACAATGGGCTGTTGCTTGGTGCAACAAAAAGAGCACCCCACCTGGGGCAAATAATCCAGAGATTTAAATCTAGGCCCAATCTAACCCTCCCAGGCTTCCACCGCCCCTCGAGGCAAGAGCAACACCGGGGATAAAAGCAGAACCATGTTTCGTTGCCCTATCTCGCATGCATTTGGCATGCTTAATGCAGTTGATGATGCATCTTACTCATGCCTAAACTGAGAGATGCAACAAGACAGGCCTTGAGCAAACAAATGAATTAAGAATAGTGGGTTACCATTACCTTTTTATCAACACATTACATAAGAGGACTACCCTGTCACTGGGCAAAAGAGAAGTGACAACACCAGCAACAACGCTAGAAACATTTTTCTTCATCAGCTCAAGGGTAACTCCACTTTCATCCATCACACGACCAGTCACACTTGGCTTGTAATCTTTACATTCCAATACTGATTTCACCAACTTCATACATTGAATGAGGAATTGCTCGAATGAAATGATATCCGGTTTAGGATCTGTGATCTTATTTAGGCAGAAGTCCATAACAAGTGGAAGGACACTTTTATCACCAAAGGAATAAGGATGTCTGCTCTGAACTGCAACCAATACCTTCATCAATTTGGTGCATGCCCTCTTTAAGAACTCCCATAATTTAGCATGATGTTCCTGGAAAGATAAATCTGCAATAATTAAGATACAAGCAATTAGAATATTACAAACTTTAGCAAGACAAAGTAGCAGATGTCTGGTTTTTCGGTCTTAGACAAGGTTTGGTCACTTTCAAATCACAGATGATATGTAGCATAGCCTTGTACCAACTATAATTGGCAATTGCATCAAGAATTCCTGAGTATAGAATGGGAACCAATTTATGAAAATACCAATTTTGTCACCATAGATTGAATGACTGGAGACAAATCTAATCTTGCGATTACTCACGCAAGATAGTTGTCTCATACTCGAACCCACCTTATCCATAGAATAGAAAGGGTTTGGCATAGGAATTATGAGCCACCTCAGTAAGGTAAGGAATATGAAGTTGATTAATAAGGTTCAATCAGGTAAATTGTCTAGAATGACATTGCTAGTTGATTGCTAGGAATGTAATGGAAGGAAATCTAGCAAGTCCAGGGTGCATAAAATGCACTCTTGTCTCAGGAAAACCGACTTAGCATCTCTCCTGAGGTAGCTACTCTGTATTAATGCTTCTTAGATCAACGGCATTCTTAGATTAACGGCATTAAACGTATGAGTTATACCCAAAACCAAAAGTCTTAACAAGAATGTAAATGCCATAACCATCTCAAACACAGCACCATTCACTTCAAGCAACATTCGACAAAATTGTCAGATGTGGTCATTGCCTTACTTTGATGGATGATCCCGATACGACCAACCACTGGAAAATAGGAGAAAAGTGAAGGGGATGTAGCCATACAGTATGCGAAATACTTCAGCAAAAAAAGTGTTCCCTATTTGTCAAATTACACAAATTAATAGAAATCCTGGCCCTACATAGTCGAGTAGCAATAATGTGCGTTGGATGGTCATTTAAACAATGAGAAAGAGTATGCATAAAAGAAATCCAGAATCTAAAACAAAACAAGAAAGATATCTCACAGTATGGAAGAATTGAGTGAATGGCATTCAAAAGAACAGGAGAGACCTCTTTGACTGGCCGTACCTCCTACAAACAAAACAAGTTACATCAAGAAGAGATTCGTCAAGCTCCAAGGGTACAAGAAACTCTACTCCCAAAAACACAGAAAACATAAATAATCCAAAGTACCTGAATTGATTTTGTATCACTCGGAAATCCAGAAATTATCAGTTGGCGTATTATCTTTGCACAGGGAAGCCATCTTTCACATGTAAGGAAGAGATCATCATGACACAGCTCTGAAGCATTTGGACTTGCGTTTTAAGTGAGCAGGGAGAAACCATGCAGTATGGTTTGCAGATCACTTTGCCAAAGGTGCCAACTATAATCGATGAAATGAGATGATATCTGCCAAAAGAACATTAATTAAAGACTTCCAGAAAGGACAATTATGAGATAGAAGAGCATCTCTTGTTGGATAATCTGGCTCCAAAACACGTTGGGACACTACAAACCTCTTTAAGTAAGGATGTGAGGATGAAGTGTCTTAGCACTCTGGTTTGATACTTGAAGTAGCACAATAATCTAAAGGAGAAAGTTCAAAGCATGAATAGCGTCAGGCATAATACTTCTCGGGCATGTGTTATGATCCTCCTGAATGTGACGCTTATGTGACCGTAACTTTAAGCTAAAGTATTTTAGGATCGAACACAGGGTCAAAAAGAAGTTCTACCACCCTATAGATGCACCAAAGGAGCAAATCTTGAACCAGCAATAAAATTAGTCAGATGAAGTTCTAACCCTCCATACAGAATTCTAGGTCAGGACTAGTAGACGTTTTTGGAGAAAATCTCTATAGCTAACATATCAAAACATGTAAATGAAGAGAAATGAGCATGGAAAAACAAGTTAAGAAAATATGTCTGAGTGGCTTATACCTCAGCGAAACTCTTTTGGTCTGAAGTAAGACGTTAAGTAGACAGCCCCTTCAAGATTCGAAAGAGAATCATAAAATTCCTCTGTGAAGTAAGAATATCTGCTGACTGAAGCTGTTGTGCTAAAATTGAAAAGAGTTCTGGCCTGGCAAGTGATCAAGCAGGTGGATCAATATGCATAGCCAGGAATAGGATAACTTCAGGAAAACTAAGCTCAGGAAATTACAGTGTACGAAACCAAAGAAAAAGTAGAACAACAAAAATCCATCTATCAAAAGAGGGAATCTTACGGAAGTAAAAGTTAAGTGTTAAGTTCTCAAGCTGAACGCAAAGTTAGAAAATACAAGACAAACAAAAAATAAACTACAAACATCAGGCTGAATGGATTCTGAAAGCGGGTTATCAATTGTGCTTCTCTAAGTGCTGTGGACATAGTACCTTCTTGGGTGTCTTCTCGCTTTGAATAGTAACTTCCTACATTTGGACAATAAGGTTTTTCTATTAAGAGCTGAAGTCTTTTTCATTGCCTCAGATCTTACGCTCCTTATTTCTTCCTCACAATTTGAGCCGCATCAGAAACATTCTACTCTTAACAAATTAAAAACCCACAAGATCGTATCTAATCAATACCCGCTCAAATCTAATCCACTACATCCAAAGTTGGTTAATGCATCCACTCCAAAATGCAGATATTTGTTTAACATAATAGGGAATGAGATCTTTTTTTGGCCTTCTACAGGCAAGCGTGTCTCCATCGCCCAATACATATGTCCCCACCTTGACTAGTCTTAGACAGCGAGAATTTAACACAAAAATGGGAAAAAAACCAGAAGCACAATGTATCATGTCATATTTATTGTTGAGCTATATAGGTATCACAAGGCTTAATGTATCAAGCTCAACCACCCCTTATGCTACACCTTCCTCACAACGAGCACCATGAAAAGTTGGGAAAACCTTCAGCTTGTCGAACCACCAAGGTAGTTATGCCACCTGTCCACGGCTGAGCTGACCCCGCATCTCTCTCTCTCTCTCTCTCTCTCTCTCTCCAGCTGTCACTTTCCAGCTTTGTGCCAACCATCTCCCTTCACCTTGTCTTAGCTATGGGGCTTTCTCTCTACACAATCTTCAGTAGCATCTGAATTTAAACTCTTCCATGTGAACTATGTTGCTCCCTTTTACAAATGTGATTGCTAATACCAGCATCATGGTAAGAAATCTTGCCCTGTCAAGTTCAACTAAACGGCTAATACGTAAAATGGCAGGGATGTTGATGATACGGGACCTTCAAACTCAAGCTTTCCTCGCAACAGAAGTATACCTCAGTAATTTGACAGCACATAACAACAATAAGTAAGGAGTGAAAAGTATACCAGTCTTTTGGATAATCAATTCGAGCAATTTTGTAGATGAGCACAGCCAAGGTAAGGGCAATCTGTATTTAAAGAGAAGAAAACAAACAGGAAATTAAATAATCTCCTCTAAAATCTTGTTGATGGATAACTTGTCCACCTTGAGCAAGAAAGAACAAATAAACAAACTAAAGATAGGCACCACCTGATAATTCTCCTCTCTCAAGTGTGACAACAGCTTTTGTCTCAAGTGTATTTTTTCCTCATTGCTAATTCCCCTGCACAGATGTTTTAACAGTAGAATGTGGCTCAGTAGCGTGGCGATGTATGGATGGCAGAAATATAATCTAATACTCAAGGAGGAATGACATACAGAATAATATGGGGAATACCACAAGTAAAAGGGAAAAAAAGTCCTCGTGCAACAAATACCCAATGCAGTGAAAACGTTAGAAAGAAAAGCAATCATAAGCCAATTTTACGGAGTCTGAACTCTGAAGGGATCTATAAATATCAATTTGCAATGTGGTTAAGGTGAAACTAAGAGCATACACACTGAGTAAGTTCACACAGGTGTTTTGATTTCATGTCATCATTTTCTTCTTTTTAACATCATCTTAATAGCATAATTGAAGATCATCTATTTGCTAAAAGAATAATTACGCATAAAAGTACCAGTTTCTTAGCCAATATTTTACTAACTTCCTGAAGTACATATTGCGAGCTTTATTTCTATTTGTAATTCTACAATCAAAAGATTGGTCATGCAGATGTGAACCTTGTGCAAACCTAACTTCCTGAAGGCTTCTTCGGTATATTTGAACTTATGTCAATTCAAGAGAAGACAAGTTATATCCAACTAGTGACTGAGCTGAGGCCAGTTACGTAATAGATAAGCATCGACACTTGGATACTTCTTCTTGAATAGTGCACCCAAATGCAAACCACGAATAATAGTTTTTGTTCACAATTCAAATTGTTGAAACTCAATGCTAATATATTTTTTCCACCAAACACTGACCCCCACTTCATTTCAATTCTGCCTAGTCTGCTAATACTGTAAGTGCAGTGTGCAACAAAACCTAGGGGTTATAAGTAAACACATACCATAATAATAGCCATTGAACAATGTCCGTTTCCAATCAAATTATTCAATCCAATTTCATGTCATTCCTCTTGAGTCAACATCTCCTGTGAACAGTTTGCACAAAAAGGAATACTCAAAACACAAAGGCCATGCCTTCCCCAGCCCTCTGGTTTATTCAACCATTCCTTAATTAAGCTTAAAGTCCATATGGAAAAAAAGGAAAGAAACAAACAATAGCATCTTCCCAGTCTCCGCAACGTGCCTGTCCTGAAGATAATTATAGAACATGCACAGAGTAAGTTTATTAACTCGACCTCACACTTCAAAAGGGTATCCTGTTCCCCGACATCAGCACTATGTCCTACACAACGCACACCCAAACTGAAATAAATCTACGCACTGAAACAATAATCAGCAATTACAAATAGCTTAATCTGAAAGAACATCTTATGACGAATCGCGCCGGTTCTTCCAATACCGATTAATGGTGTTTTTGAAATAAACCGAAGCCAGTAGACGAACATCGACCGGTGCCGCCAAATCCCTCGAACTTATCACTTCCTGCATCATAAAAAATCCTTCATTACACAAACAAATCCATATTCACATTTTCTTTAATAACTCAGGGTGTACGGGGCAACATACGCACACCTAGCCTAATCCTTGGGAACCAATCAACGTCCACTACCAGGGAGTCCGATTAAAGCTGAAAAAAGCCATGCATGACCCGGCCCCATAAGAGTTGATAAGGGTTTATAGCACCTAGGACTTGTAAGGGAGCAAACCCTAAGACTTTGAGGTTATATTCATATCATCAAAAACCCATCATTACATAAACATATTCATATTCACAGTTCCTTTTTTATCTCATCGTGTCCAGGCCAGCTTGCGCACACCTCGACTAATCACTGGGACCCAGTCTCACCGTTCGCTAGTAGACGGTGGACAAAGCCCCGTATGGACCAGCCCGTAAGAGGTGATAGAACCTGGGAGTTACAAGGGAGCAAACCCTAAGCCTTGGGGTTATATCCACATCCACAGCTGAATACAACTGCACCCAGCATTGTACGCTAAAACCCTAGAAACGAAAAGGAGTCCGAAAAATATTACCATGAGGCAAGAGCAGAACCCCGGTCGGCTATCCGACTGAGCGAGGGCGGACTTGGCCGGTTTGCGCACGCTCTGGTCGCCGCTTAGCGAGTTGGCGAGCAACGTGTACATCGTCGGTATATCAGAGGCCGAAAGCGCCATCGGAAGCAAAACCAATCAACCAATCAACCGAGCGATAGTTCAGTGGATGTATATGCAGGTGGAAGAGAGAGAGAGAGAGAGAGAGAGAGAGAGAGAGAGAGAGAGAGAGAGAGAGAGAATCGGAGGTAGATTGGGGAGTTGTGACGAGCGATTCGGTGGTTTTTCTCTCTCCGGCGAAGCTTTTCAGTGGCGGTTGCTTGTTGCTGCTACGTACACTGTTTGATGGAGGTGTGAGGGGGAAATGTACCATTGGGAGAGCTTGTGTTTTTGCTTTTGGGGTTTTTATATCAAAATATGCTTGTGTCAGCAGAACTCAGCACCTGGCCATTTCAACATGTTTTTCAATTTTGCTTTGTTAATTCCCTTTCTAAAAACCAGATTAGATTTTGGGCGTTGCTATTCGCAACCCTCTATTTACTCCCATAGTCCGTTAAAAATTTTCAATCATACTCGACAGTTAGTTACCGAAATTGAGATATATTTTCAGCATCCAATTACCGAAATATAATATTTTTTTCAACAGATGTTTACCGAAAAAGTATGTTCGGCAGTTGTTTACCGAAAGTTGAACATATTTTCGACATGTAGTTACAGAAATATAATCTTGTTTTCAACAGCAATTTACCGAAATGTTATTTATGATTTTCAACAACTATTTACCGAAATACAATGGGCTATGGGAAAAAATAACGGGCTGCAAATAGCGGCGCCCTAGATTTTTGGTCATTCTCAAAAAAGAAAAGAGAAAGAATTTTTGTCCAGAGTGGAAATTTCCCAACTTTTCTCATTCAGGAGCAATGCAATGGACTGTGTATAGAATTGTTTGATGTAGCTGGGTCCTACTCGATAGATGTAGTTGGTTCTACGGGAATTCGGAAGGTGGAGCACGTACGCATTGAGTAGTTCTGAACTCTTTTTATGTTTGTGTCTGAATAAATCTTTTCTGGGTACATAATATTTTTGTTTTATTGTCGCGTGGAGGAATATAGTTATTCAGTGATCACACTGGATTGGCACCTGTATATTTTGTAGATAAATATATTATGAAATTATATGAATTGGTATCAGATCAATTTAAGTTGTGATGTGGTCAATTTTTTTGACAAAGTCTGAAAGGTAAACGGGTTGGATAACTCAAAAAAGAACCCAAATATAGACAACTTGAGCTATCCAGTTAATTGATTGTAAGGTTTACAGGCCGATCCAGAAAGGAAGTATTAATTCTCACAAACTCCATCACGGTTTCAAACTGTACGAATAAAGATCATCCATATTTTATACCTGATGTACCCCTTGCTCATTTACACATCTCCTCCATTTATCTCGATTTCTCTCTATGGACACCTCAATTTGGCTAAATAAATTGACTCGGCCCCACCTTCGGTGAGCCTGATAATGAACTAGTCACTCTTTGCAAGACAATATTTTTGACAGAACTAAGGGATGCCGAGAATGATCCTAGGTGTTAAGAAGTGACCCAAAACCTTGGGAATTTTCGTAGGACATTGGAAACACAGAGAACACGCAACCACACCTTCATTCCCATGTCCGCTTCTCATTTTTTAGCTCATGCATAGTTGCAGTGGAAAGAAGTTAAGAATCCTCTGGATCTTAATTTACAAAGCCATGGCATCTATGTTTCCTGGCAACGACCTCATTCCAGCGAATGCGTCTTCTTGTGCGCATACCACATATTCATCAGGGATTCGATAACGTCATCTTTCTAGGCTTTTCTTCTTCCAAATATGGTGGTGTTACCATTCCAACTTGATCTAAAATCCCATTTTGATATATTTCCTTACGCTTTGACACCCAAACCTCTATTTGAATGTGAGAGGTATTTGTAGAGTTTGGGGTTGGGAGGACTTTTGATACGAAATTTCAAAGTTCCATTAAAAAACTTGAGCAACAATGCTACCGCCATATAAAAAACACAAACACATTTTTTTTTTTTAACATTGTATACATCAACGGGAGTTAGTGAGGGGTTTAGAGTTAGCGCAGGAGGATCCAGAGGCTATCCATAACCCTGACCCCCAAAGCTCCGCCCCCTGTGGGGCTCGCACCTTGGTCACCACTGGGGCGAGGGAGATGAACAACCAACTTACACACGCTCAATCACAATAGGATATATTTCCTACTGAATGAGGCTCCATCACTCATCTCCCAACTGCAGTTAGTTTACTCCTTTGTCTCCCTAGTGGCCTATTGTTGTTTCTATAAAATGAAGTCTTAAATGACATTGGATTGACTTGAGGGAGAGAAAAAAAGGCAAAGCGAAAAATACTCCCTTCGTTCTTAATTGTTAGTCCATCATTCTATTTTGGGCTATTGTAAAATGTTAGTTCTTTTCCGAAAGGGGAAGAAGAAATTTGATGATTTTTCAAAAGTATCCCTCATAAGTAAATATAAGTGTTGCAGTAAGAAGAACAAGAAGACTACCTAGTCTTTATGGGAAAATGGAAAAAAGACAGAGATGCCATTCCACCACCTTCATGAATCATGGCTTTTGGGCCTGGAGTGCCCCTATGGATTTGGTTACACAATGTCACTCCTTGCAACCGCTTTAAAAGGGTGCAATGTCGAATGCCATAAAAGACTTAATTGAAACCCTTCCTACCATCAATTGATTTTAGGAGAGATGGTGGAAAAGCGGTCCGACAAGTGGTATCAGAGCCAGGAAGTCATGGGTTCGAGTCACGGGAGCGTTATCGTGAGGGTGGGATTATTGGTCCCGGAGTGCCCCAATGGATTTGGTTACACAATGTCACTCCCTGCGATCGCTCTAAAGCAGACTTGCAGGTGCGATATTGAATGCCATAAAAGACTTAATTGAAATCCTTCCTACCACCAATTGATTTTAGAAGAGATGGTAGAAAAGCAGTCTGACAATGGCCAACTAAACCATCTACAATAAAACATATATATGGCTACATATTGATCTGAACTTCAATATGGATGAGCTAAGGTACCCCATCAAAACCTAAAGTCCGAAAAGATATAGTTACCATGCCTAGCAACCGAAATCATTCAAATCAATCTCATTGGCTAGTCCAAGATAGGTAATAGGTTAATCATAGAACAACACATATTTTGTTGTACATATAGGTAGCTAAACAGAGTTTTGAATCGGTACACATGCAAACAGTATACAGCTTACGTTGGATAGTGTAAACCCAACTCATTGAAGATGAAAACACAAATGAACAAGGGAAATTTATTTTGTTATTTACTGTCTAAAAAGAGACAGCATCACTACCACATGTTTCTTTTCGATGTCGGAGGCAATCCAGTGCAATAATCGAGACTCCAGCAACTTCAACTCAAATCACAACTGGGGAGCAAATTATTGTTGGTGTAAGTAAAACGAAAAAAACAACATTTCCACTCAAAATGCCAGAGGAATATTGAAGATCCATTGTGATCCATATGCACAGAGTATCTTGAATTTAATCATTTAACAGAGCATTAATCAAGATGTCCATACTAAAGAATTTGTAGAGCAAAAATTAATTCACCTTGATGGATGGAAAAATCAAACTATGTTCAGGTCAAATATTTACTAGAAAATATCCCCAAAAAAGTCGGAAAAAAATGTTGATACTAAAGACTTTATAGAGCCAGAAATAACCTTGATGGATGTAAAAATCATAACCATCTTCATTCTAGTAGAAAATGTACGAGAAAATGTAAACATTAAAAGAAGAAGAAAATTCTAGGAAGTTGTATTAATATTTTTTTTTGTGTGGTCTTCAAGAGAGTATTAGAGCATCTCCTTTTTGTAAAGACCTTAAGCGAGGTCCTTAAGTGCAAACCTCCCTTTCTTGATCAAATTTCGATGATCCGAACTGTTTAATGTGTTCAAAATGTGATTTTAAAGGGTCCTCGCGAGAAGTCAGCAAAAAATATGACCGAAAAGTGCTTAATCTGAGCAGTTTTTTATTGAACTACCGTTCAATGAAAAAACTTAAATAAAATAAAGCAAATCTTAAATAAAATTATTCATAGCATGGATGACACTTGTACCTGGGTCCTTGTGACATAGCATAAAACGTGTCATATTTCACGGTTGGAGCTGCATACCGCTACTACTTGCATCCGTTGTTGCACATTCCTAATGAAAGCAGAATATGAAAAAACAGAGAAACAGAAAATATATAAGAAGCATGAGTTCAGTAGTTTGTTTTCAAAGATAAGAGTTTGGCCAAAGAACCCTAACATGGCTGAGAAATGTATATAGTACCTTTCTTCTAGATGTTGCTTCTGTGACGATCTTCTTTGAATGCTTGTCAGAGAGACGATTAAAGAATCGAGTAATCAACTTTGGGAATGCAACCTGCAGAAATTGTTTAAATATGGCATATTTTGAATGTTCTGTGCATTTAACGCACACAACAGAAAAGTATTTGTGACACGGCATGGGCGTGCAAAAAAAAAACTTCCCTCAAGAAAAAATATGCATGAGTTTTTGTTCTGAATGGAATAGGAAAGGATGAGGAAACTCTAGGCTAGTTTGAAACGCTCTTCCACTTCTTAAACTAGTTTTCCTTTTTGTATTTGTCAGCGGGACAGAAGAAAGTAAGCTGCCATGGCAATATGTATGCTTTTCAGGCTAGGATAGCTAGTCGAATTAGCAAATGAAGCAGCGGGCTAAGCTCGAAACAACGGTGACGTTTGTTTGAAGGGATTGAGTTGTTAGTGAAGTCTTGTAGGGTATTTTTCTCGGACGATTTTTTAATTTGTCCTTGTTTTTTCCTGATATTATTGCCCATTTGGCTGTTGTTTCTGAATCCATATATCAGATGAGTATGAAGCATCTATATGGTTTCATATATGGTTTTCTAAGACGTTTTATATTGTACAAATTCGAAATTTATATGCGGACGTGGTTATCTTCTTTTTAATTAATGCAACCCAAAGGCCACGATCTACTAAATTAAAAAGGTAAGAAAATAAGTACCTGGACGTTGAAGCAGAGCCGGTCTTCGGATTTGTAGGCGCAAACACCTTTAAGGTTTTCCAATTCTTGAAGTATCAAATACCTTAGTTCAGGGAACACAATGATCGTATCATTATTGGCAGCTTCTTGTGTCTCTTCTTTCCTTTTCTCCAACACTACGATCACTTCCATCTCCGGACAGTTGGAAACATGGAGGAATTCTATATTCTTTAACAGTGGGAGCATGTGTGACGGGACCACATTCATCAATTTATTACAATCCATGACTTTTAAGGACCACAGTTTCTCATAACCCCGGACTCCCGAGGATCTCAGTAGACAAAAAGACTCAGGCTGAAGTAAGTTCTTGTCCCATATCTCTGTTATGTTATGCATTGAATTAATGGATAATTCCTCCAAAGCAGGGAATGCAACCTGCAACGCTCGTAACACAAGTTATTTTCAAAAACATTTGACTACTAAGAAAATCTCTGTCTTTGATGAGAACAAAAAAACAATTAATAACAAGGAAAATAGAATCAATCTAATTCAGAAAATATAATATTTGAGGCAATTTATGCTAAATTTTAAAAAAGGTTCCTAATTAAGAAAATCTAATATTGGACAAATAGAAAATTAATAGAAGATTACATGGGCGGGCTCACTCATGTTTTAAATTAGACTTTCCATTTTCTTTTCTTTTTTCGATTTGGACGACGATCAACTTAGCAAGTTTCCATGAGGATGAGATCGAGCACTAAACTCACAACCATTTCTCCTCACATGATATACAGTTCTTCGATTGCTAAAGTGCACTTCACTGTAAACAAAACTTTTTACCTCAATCTGGACACTACAGGAAAAAAGGGGTTTACCGGTGCTAATTACGCGGCATTTTAAAGCATGCCATATTAGTCACGATCGAGTCAAGGCGCTTTGAAAACATTGTTAGCATTGAGTTTGAGAGTAATTGTAATTGTAATATCATCGATCAGGGATTAAGGTGGGTCATGCTTGGAAGACATTTGAATTTTTTGATCTGACGTTGTGTTTTGTTGCTAACATTGTAATTGGCATTTGGGAAGTGAAAAAGGAAAACGCATCATTTGGGTTGAAGAAGTTTGGTTTAAATTTTTTTTTTTTTTTGGTTCGAACATTTAGTTGAAGCTTTTAGAATGGGAATTGATGGTTAAATAATAATAATGGAGTTGTAATTTCAAATATTTAGAATTGGAATTGCTTGGGTAATAATTTACTGGGCTAATAATGGAGTTCTAACATTATTTGGGAGCATTTGGGGCTGTTTTATTGAAGTAGACAACAATACACTGAAGGAAGTGTCTTATGCTAATGGAAGAAAGTATTGCGTTCAAGTGGTAGAGGAGGAAACTTTCAGAACAGTAAGCTCGACAGAACAGTTTTCAAATCCTGAAGCAGAGGAAGAAGATGATGAGAATAGTGATAATGACAGCCACCAATCTCGTTTGGGGAAGGAACCAATTTTTGAAGGGTAAATTTCACTTACCTCCCTGAGGTTTCTGATAATGACAAAGACCTCCTCTCACGTTTATAAAATTGCACTTACCTCCTCTCTGGTTTAGTTGTTGGTTGCAAATTGCCCCATTCCGTTAGGAGATCGTTACCAATTAACGAAAATTGTTGACATCACCAACTAAACCTATTTCCCTCCCCATTTTACCCTTATAATGATGGTATGACATGTTGGCTTCTTGTGTTTTTTCTTCCCTTTTCTCCATGACTACGGTCACTTCCATCTGTGGACAGTTGGAAACTTCGAGGATTTGTATGGTCTTTAACAGTTGGATCATATGTGATGGGATTACATTCATCAGTTTCTCACATTCCTTGACTTTCAAGGACCTTAGTTTCTCACAACCCCGTAATCTCAAGGACATCGGTAGACAAAAAGACTCCGGCTGACGTAAGTTTTTTTCCCATATCTCTGTTATGTTTGGCATTGAACCAATGTATAGTTCCTCCAAAACAAGGAATGCAACTTGCAACACGCGTAACATAATTTATTTTCTAAAACATTTGACTACTCGAAGGTCGTTAATCTCAAACAACATTAACCAAAAGAAAATGAAAATTTAGACCCCAAAATGTTAGAATGCGTGGTTTCCAAAAGTAAGCTTCAAGTTAACAATTCATGGTTGCCTCTGGCTTGATACTAATTTTCATCAGATGGCTATGTGGATGCAGATAAGCATGTTAAAAAAGAAGAACAGTACAAGGACAATTACAAACAAGACAATTATGAGAAAACTTTCAATTTTTCATTAATAAAAAACAATCCCACTTACCCTAGGACTTACAACTCAATTTATAAAAATCTAAAAATACTAAAAAGGTAACTAAACTAATGGAAAACTAAATCTATGTCTCGGAGACAAAAAAAAAAAAAAATGAGAAGAAAAATAGAACCAACCTAATTCAGAAAATCTAATATTCGAGGCAATTTTGCTAAAACAAGAAGGTTCCTAATTATGAAAACCTCACTTTGTACAAAAAGGAAATTAAACTCTAGTGGTTACGTGTTTTCTTTAGTTTCACTAGAAGATTACATGGTCATCACTCATCATGTTTGAAATTAGAATTTCCTTTTGTCTTTTCTTTTTTCGATTGCTTAAGTATACTTCACTGTAAAATACTAACTTTTTACCTCTAATCTGGACATGAGTTGAAATTGGAGTGAGTATTCGACATTATAGTGAAAGTGAAACTCAGAGTCTAATTCGCTAGCATTGACGACAACATAGTTAGGTATTCAAACAGTAAGTAATTAATTAAATTGGAATCGACTCTCATGGAAAAAACGAAAATTTAGGTAGGGACCCCACCACATCTATGTTGGGGCTGAAACTAATTAAGGTCTCATCACGCGTGAGTGGTGTTATGAGTATGTTAGCCCCAATGAGGGGCTACAGAGACTTGAACTTGTGCTTATGTTAGCCCCAATGAAAATTTATAGGCTCTTGTGGGCTACTACTAGTACCTTGTGCTTAAGCTTTTGGGCCATGTGGTGTGGCCTGTGGATCAAAATCAGGGTACTGGGCCAGTGGTCTTCTTGGGGCATTACAGGTGGTATCAAAGCCATCCATGTACACGACCATGTGGGCCCTTGAAGTTTGGTTTGATTTGGTTGTTGGTTTGATTTATATTGGTGATTATAATGCTCAACCACTCGCGAGGGCGCAAGGCTATAAAGTTAGGGAGATCTTGTGGGCTACTACTAGTACCTTGTGCTTAAGCTTTTGGGCCATGTGGTGTGGCCTGTGAATCAAAATCAGGGTACTGGGCCAGTGGTCTTCTTGAGGCGTTACAGTTTTGGGTTACTTTATGCACATCATGATTAATTTGTGGATGATTAATATTTCACATTGATCAAATGTCATCACAATGTTTGATTAAGGCGACAATATTATGCACATGAAAAACCATAACTGAGCATAATTTTTCTTGGCCAAAAGGCCACTAAATCACATGCCAAAAGGCCACTAATTACATGGACACTAGCCAATGCATGCATTTTTAAACTTAAACTTCCTTTCCCTTGAATTTTCCAATCACATAACACAACCTACCCTAATAATTGCATCATACCACCCAGCAACCCACATCATGTCCCCCCTCAATATTATACTAAATTTCTATGTCTCATAGTCATTCTAAAATATTGTTATCTATTGCGCAAAATAAAAACAAATTTTTGGTTGAACTTATATAAGTTCTATGGAAAATATGGGGTGTTACAACATGTTAGTTCAATATTCAATCATCTTTCTTTGGCTTGTACTAGAAAGGAAAAAATAGAAGTCAAAGCAATTACCAAAAAAAAAAACTATTTTTTTCGGGGGAGGTATCTAATATTATTATAAACCTTAGGGGAGGTAAATAATGGGGTAGAAATGGAAATTCACACTTTATGTTAACAGAAGTAGCCGACAAGACTGACAGGGGAGGTGAGTACAATTTCAGAAATGTGAGGGGTAGTGTTTGTCATTGTAAAAAACCTTAGGGTAGGTAATTGAAATTTACCCATTTCAAGAAAAGACAGTTGGGGATAAGTAATGATTCAGAAGGGAGGAATAATGAAGAGAGCATTAACTCAGTTCACAGGTTGGATTCTATTGTTCCGGACTCTCAAACCCCATTGAATGAAGATTGTCTAGAATCTGTCAATAACAGTAGCCAAGTCCAAAACACAAAAACCCAAGAAGCTATTGAGCAGGAGCAAGATAGGGAGAGAGTAAATGAAGAAGAAAATATTCCAGTCGTGTATGACTCTAATGCTAGTATAAGGGCCTCTCAGGTGCAGAGCATAAACCTGCATGTGGATTTAAATCCAAGTGCTGTTAGAAAAAGCATCAGAAGCCAACAGTTTGAAACATCTTTGAGTACTGAAGGGGACGAAATTAACCATTACATTATTGCTTCGCAGGAGCAGGAACATAATTCAGTGGATAAGGATGGAGCTACAGAACACTAATAGCAGGTAACAATCTTGGTATTAAATTTGGGGATGCTGGGATACTAAGAATGAAAAAGATGATAGAAAATGAGGCAAAAGCTTTGAAAGCATCTCTGAATAATAAGAATTCTTTTGCCCCTCTTATGAGGAACCAATAATTATACAATAGTGTGAAACAAGTCAGAGGCTTCAATGAAGATCATTTCATGGAGTATAAGGGATATAGGTATTCCATTTTAAAAGAGGTTTGTCTCTAAAATTATCAGAGAAGGAAACCCTGGTGTTTTATTTTTGCAAGAAGCAAAAGTGAGAGTTTTGAAAGGCCTATTGTTCAAAGAATATGGGGTTCTTCTGAATTTGTATATGCTGAATCTGGGGTTGTTGGTCTGTCTGGGGGAGTATTAACGATATGGAATCCATAAAATTTCAAACCAAGAGAAGTCACAATTCATAGGCATTTTGTTATGTTGACTGAATTTTGGTAGGGCAGGAATGTGTCATTGTCAATGATTAGAATAAGATCTTTGCACTGGTTCAAATTAAAAAAATTGGAGCACTTCATTTTTTACACTGTTTATATATATTAAAAAACATGATTAGAAAATTAAGAGCTCCAATTTTTAATCCGTTTGAACCATTGCGAAAATCTTATTTTTCTAATAATTTTATTTTAAATGATCATAATAAATTTTTGATTTTAGGGCTTTCAATGAGTGCCCTAAAAGAGCCCTATAACCAAAAATTAGAGGGCATAACTGGAAAAAAAATCTTTCTGGACCGAAAATGGGAAACAAGGCAAAAACTGAAAAAGCACCTCTGGATCTGATTCTCGGTTTTTGCTTGGATTGTCAAAATCAGTGAATGAGGTTTGGGAGAATGAGGTTTGAAAATGAAGAACCAAACACCCAAAATGGAAAAATGGAAATGTGAAAATACAAAAATTACCTTGCCAAACACCCCTATAATCTTCTTTTCTATTTTGTTTTCCCTCAGGCCTATATAGTACCTCTTTCTCAGTGATCTATATTTGGTCTCTTCTCGATATACCCTTTGTCGAGTTTATAATAAAATTTTGTTGCCTATCAAAAAAAATAATTTGTTTTTGAGCATGACGTTGGGCCTAGATTTTGTGAGCTTTAAAAAATTAGATTCCGGCGTTTTGTGAGAAAACTTTAGCAGAACATGTTATAATAACGTCATCGTAACGGATGGACAGCAAAGATAAACAACTGAACCTTTAAATGGCATTTTTAAAAGTGTCGGCAGAAGTTCTACCCTGACGTTTTTTAAGCGCCGAAAACATATGGCGACAGCCGCATCCCCGAAGCTTGGTATAAAATGCCGCAGAATATTTGGCAGCGTTTAACGGGCCTTTAACGCCATTGTTCAAGTGTTGGCAAACCTATTATTCCTTGTAGTGGGAGATGAGTTAAAATTGGAGCATTCGATGTTATAATGAAACTCAGAGTCTAATTTGCTAGCATCGAAGACAACAAATTAAGTTAGGTATTCAAACCGTTGGGAAAATTAATTGGTTGAATTGGAGTCGAATCTGGAAAATTCCACTTGCTTATGGGAAATGACATCACAACACTTTACTTTTAGCGTCTTTTTTTTTTTTGGGGCAAAAAGTGCAAGTGTAGGTATGGTACCTTGTTGCCCCTGCTGGCAAGGAAGTATTATCCCATCACGTAACTATCTATAAACTCCTTATCGTACTTACATCGGGGCCGAAGCTAATGTCCCACCACGCGTCGATAATGTTAGATATGGTACTTTTAGGCTTTTATGCCCCCTTGTGAGGAGCTAATTAAAGTCGTTAATTGGAGCGTGAATATTTTCTTATTTTACGTCTCCAATAGCAAATTTTCCCACTCCAATTTTCTATTGTTTCTTCCAATTGGTTTTAAAGCATGAATGCACGGATAAATATGCGTTGGGACTATTTTTTAAATGCTAAGGCCGCCATCTACTAAAATTAAAAGGTATTTAAGAAAATAAGTACCTGGACATTGAAATAGAGTCGGTCTTCGGATTTGTAGGCGCAAACACCTTTAAGATTTTCCAATTTTTGAAGCGTCAAACTCCTTAGTTCAGGGAACACGATGATCGTATCTTTATTGGCAGCTTCTTGTATTTCTTCTTCCCTTTTCTCCATGACTACGATCACTTCTATCTGTGGACAGTTGGAAACATAGAGGCCTTCTATGCTCTTTAATTGTGGGAGCATGTGTGACGGGACCACATTCATCAGTTTCTCACAATCCCTGACAGTCAAGGACCTTAGTTTCTCACAACCCCAGACTCCCAAAGACCTCGATAGACAAAAAGACTCGGGCTGAAGTAAGTTCTTGTCCCATATCTCTGTTATATTCGGCACTGAACTTATGAATAATTCCTCCAAAGCAGGGAATGCAACCTGCAATGCTCGTTACACAAGTTATTTTCTTAAACGTTTGAATATTCCAAGGTTGGCAATATCAAATAACATTAACCAAAAGAAAATGAAAATTTTAACCCCCAAAATGTTAGAATGAGTAGCTTCCAGAAGTAAGCTTCAAGTTAACAATTTGTGGTTGCCTCTGGCTTGACACTAATTTTCATCAAATGGCTATGTGGATGTAGACAAGCGTGTTAAAAAAGAAGAACAGTACAAAGACAATCACAAACAAGACAATTATGCGAAAACTCTCAATTTTTCATTAATAAAAAATAATCCCACTTACCCTAGGACTTACAACTCAATTTATAAAAATCTAAAAATACTAAAAAGGTAACTAAACTAATGGAAAACTAAATCTATGTCTCGGAGACCAAAAAAAAAACAATGAGAAAAAAAATAGAACCAACCTAATTCAGAAAATCTAATATTTGAGGTAATTTTGCTAAAACAAAAAGGTTCCTAATTAAGAAAACCTCACTTTGTACAAAAAGGAAATTAAACTCTAGTGGTTACATGTTTTCTTTAGTTTCACAAGAAGATTACATGGGCATCACTCATCATGTTTTAAATTAGAATTTCCTTTTGTCTTTTCTTTTTTCTATTTGGATGACGATCAATTAAGAAAGTCTCCTCACATGATACTTATTCGATTGCTTAAGTGTACTTCACTGTAAAATACTAACTTTTTACCTCTAATCTGGACATGAGTTGAAATTGGAGTGAGTATTCGACATCATAGTGAAAGTGAAACTCAGAGTCTAATTCGCTAGCATTGACGACAACATAGTTAGGTATTCAAACAGTAAGTAATTAATTAAATTGGAATCGACTCTCGTGGAAAAAACGGAAATTTTGGTAGGGACTCCACCACATCTATGTTGGGGCCGAAACTAATTAAGGTCCCATCACGCGTGAGTGGTGTTATGAGTATGTTAGCCCCAATGAGGGGCTACAGGGACTTGAACATGCAGTGGTGCTACGCCCACCACTCTGTTTTACCGCTCAACATTCACCTCTCAATATCTTAACGTTCGTCTCGACAATCAATATTCTGGATTTAAAAAAAAAGCCTCAACAGTGACGTTTGAAGTGATTGAATTGTTAGTAAAGTCTTGTAGGGTATTTTTGTCGGACGATTTTTTTGTCCTGATTTTATTGCCCATTTGGCTGTTGTTTCTGAATTCATATATTAGATGAATATGAATCATCTATATGGTTTCATATATGGTTTTCTAAGACGTTTTATATTGTACAAATTCGAAATTAATATGCGTACGTAGGTATCTTCTTTTTAAATGCACCCGGCCCAAAGGCCACAATGGATCTACTAAATTAAAAAGGTAAAAAAATAAGTACCTGGACATTGAAGCAGAGTCGGTCTTCGGATTTGTAGGCGCAAACACCTTTAAGGTTTTCCAATTTTTGAAGCTCCAAACTCCTTAGTCCAGGGAACACAATGATCGTATCTTTATTGGCTACATCTTGTGTTTCTTCTTCCCTTTTCTCCAAGAGTACGATCACTTCCATCTCCGGACAACTCTCAACTTTGAGGATTTCTATATTCTTTAACAGTGGGAGCATGTATGACGGGACCACATTAATTAGTTTCTCACAATTTTCGGCTGTCAACGATCTCAGTTTCTCAAAACCCCGGACTCCCAACGACCTCAGTAGACAAAAAGACTCAAGCTGAAGTAAGTTCTTGTCCCATATCTCTATTATGTTCGGCATTGAAATAACGGATAGTTCCTCCAAAGAAGGGAATTCAACCTGCAACGCTCATAACACAAGTTATTGTAATCGTAATTGTAATCGTAATATCATCGATCAGGGATTAAGGTGGGTCATTGCTTTGAATTAAGATATTTAAGTTTTTCAATCTAACGTTGTATATTGTTGCTAACATTGTAATTGGCATTTGGGAAGTGAAAAGGAAAACACATCATTTCAGTTGAACAAGTTCGGTTTTTAAATTTTTTATTTTGTTCGAACATTTAGTTGAAGCTTTTATAATGGGGATTTGATGGTTAAATATAATGGAATTTCAAATATTTAGAATTGGAATTGCTGGATAATAATTTACTGGGCTAATAATGGAGTTCTAACATTGTGTGAGAGCATGACGTTGGGCCTAGATTTTGTGGGCTTTAAAAAACTAGATTCCGGCGTTTTGTGAGAAAAAGTTGGCAGAACATGTCATAATGACGTCATCATAATGGGACGGACAGCAAAAAGAAACGGTTGAACCTTTAAATGGTGTTTTTAAAAGCGCCGACAAAAGTTCTACCCGGACCTTTTTTAAAAGCTTGGTATAAATTGCAACTGAACATTTGACGGTGTTTAACGGCGTTTTTCAATTGCCGACAAACCTATTAATCCTTGCAGTGGGAGATGAGTTGAAATTGGAGCATTCGACATTATAATGAAACTCAGAGTCTAATTTGCTAGTATTGAAGACAACAAATTAAGTTAGGTATTCAAACAGTTGGGAAAATTAATTGATTGAATTGGAGTTGAATATGGAAAATTCCACTTGCTTGTGGGAAATGATATCACAACACTCTACTATTAGCGTCTTTTTTTTTTCCGTGCAAAAAGTGGAAGTGCAAGTATAGTAGTCCGTCACCTTCGCCAGGAAGTATTACCCCATCACGCCACTAAACTAATGTCCTACCACGTGTCGGGAATATTAGGTATGGAACTTTTAGCCTTTTATGCTCATTTCTCAGGAACTAATTAAAGTTGTTGAAGCGTGAATATTTTCTTATTTTACATCTCCAATAGTTCCCACTCCAATTTTCTATTGTTTCTTCCATTGGTTTTAAAGCATGAATGCACGGACAAATATGCATTGGGAGTACTAAAATTAAAAGGTAATTAAGAAAATAAGTACCTGGACATTGAAGCAGAGTTGGTCTTTGGATTTGTAGGTACAAACACCTTTAAGGTTTTCCAATCCGTCAAGCGTCATTTTCCTAAGTTGAGGGAACACGATGATCATATTTTTATTGGTGGCTTCTTGTGTTTCTTCTTCCCTTTTCTCCAAGACTACCATCACTTCCATCTCCGGACACTCAGAAACTTCAAGGATTTCTATACTCTTTAACTGTGGGAGCATGTGTGACGGGGCCACATTCATTAGTTTCTCACACTTCTGGACTCCCAAGGACCTCAATAGACAAAAGGACTCAGTTTGAGGTAAGTTCTTGTCCCATATCTCTGTTATGTTTGGCATTCCATAAATGAATAATTCCTCCAAAGTAGGAAATGCAACCTGTATGCTCGTAAACCCCAAGGTTGGTAATGTCAAACAACATTAACGAAAAGAAAATGAAAATTTAAACCCCTAGAATATATATTAGAATGAGTGGCTTCCAAATGTTAGCTTCAAGTTAACAAATCATGGTTGCTTGTATCTTGACACTAGTTTTCATTAGATGTCCATGTGATATGCAAGTTAATCACACTGAGTAAAATATTGGTAATCAGAAGAGAAGAAGATCTAAGAGAAGAAAAGAGAAGAGAAGATAAGAGTAGAGGACAAAGAAATAGGTTTTGGTAGCATAATCTATTTTCTCTACAAAACATCGAAAACATCTTCCCTAGCTTTCAGGATGGCCCGGGCCAAAAAAGTGGAGGTTGTTAGGCCACCAACAACCAAACGTTGGTCACCATCTTGCAACCGAACATTTTCCAAACGTTCATTTCGGTTGTGAAAGATTGAAATTGTCGGACCGTTTTTCCACCATCTCTCCTAAAACCAATTTATTTTAGCGAGAGCTTCAATTAAGTCTTTCATGACATTCGACATCGCACCTGCAAGTCTGTTTTTAGAGCGGTCGCATAGAGTAACATTGGGTAACTAAATCCATATTGGCGCTCCGGACCCAATAGAAATGAACATGGATGTGGGTTTCAAAATAGCGCAAAGGCGAGTTTCAGATGTTAATTTGTTGTTATTTCTGCTGTGGGTGAAGGCAAAAGGGAGTAGGGGTGGGTACTGAGAAATTAAGAGATACTTTTGGAATTCATAAAATTTAAATGTGTTTTCATACAGATTAATTATAAATTTCTCTTTTCACATCTTTATGTATTCACATTAAATCTAGCTACTGCTACAATAATACCCTTAGCAAGTTAGCATAGATATTAAACAGAATGAATAACAATACAAAAACATGCTACAATATCGATCGAAAGGAAAATTGCTAAATCTGTTTTAAAGTGGAATTGATCAACATGGATGGGGTCAAACCCAGTAGGCTGCCCTGGTGCATTTTGATGGGAGTAAGTGAGAGTAAGAGAGAGAGAGAGAGCGCCAATTATACATCTATGTATCTAGTGAATGTAATTTCTCTGGGAAATTAAGAGAGAGAGAGAGAGAGAGAGAGAGAGAGAGAGAGCTCCCCACCAGTGAGTTGTGCATGTAGCATTTTTGGTTGTGCATGTGAGATTATGAGTCAGCGAGTTGTAATTTGTTGCTATAATGAGGGCGAGACAGAGTTGTAATTTTTTATGATTGATTCAATAAAAATATGGTTAGGCAAATATTAATGTTCGCTCTTGGAAAATATAATAAAATACATTCCGATTAAGATTTAAACCCAAATAATTGTCAGTATAAGGTTGTAATTTCCTTAAATACCGTTAACACATCCACACAAAAATATTTGCATTCGATACAACTCTTATTAACGAATTTAGTTGAAGTGTAATATTCCTAATCTTCTTTTTCTTGTGTGCTCCATATAAGGCCATAGTTAATTCATAGAATTGAAACATCCATACCTGGTGGTTGAACAAGGGTCGTGTTTCGGTTACTATAGAAGTGTTGTTGAAACTTGAAAGTCTTTCCAAACTCTCGAGTCTCAGTTTCTGTAGTTGAGGGAACTGGAGGACATAATTATGGTTGACAAAGTTAGGTATCCAAACATTAAGAATTACGAAAATGAATTGGAATGATATCAAAAGTAACTCTCTACTTTTAGCCTTTCATGCTCCCTCTTGTGAAAGGCTAACAGTCGGATTGTGAGAAGCAAAAGTTGAAGCCTGAATATTTATTTATTTTATATCTCCATTAGCAAATTTTCCAACTCCATCGGTTTTAAAGCATGAATACACGGATGCATATGCATAAGTATCTAATTTTTAAACGCACCCAAAAGAAATTAAAATAAATACTATACCTGCACGATCATCATATCTTTATTGGTGGCTTCTTGTGGTTCTTCTTCCCTTTTTTCTAAGACTACGATCACTTCCATCTCCGGACACTCGGAAACTTCAAGGGTTTCTATACTCTTTAACTGTGGGAGCATGTGTGACGGGACCACATTTATCAGTTTCTCGCAATTCCTAACACACAAGGACCTCAATAGACAAAAGGACTCCGCTGGTGGTAAGTTCTTGTCCCATATCTCTGTTATGTTTTGCACTGAATAAATGATTAATGCCTCCAAAGCAGGGAATGCAACCTGCAAGTTCGTAGCACAAGTTATTTTCTAAAACACTTGACTACTCCAAAGTCGATCGGTAATATCAAACAAACCAAATGAAAATGTAAAAATTTAAACCCCCAAAATATTAGAATGAGAGTGGCTTCCAAAAGTTAGCTTCACGTTAACAAATCATGGTTGCGTATGGCTTGACACTAGTTTTCATTAGATGTCCATGTGATGAGAAAAATTATTTCACGGAGCTTTTCGTGAATAGTGGTTTACGGAGATAAATAATGTCAGTCCAAAGTGTATTGGACGGTTCAGATTTAAAAAAAAAACTGCTCGCGCGAAGAGTTAAACCTTTCTAGTGAATAGTTTTTTTAAAATTCCGGACTGTCCAATGCTGAAACGGACGACTTAGATAGTGCAGCTCCAGAAATTACTTATTCACGGCTAATCAAACTTGCATAAATCGATGATGAACGGCAAACACACATATGCACATGCACAAAGAATAAAATTATATTGATAACCAGAAGAGAAGAGTACTGGAGATACAAAGAAAGAGGTTGTGGGAACATAATCTATTTCTTTAGAGAACATCCAAAACATCTCACCTAGCTATTCAGACAACCTGGGCAGAAAAAGTGGAGGTTGTTCGGCCACCAACAACCAAACGTTGGTCACGATCTAGCTACTGATCGAACATTCTCCAAACGTTAAGTTCGGTCGTGAAAGATCGTAATGAAATATTGGAAGTTCACCATCTTCCTTCATTGAGTAAACTTGAAAATAATTTAACCGCTCCGCCAAGGCTCTTAGCTTACCCCACCCCCCAATCTCGGATTAGCTTATTTGGGCGGGGAAAAAGACCTATTAACCCCTCCGACATTTTTTTTATTCTCAATACAACGATTTAATAACGGTAGTAAAGTAGTAATTTTCACATTATCCAGTACTCTTAATTATAAGCTAATTCACCTCCTTAACCAATTCCCCTCATAACATATTCACATCTTATCTACCATTCTTCCGTACGAATCTATCCAAAATCAGAAAATCGAAACTCGGGCAGCGAGGATACGATAGAAATTACAGTAAAATAAAATATACAACATTGGACCGAAAATTTTAGCTCATTTCACTAATTTTGGATGAATACATATATATGATAAATAATTTGTATCTGCATAATAATTTGTATCATTTCACTAATTTTGGATGAATACATATACATATATATGATAAATAATTTTAGCTGGAGTAATCATTAAGGCTTTGTTTGATACCGGTTGAACCGGTGACCCATCCACCCGGTCTCTTTTTCGATTTGCTCAGTTTTCAAAACATTACCCCCAAGTCATCGTTTATCAACCATTATACCAACCGAGTCGCTACAGTGAATTAACGCAAGCTAGGAAACTAAAAGTCAAAAACTATGTCTACGTTAATCTACCACACTCCAAACCTCGAACTTGAAGCTTGGTAATCACTGGACAATATGAATTCATAATAGCATTGACTTACATATTACTGTAATCTACTCAAAATGTAGATTATAATTGTATCAAATTGCAATAATTTTCAAGCGGTGCTTTTAAGAGCCAATGATATTCTCGATAATTATTTACATGATTAAGGCAAAAAAAAAAAAAACGAGTGAAGAATGTGATCTCTTTTTTCCTATTTACCAAAAAAAAATAAAGAATTTTTCTACAATTGCAATTGTGACGAAGCTTACCTTTTCATTAAAGAGAGACTGTGTAGGTGGAAAAGAATGACTCCCGATTGTTGTTGCCTTCTTTATCCGAGGATAGAAGCTTATGAGGCAAGGGAGTCCATCCAAAGTCAATGATTTCAATTGACTGAACTTTATAACATTTGCGATTATTTCTTCATCCTTTTCTCCTTCATTTCCAATTACCGCTTCCATGATCTCACTTCTCCATATTCGTAGACTTTGGAGTTGCAGAAGTCCTCTTGCGCAGGAGGGGGAGAAGAGATATTTCAACCTGCAATCTTCAAGTAATAGTTGAGTTAAGTTATTGAAGGATCTTGAAGGGTATAGTCCACCTCTTCCAGGTTTGCCAAGTAGGCGTTCCAAGATGTTGAAATCATCATCAATGTCAATGCCCCTAAGCACCACCACTGAATAATCTTTGCTATCAAAAAAGAATGTACGACCCACTGTAATATTAAATCTGATCAAATTCTGAAAGCCAAGGTCTTTAGGCCACATCCTGGGATATGGTATGTGAATTGATAATGTCGATAATCGACTCAATGACATTAGCTCGTCAAGACTCACTCTGCTTATTTCCTCATTGCCTGTCGTGCCCTCCCAATTCTCGAAGCTATGTGGGAAATGTAGTTCTTCAAGCAGGTGTAATTTGCATATGACACCATTTGGAATCACATCGAGCTTTCGACAATCCCCCAGATCTAACAACCGAAGACAAGTTAACTCTCCTACCTCATGTGGCAACGCCTTTATATCAGAACCTCGGAGTCGAAGTACTTCAAGCTTTTTCTTGAGGCACTCGAGTAGAGCTATATCTCCCAACTTGCATTCATTTAGGCATAACATCCGAAGTTCCGTCAATTGTCGAAGTGAAGATGGTAGTGGCAACATGCTTACATTGTCCAACTCCAAAACCAAAAGTTTCTCTGTCCCACTAAAAAACCTGTCCGGAATTTTAGTATCGCGCTCAAATTCGTAGCTGCTACATTCCAGCATTAAAGTGTGGAGTTCCGGACATACCAACTCATCAGGAAGCTCGCAAATAGTTTCGGACCTTAATGAGATTGCCAAGTATTTCTCGTAAGTCCCCGTCTCCGGCCACTCTTCGACACCATGTTTGACTAGAAATGTTTTCTCTTCTTTTGCTATTAAAATAGCAACGTCTCGCACGATATCATGCATTTTCACAAAATCATCGTTTTTGCCATCTAAAAGCAAACAACTAGTTTTGAGGGTATTAATCACTGAACGTACAATAACTCTTGCTCTTTCCAATGTGGTCGGTTCTTGACAAAGCAACCTCCTCGCCCAGCAGTGACTTGCCAACTCCTCAATTGGAATCTGGGCATCTTCTGGGAACAAACAGCAGAGCAAGAAGCACGATTTTGCATCCTTCGATTTTAAGTAATCATAGCTCAACCTTAAAGACTCAAACAAATTCGGGTCAATATCCTCTATGGCGTTTAGCATGGACTTTTGAAGTTTATCTAGTGAACTTTTCCAGTCATCCATGATCTTGTCTTTCAATGCAGTTGCAACTGCAAGTATAGCAACTGGCAAGCCCCCACATTCTCTACAAACCGCTAATGCTATGCCATGAAGTTGATCATGAGAGACGACTTTATTTCCCATCTTCTCATTAAATAGGTCCCACGCCTCTTCCTCTGACAACACTTGGATTGGGAAATCTTTATGAACGTCCAAATCTTTCAAGACGCGTTGGTTTCGTGATGTTAGAACAACTTTGCAACCTTTGTTTCCATCTGTGATAGGAATACCTATATCCTTCAAGTTCAATTTTTTCCAAATATCATCAAGTATTACAAGATTTCTTTTCCCATTGTTCAATCTATTCCAGAGTAGAGCTGCTTTCCCCACTTCAGTTTCCGCTTCCAGTTTAAGACACAAACGGTCAGCGAGTTCCCCTTGGATTTTGGCCACCTTTGCATCCCGAGAGACAACTGCCATCACGACTTCATCGAAAAGTCCATCATTTTTCACTTGCTCGCCAACCTTTTTGACCATTGTCGTCTTACCCACCCCTCCTGCTCCATATACCCCAATCACATTAACCTTGGAATCTTTTAATGCCTCCATGATCATATTGAAAGCCGATACTCTTGAATCAAAACTCACGTACTTCCCGCTGGATGAAAATTGGAGATCCACAGGACGTGGCGCAGGGCGTGAAATTGTATCAAAGTTGGCTTTCTGAGTGAGACATTTCACATCACCCATCTTCTTTTCGGCTTCCTTGCTCAGCCTGTACCGCGAAATGAAGTCAGGACATGAGAATTTAAAGCATTGAACGTTTTCCTTAACATTTTTTTTGTCCATAAACGTGTCAACTCCTTGTCTCAGTCCGTCACCTTCATTTAGCCACTTTGAAACATTATCAAGAATAACATCACCGTTAGACTTGGCTTCACCAATTTTTCCTTCAATGGTTCCTCTCCGCTCCTGAAGCTTATTCATCTCTTCTTCCAGATTCTTCATGTTCTGCTTGTAATGAAAAAGATAACCGAGATGACGCCCCACTGATTCGAATGCTATGTCAATGAGTTTCTCTACAATTTTGTCCAGTACAATTGTTGGGTTACACATCTTCAATTCACTCTTTCTTCGTTTTTTCTGCATCGAGTCCCAACGTCAGTTGTCAAAGGATGAGATTTGATTTAAAAGCTAAAAGCTATCAATTCAACGAACGAAAGAACCTTAAAAAAGTAAATAAAGAGAATATAAAAGGACCTACAATAAGAGCAATGTAAGTACTGCATTATTCATAAATACAACCTCTTAACATGCTAAAGAAAACAGTTAGATATGCGACCTAGCATCTTTTCACTCTTCTCTTTATTTTATGTTAGAAGAGTTAGTAATTTGGGTCTAGTAATATGGTTTCGCCCAAATCCATCCATTCATATGGGTTTTAATTGGGGTAACTTAATAAACCCACTGATTTTATGAGTTGGTAATCGGTTGGATATGGGTGGAATTATAAGATTCAAAAAAAAGAGAACCTAAAATTCCCGTGGTCAGACAAAATTACTCCCACGTAACATCCACCGATTCTATGTGGATTGTGGGGCCTCCCACTTCTCCCTCTCGTTCAAGAAGCTGGCACAAGAAAAAGGGTGGAAAATTCTATTTTGGAAAATGGGGCCCACATCTTTTAGCTAAACCTTTTGTAAACCACACAGGCACACACATTCTCTTCGCATTCCTTAATCAAAGACAACATAAATTTGCATTTGTTAAATTTGTGTCAAACTATTTTTATTTTTTGATTTTTTTTGTTGAGAGAAATAAAAAAAGTAAAAGAATTATGATCAAAATTGACAATTTTTTTGAATAAAGACAAATATAAGTAAAAAATTCTATCTTTTTTAACTTATTTTTGTTTTTATTCAAAAAATTATGAGACTGTGTTCTATTAAGCCAAATAAGAAATAAGTACTTCTTTTTTGAATTAAAAATGATGTATTATGAGAGAATGGTCTGTCTAGTAAAACGAAAAATAAGTACTCAAAAAAAAAGAACCTTAGTGGAGCGTGGTTTGAGTTTCGATCATAATTTTTCACTTTTTCGATTTCTTTTCATTGAGCCAAATCAATAAATAACAAATATTTAACGCAAAACAAACAAATGCAAACAAAATAAACCGCCTAACTTATTGAACCAAAACAAGCTGCTCTCTCTCTCACCACCAAAGATGCGAAAAATCTGCCTTATTTGTGATTATTCAAAAAAAAAAAAAATCAGTTTGGACCATCATTTTTATACAGGATTCTAAATGTAAGGGTGAAAATAAGGATCGAATTGGATTGTCAAATTAGGCATTATAGATCATCAGAATTCTATGTATTGGCAGTTCTTATGCCACTGCTTGAACTGCCTCTGTTTTAGATTTGGGATTGCCTCTGTTTGCCATCGTTACTGAGCCCACTCTCTCTCTCTAGTCAATCTATGGTGGGTAAATGAGTCGGTGGATAAAGTGGCAGGATAGCAGCTAAAAGTAATTGGAAAGGAAATAAAACGGGTCGGTTTGGGTTGGATTTGGGTATGACTTGACCCATATTCAACCCAACCCGTTTCAACTATCAACCCATATTCGACCCACCTATATTGAACTCATGACCCATTTCAACCTGCCTATTTTCCACCTCTATCTAAAACTAATACATGAGCCCCAATGACCTCTCCAGTCATGGTCAATTGTTTTCATATTGGATGCTGTAAGATGATATATCAAAACTAGGCTTTTTGAGGCATTTGGCAAGATTCTATTCCGTTATTGGTCAATTTCTGTTGTTTGTGCTAAAAGTGCGCTTAGTTTCATGGTGATCTATGTGTTATGTATTTTTTATTTCTTTCATCATTTGCGAGTCAGAGAGTAAATGTGCGGAGAGTGTTAAAGAGCTTGTGCCGTGCAACAGTGGCTAAAATTTCACCTCCAAAACTCTGTTGTCATGAGCTTGAACGGCCTCTCCACTCATTGCCAATTTATTTTGGTGTTGTATGCTTTAACACTCTTGCATTTAGTACTCTCTTTTTTTACTGGTGCATAGCACGGATGATGTTTTACTTCTTCATTCTTTATCCATTGCCACTTGGTTTTTTGTACAAACAAACAATGCATGATACTAGAGTTACAAAACTACTAACAATTTTCTTATGGGGTTATTTAGAATCTGCCGCCACTTTGCATGCTCTAATGGTTGCACTCTAGCATTAATAGGCTTTACATTCAAGTTAGCGAGGTCCAACCTCTCCACAAATAGAGCAAGCTCCAAGCACTCCACCTCTGAATGAGCGAGACCGCCTACGAATGTCATGCCTCCGATTGATGCTCATCCCCAGAAAGAGCAAGCTTATTTGATCCTTCTCCAAAGAAAAAAGCTTCGATGTAACCTTAATTTTTAACCGCGCAAGGGCCTAACGCCTCTTCGACTTACCTTGGCCTAGGTAAAGAAGCATGTATAGGGTTTTTGTAAAGCATCTGTTACCTCAAACTCACCCTGGTTTGTACCTTACTCATGGCGCGCATTAAGGCATTCAACTGCGGTTTGTATATTGGATCTTAATCAACTAAGTCAGTTAACTAATTCTTTCATTTGGTTTGTATTTTTACAAATAATAATACATTTCTCTTAAATACGAAGACATATCAATTTTCCGGTCGTACCCTAACTTTACCCGCACCCGTACCCTAATTTTCTTAGTTTTGTTGTACCACCGTACCCATATCGTACCAGTACTAGTATGCGTACCCGCACCCATACTTCATAGATAACAAACCATATGAAAGTAAGGCTAAGCCCTGATTATGATTGACTATTGAATTTAAAAGTCATCTGAAGAAGCTCCCTGCACTGCTTTCAATGGCGAAGGGAGGAGAAGGGGGTCCCAAGGTGTTGAAATTAAGAGATGAACTATGGGGAAACGAAATATGATGGTTAAGGGTACATGGATAGGAATTGTAGTAAACTAGTAATATTTGGAGAGGAGAAACCATTTAGTTAGGTGACAGCATTCAACATTACATTTAAACTGTGAATGATAGTAATATTTTGGGAGGAATGGTAAGTGTCATTTACCTTCATTTATGGACATTCGTGATCCGTGGGAATTAACAACATTTGAAATAAACTTCCTTTTACATTTATGATGCGTATATGATCCACGTACATTCTAACAATTAATATCAATCATTTGGAGATAAAAGGAGAAAAAAAACTACTCAACAAGAGTGAATTCCTTGTTATTAGCGTGCGTTTTTCAAAATAATTAATGGGTTTTGCTTTGGGATTCTTTGAAAAGATATTGAGAGGTTTTCGTTAAGGTTACAACAAAAACACCTGATGGTTTGAGACCGATAAATAGTGTTGGTCTGCTTCAGCGGCTCAAAGACACCTGATGCTTCTTAATTAATTGTCTTCAAAAGATATGACTATTCCTAATGGATGTGTTTAATGAAGAGGATCATTCTTAATGTGTGTCTACTAAAGACATAACATGTTACACGAAGGTGCCTATATGTCAATAAATAAGCCACTTATAAAGGCATTTCTTATACCAAAATTTTCATATTGGATTGCGCTCTCTCTACACACCCTCTTCCTTGAATTTGTTAGGTATATTGATATTTTGTTGTTCTATCTGTCTTTATTTGTGCACACAACAAAAAAACCTTTCAGTTAGGGTTCGTTGTATCTTAAAGGTGGATTTGCTGTAGCCCAATGCACACCATCTAGTGGCCGGAGAAAATACTGCTTTACGAAAGTGACTTAGTAACGACCCTCAAAAGTGTTTTTCGCGTTACAATTTTCGAAAGAGAGATGGCGCCATTTTCCAATTCAAGAAGACAGATTTCCAGCATTAATCCCTAATCCAACAAAGAAAAAAAAAAGGAACAAAAGGTGATTCAACTTAAGAAAAAAATAAAAAGTAATCTGGTTACTACCTTCGGTCAGTCCTTTCGGAGATGCTTCAAGTCTTCAACCACGCTGTCGACCTCGTTTGACCAGAGTAACTCTGGAAATATCAAGGAAAAAAAGTTTTGGTAACTTCGTTAATGACTTGATGATAGGTTAATGATGCGCCACAGGAGAGTGGTTAAGACAAAAGAGAGCTATTTACAGTTTTGATCCCGACCGACATTAATCAATAAAACTTGCAGGAAAGTGTTCAAGCAGACCTCTTTGCTGTTCTCAAACCGAGCAAATTGATATACTAAAAGAGAGAAACTTATTTACGGAGGCTCCATGAGCAATCTGTTCACAGAGCAGCGCAATCTCAGCCATCCATTCTCACAATCAATGGCTGAGATTCATTTTGATCAATTATGGCTGGTCACAATTAATTGTTATCGATCATAATTGATTTTCAATCCGGATCGTCTGAAAAACACTTTGGATGCGTGCGATTGGCCTATGTAATCTCTTCTTTACGGAATGGTCCACAAATAAGATTTTCTGATACTGAAAACTCATACACAATTAATAAGATTTTCTGATCGTCTGGGTATTTTGTTTTTTTTGTCCTTAACTTTGCACTTTTTCTCGTTTGAGACTTCTAATTAGATGTTATGCAGTTTAAAAGTATAACTATTGCGTCAGATCATGTCTGGGTTAGGATGAAAGACATCGATTGCCTTGTGAATTACTTATTTTGTATTTGTTAGATGATTAGTTTGGCTTTGTCCAACTTCTTTTTAATGATCTCCGTTTTGTAAGTGTCGCTGAGCATTTATCAATAAAATTCTCACTTTTGAAAAAAAAAAATGGCTGACACTTTTAAACTATGATCAATAGTAATAGGCGTTTTAGGCCTATTTTATTTCTTCTATTTTTTTTTTTTTGTGTCTTCATTGCGTCAAGTTTTTAGGGATTATTAATTTGTCTTGACGAGAGGAATCTAAAACGTAAAAAATTATGATCGAATCCCATATTTTTTGAATAAAGACAAACTTTTGTGGTCTTTTTGGCCTTCTTTTGTGTTTTTTTAAAAAAATTTAAGAGTCGCGATTATAATTTTTTACTTTTTTTATTTCTCTCGTCGAGAAGAATCACCGATCCATAAAAGTTTGATGCTAAACTTAGAAATACAAAAATAAAATTCAATGAAAGACAAAAAAAATAAGCTACTTAGCCAAAATAGGCCTTATAGTTTGCAATACAGGGATCACAGAAGACTAATACTCCGTATCATTCTATATGAAAGTCTTATGCAAACAGATTTTGGTCATATATAATCATGAGATTGGCTTATTCATGGGGGAGCTGTAAAGAAGCAATTTGCGGAGCTGCACGATCTCAGTCGTCCGTTCTAGCATTGGATGCTCCGGATTGTAAAAAAACTCTTCGCTGGAAGAGTTTAACTTTTTGCACAAAAAGTTTTTTTAAATCCAGACCGTTCAATACACTTTAGACAGGCACAATTCAACTCCATAAACTACTATTCACAAAAAGTTCCATAAAATAGTTGTTCTGTATAGTGACACCAGGCACAATTTAACCGTGTGATTCAATTACACGTTTCATGGAATCACACGATTTGCTGACGCTAATTAGTCTTGGTTCACAATCGAAACACAAGTTTGATTGATTCTGAAGGAAATCCTTAATTATATTGCTACCAAAGCATTGGGAAGACCAACGCTACATCGATTAATTTATCAAGAAAACTTTCTTACGGAGCAACTCATAAATAAAGTTTACAGCGCTCAATCGCATGCGTGCAAAAGTGTTTTGGATCTCGCGAATAATTTTTTAAAATCCGGATCATTGATTGCCGAAACGGACGTCTGAAATTACGTGAAATCGTGAATAAACATATTCATGGAGCAAAGTACAATTCTTTACTCTTTCACGACCTTTTCCAACTTTATCCCAAGATGTTGGGTATAATAAGCCAAATGGCTTCTCTTGTTTTTTTATTATTTTAATTTTTTTCGCATTTGTTAGTTTTTCGTCAACTTTTTGTGGATTATCGCTTCTTCACAATGAAAGGAATTTAAAAAGTAAAAAAATTATAGCCAAAATCTAAATTTTTTAAATAAAGACAAAAATAAGCTTATAAGCCAATTTTTTTGTTTTTATTCAAAAAAAATTGGGTTTCAATAATAATTTTTTACAGTGGATCAAGAAAAAAAATTCTTACTTTTTTGGATTCCTCTTGTCAAAAAGAAGCAATAAACCACAAAAAGTTGACGAAAAACTTATAAATGAGAAAAAAATTAAATAAGGACAAAAAAAAATTATTTGGCTTATTAGGCCGAACAGCCTGACAAGTATTTGGACATTGAATTTGTCAAGAAAAAACAAAAGCGACAAAAATACATACAAGTACACAACTTAAAAATGAAACAAATGAAATCGTTTTAGCTGCACATAATTCTTGACATTGACTTCACATGTGTGTTTGTGTTTGTGTTTGTGAGAGGTAAGGTTGATTTATGCGTACGTGAGAAACATGTTCAAGGATTTGGTAAAAATTTGGATCAGACCGAGAGATTTGTCAAAGATCAAATAGATATATTTGGTCTTGAAAGTTGAAATTGGAAATCGCACGGCTGATTTCATGGGATTTGTCGTTCGATTTAGAGCTTGTATCATATATATATGTGTAAAAGTAAAAGTGTGGAAAGTAAGAAAAAGAGTAAGAGCAGAAAGAAAGGGGAGAGACGTGGATTCCCCTTGGAGGATATCACCCTCCAGATTACTCGTGTATTTGAAATTATGCTTTTTGATTAATAAAAGTGAGTTTTTTTAATGGTTTAGTGCATGGATTTATGCCGTGTCAGCTCTTTAAAAGTGGTATTAGAGCGTCGGAAAGAGATCCTAGGCCAAAACCGATGGCCAGACGGGCCAAAGAAATCAAGAGCCAGACGGGTGATAAGTGCCAAAATATACATATTTTGGCCTTCCAATCTATATTTACTAGTCTTTTATATTTGTTAATTGGTTTTTATTATGTGTTTTTTCATTTACAGGTTGCTCAAGCTCAATTTTCATGATTTCGGGTAAAGATGAAAGTTAGCAAAAGTTTTGGATCGAAGTGCCAATGCAGTGGAATTTTGATTGGTCAATTTAACATTAGATAAAACCCAAAGGACCACTTTGTAATTAATGCTTGTAATCCCTATTAAAAGCAACCTAATTCCTACTGACCTGCTTTTGAAAAAGGGAACTGCTGCCGTGGGGTTTCGGAAAAACAGAAAAAAAATAAAGAACGGGGCTGCCGTTCAGACTGTCGATTCTTTTCTTCCGAATATCGTTAGTTTTCTTTCGAGTTTTCTTCCATTCAAGTTTTCAAAGTTTTATTTAATTATTTATATTCAAGTAAATTGTTTTAATTTCTGTTTTTAATAAAAGTTGTTCGTTTATTTTTGTTTGGTTTGGATTTCTTGTTTCTTTTTCGTATCGAGTGTAGGGAGATATTTCCGAACAGACCCAAGAAGCGCCCGAACACGGTGTCAAGAAAAAGTCAACGTGTTATGGACCAGTGATATGAGAAGTCATTGGTCCAGAAAGATTGTAAGATTCTCAGTTCAGTAAAACATGAGAAGTTATTGGACCAAATAAAAGGAAAGTGACACGTGATGCCACTGTTCAGGTAACTTGTTCGGCAATGAGAGAGCCGAACAGGATGAGAGCTCCTAAGGACGAAATGGTTCAAATAATTAATAAAGGACCAGTTACATGAGAAGTGACTGGTCGAGACCGTCTGCTCGGCCATCTCATGGCCGAACAAGGAGAGAAGTCCTATCAAACGAAAACATTCTGGAAGAGTCCAGAAACAGTGGTATTCCGTTAAAGAATGAGATCCCAAGAATGTAGGATCTGTAAAAGATACCTAATAGGAATGGGATGTTCGGCTCATTATAGAAAAGAGTCCTACAAAGATTAAGGAAATAAACTGATAAGGGAACGAGAATCCAAGATATCTTGGTTTTCCTATACGAGGTAGGAAACCTAGGGCAACATGGATACTTGGACAGCAAGCATCCATGAATATATAAATATAAGGTAAACTTAGAGGTGAAAGAGATACGCAATACACTGCATTCTTACTGCTTTCCTACTGATAATTAGGGTTTAACTACAGTACGAGATACTAACAAAGGTATTGGAGGGCTTTTGCCACGAGAGGCAAAGGTGCACTCACTCTTTGTCTGTTTTGCAAGTCAAGGGTTCCAACGACAAAAGTTAGGGTTCCGGCCAAGAATCACGAGAGGCCGTTACAATCTAGTGTTGTTTAAAACACTAATTGAATTTGTCCACCTACATTGAGCAATAGAAGTATATTTCAAATTAAGGTTTCATTTGTTTCTTGTTTAATGATTAGTGAGTAGTCGTATAGGCAGAGTTACGGGGTGATTAGCACTTCATGGTTAGTCCGGGCACTGCTCTTGTTTTCAAACAATGAATCAGACAATTTTAGATTGGTAAAATACTTCCCGCAGACAAATTTGGGTATTGTCAGAGCCCATGTGAACGGGAGAATGAGGGTTCAAAACTCATTCTCCGCTGCGTATGGGTAAACTGCGACCATGAGGTTTCGCATCTTGCAAGGTATCTTTTTCAAATTAAAGTTAAACGTTTTTAAAAACACTGAATGGAACAGGTTATTCCGGACTGGTTACGAGTGCTATGAATCTTACGACTGTACCTCATTTTAATTATTTGAAAAGTACAATCAATTTCTAGGTTTTAGTTAATCTCAATCAAAACGACAAGGGGTGGCTACCTAAGAGCCCATTAAATTAGTAACAACCCGAGTTTTTGTTCAGCATACATCACCGTCTCTGTGGATTCGACTCCGAACTTACCGGATATTGTGCTACGTCGGTCTCCGCCCTACGCTTGGGATAACCCATTATTTTAGGTTTAGGAAATCGTCAAGCAACGGGCATAAAAATTGACAGAATTCGACAAACCAGACGACGACAAACACGGGTCAAAAACCAAAGTTTACAAATCTCAATCTTATAGATTTTGATCAAATTTTGATGATCTGAACCGTTCAATATGTTTAAAACATGTTTTTATGAATTTTGCATTTATTTCTTCACGTGCGAGGCAGAGGTTGAACGTGCAGGGAGTGACTGACTATGAACCACAAGACCCAAATTTGTAGGACACACAACCCAAAAAAAAAAAAAAGATTCAACTTAAGAAAGGGAAAAAAAACACCAAAAAAAAGGAACAAAAGGAGATTCAACTTAAGAAAAAAATAGAAAGTAACCTGGTTAATTACTACCTTTAGTCAATCCTTTTGGAGATGCTTCAACCACGCTCCCAACTTCGTCAGAATAGAGTAACTCTGGAAATATCAAGGAAAAGAAGTTTTGGTGACGTCGTTGATAATGACTTGATGATAGGTTAATGATGTGCCACTGCCACAGGAGAGCGGTCGAAACAAAAGAAAAGCTATTTACAGTTCTGATCCCGGTCGACATTGATCAATAAAACCTGCAGGAAAGTGTTCAGGCATACCTCTACTCTTTGTTGTTCTCTAACCGATCAAGCAAATTGAGATGTCACAGGTCCTCCAAACACCCTTTGATCTTTAAGTTGAATGAAGAAAGAAGAAGTCAGGAGCAGGAGACGAATAGCTAGGAAAGAAACTTGAGCTTGTTTAGCAGAGAATGCGAGACAAACAGAATGAGAAAATGGCTTGATCAGGGCTTCTAAACTAGTAACTTATGTTGGCAATTAAACCATGACAGTCAAGTTTCCAACTCCTTCCAAAGTACAATTCCGAACACCAAAGGGATGCTTTAAGGACCAAGGAAGCAAAAGTTTTTGCGAGGTTACATGCACTACTAGGAAAATGAAGTGAACCATAGTAACAGGCGTTTTAGGCCTACTTTGGCTTCTTCTTCTTTTTGTTTTCATTGCGTCAAACTTTTGTAGATTATTAATTTGTCTTGACAAGAGAGGAATCGAAAAGGTAAAACTTTGTTTGGTTGGCAGTTTAGTTTAGTTTTGGTAGTAGGCAGAGAGAGAAATAGAGAGAGACGAGAAAGTAATAATTGGATAAATATGGTAATGATTTGAGAGAGAAATAAGGTAATGATTAAAAAACAAAACTAAAATGGGAAATGAACACAGCGTAAAAATTATGATCTAAGCCCATAATTTTTTGAATAAAGACAAACTTTTGTGGTCTTTTCGGCTTCTTTGGTGTTTTTTCAAAAAATTACGAGTTAGGATTATAATTTTTTACTTTTCTGATTTCTCTCGTCAAAAAGAATCACCGATCCACAAAAATTTGATGCTAAACTTAGAAATACAAAAATAAAATTCAATGAAGTCAAAAAATAAGCTACTTAGCCAAAATAGGCCTTGTAGTTTGTAATACAGGGGAATCACAAAAGACTAATACTCCGTATCATTCTATATGAAAGTATTATACAAACAGATTTTGGTCATATATAATCATGAGATTGACTTATTCATGGGGAGCCGTGAATAAGCAATTTGCGGAACTGCACAATCTCAGACGTCCATTTCGGTATTAGATGATCCGGATTGTAAAAAAACTCTTTGCTGGAAGAGTTCAACTCTTCACGCGAAGAGTTTTTTTAAATCCAGACCGTCTAATACAATTTGGATAGGCGCGATTCAGCTCCATATACCACTATTCACGGAAAGCTCCATAAAACAGGTTTTCACAGTTCTTCACAGATTGGATTATTTCATCGGACGTTCATTCTTTAACCGCGTGATTCAATTCCACGTTTCATGGAATCACACGATTTGCTGACGCTAATTAGTCATGGTTCACAATTGAAACACAAGTTTGATTGATTCTGAAGGAAATCCTTAATTATATTGCTACCAAAGCATTGGGAAGACCAACGCTACATCGATTAATTTATCAGTAAAACTTCCTTACAGTGCAACTCATAAATAAAGTTTACGGCACTCAATCGCACGCGTACAAAAGTGTTTTGAATCTCGTGAATAATTTTTTAAAATCCAGACCATTGATTACCGAAACGGACGTTTAAAATTGTGCGAAGCCGTAAATAAACATATTCATGGAGCAAAAATACAATTCTTTACTCTTTCACCACCTTTTCCAACTTTATCCCAAGATGTTGGGTATAATAAGCGAAATGGCTTCTTTCTTTTTTTTTATTATTCTAATTTTTTTTCGCATTTGTTAGTTTTTCGTCAATTTTTTTTGTAGATTATCGCTTCTTCATGATGAAAAAAATCTAAAAAGTAAAAAAATTACAGTCAAAACCTAAATTTTTTAAATAAAGACAAAAATAAGCTTATAAGCCAATTTTTTTGTTTTTCTTCAAAAAAAATTGGGTTTCGATAATAATATTTACGGCGGATCAAAAATTCTTTTTTCTACTTTTTCGATTCCTCTTGTCATAAAGAAGCAATAAACCACAAAAAGTTGACGAAAACCTTATAAATGCAAAAAAAATTGAATAAGGGCAAAAAAAAAAAATTCATTTGGCTTATTAGGCCGAACAACCCGGCAAGTATTTGGACATTAAATTTGTCAAGAAAAAACAAAAGCGACAAAAATACATACAAGTACATGACTTAAAAATGAAACAAATGAAATCGTTTTAGCTGCACATAATTCTTGACATTGACTTCACATGTGTGTGTTTGTGTTTGTGTTTGTGTTTGTGAGAGGTAAGATTGATTTACGCATACGTAAGAAGCATGTTCAAGGATTTGGTAAAAATTTGGATTAGACCAAGAGATTTGTCACAGATCGAATAGATATATTTTGTCTTGAAAGTCGAAATTGGAAATTGCACGGCTGATTTCATGGGATTTGTCGTTCGATTTAGAGCTTGTATCATATATATATATATATGTGTGTGTGTGTGTGTATAAGTAAAAATGTGGAAAGTAAGAAAAAGAGTAAGAGCGGAGACGTGGATTCCCCTTGGAGGATATCACCCACCAGATTACTCGTGTGTTTGAAATTATGTTTGATTAATAAAAGTGCGTTTTTTATTTGTTTAGTGCATGGATTTATGCCTCCGCTATCTAACAGTGGTATTGGAGCGTCGGAAAGAGATCTTACGCCAAAACCGACGGCCAGACGGGCCAAAGAAATCAAGAGCCAGACGGGCATAAAACTTGACAGAATTCGACAAACCAGACAACGACAAACACGGGTCAGAAACCAAAGTCTACAAATCTCAATCTTATAGTTTTCGATCAAATTTTGATGATCTGAACCGTTCAATCTGTTTAAAACATGTTTTTAGGGATACCCGCAAAAAATCGGCTGAAAATATGATTGGAAAGTGCTTGATCCAAATAGTTTTTCACAAATGTGTATATATATAGTTTTATGAGAAACTGTTTGGATCGAGTACTTTTCAGTCATATTTTGAGCTGATATGTAGAGAATGTCATTAAAAACATGTTTTAAACATATTGAACAGCTCGGATCATCAAAATTTGATTAAAATTTTTGAAGTATTTTTTAGATGGTCCTGGAACAGCCCGTATATCTATATTTGTACATGTAAAAGTGTGGGAATTAAGAAAAAATGAGTTTTTAATTTGTTTAGTGCATGGATTTATGCCACGTCCGCTTTCTAATAGTGGTATCAGAGCGTCAGAGATCCTAGGCCAAAACCGACTAGCCAGACAGGTGAAAGAAATCAAACCAGATGACGACAAACACGGGTCAGAAACCAAAGTCTACAAAAATTGAATTTGATCCCCGAAGTAGATTTACCTTGACGAGACAAATTCAGCGGTGAAATTCCGACGACGAGACAACCCCGACGACGTTGCCCACATTTGCCGGCCAAACAATCGGAGTTGAAGAGGAGAAGCTGCGAAAAAAGAAAAGAGAGAAGACGAAGAAGAAGAAGGTGCTGCTGCAAGAGAAAAGAAGAAAGTAAAAAGAAAGAAAGAAGCAGAGGCTAAATGGAGTAATTTGCTCCACTATCATCAAATGTTGGTCTGCCGAGAAGACTTTGCAGTCAACAAAGAAATACACCTGGCATCAATTATTATTACCCCTCAGAGAGAAATTATCCAGTGTTGGAGGTAGCTAGCGTTGAAAGTATGGTGCAACCGTACATATGAACAGTGCTATACGAAAGAATAGTACTGCCGTACAGGTGAAGAGTGCCGGATGATGAGTTGACTAGAAAATCATTCTCCAAGTGAGTTTTAGACGAAGTTTTGGCTACGGCAGGCCAAAAGTGACGAGCATTAGACGATCAAAAGATGTGACGGAGCAACACGGACGCAATTTGCCAATACTTGATGAGAGGTTTGGGCACTCTATGCCCAAAATCAAAAAGGACCGATGAGATGAGTTGTGAAGCAAGTTTTATGTTTTGGCCAAACAAAATGTGACGAGAGGACAAGAGGTAAGTCTTTTTGTGCCATTTTACTTATTTTCAGTTACATCTAGCTAGAACCGGTCCTGGGTATAGGTTCACTAGGCGCCCTGCCTTCGGCCTCTCATTTTAGATCCAATCATATGGTCCCAAATAGCAGAAACCTAATAAATATTATGTATTGCAATTATTTTCTAACAAAATTAGTGTAGTTCAACGATAGAGTATGCACACTCGTTCCACAAGCGAAACTTGAGTTTGAATCCCATCCACGCCAACATTTTTAATGCGAACACGTTTAAACTCTTACAAAAAACCTTTTTTTGAACTCTTAAAAAAAAACCTTTTGGAAATGATGTAGCCATGGTTCGACCACTCGACCAGCTGTTCCAATGAGAAGGCCATGCAAATTGCCATATCCCTACAAATCTTTGATGCTCCACTACTCCAAATACTAATACATAAACAAACTTTTGAGGCGCTCCATTTTTAAATTTGTCCTAAAGTCTCAAAAATCTCAAGATCAGGCCTGCATCTAGCACCACCATCCCTACCTAGTTAGTTCAAATATATATATATATATATATATATATATATAGAGAGAGAGAGAGAGAGAGAGAGAGAGAGAGAGAGAGAGAGAGAGATTTGTAAGGTTTCCGCATGGAATATCGTGAAGAGAGAAGATGAAGTGAACAGATCCGGTCTACGAAACATAACAATGAATTTATTTTCGTTTGACAAAAAGGAAAAAAAAACAATGAACTTGATTTTTGGAAACCACATATATTGGATATGTAGGAGCATAGAGATAAAGTGTAATCTCATGAACCAATAGAATATTGCCACATATACAGGTACAACAAAATGTACTTTTCGTATTATTTGTCTATGGGGTCAGGTTAGGCACGTTATTGATTCTCTTGTCCGGTAAGAGATGTCAGCTTTGGGATTTGTCTGGGCTTTCAGAAATCGGTTTTGCAATTGTAAATTCAATGGCTGACGATAAATATATGAAAAAATAAAAAAAATAAATATTTTTATGTATTTTTTATATTTTTTAATATATATTTACAGATTTATTATTGTCAGCTCATTGAGTTGATTTTAGAATTTTTCTTCGAATATAGTTGGAGCCATTTATTTTAGCCAAATAATTTTGGCACTCTAATTTTTGATGATAACACTCTAAAACTTGTCTTTTAGTGTAAAAATTATAGATAGCAAGCACACTAAAGACAAATTTTAAAGTGCCATCATCAAAAATTAGAATGCCAAAATTATTTTCCTTTATTTTATTTATGTAAATCATTTGTTATTTATTTTCATGGCATTGAGGCATTTAACTACGGTTTGTATATTGGATCTTAATTAACATAGTCATTTAACTAAAATTTTCGATTAGAGTGTAATTATTACAAATAAAACATTCCCTAATAAATATGAAGGCATTTCTATTTTCTGGAGGAACGTACCCTTAAGTTTACACGCACCCTAGTTCTCTTAGTTTTGCCATACCACCATACCCATATTGTACTAGTACTAGTATGCATACCGTACCGTGCTTCATAGATGCCAAACCATACGAAGTAAGGCTAAGACACTAACAGGATGTTACGTTACTTACGGATAGTTTCCCGTTTACATGCAACTTAAGAATCACTTATTCAATATTTGGATATTAAGGCTATGTTCTTATGAACTTAATTGTTTAACTTAACTTAAAATTGGGAATTGTCATTCTTTGAATTTTTTTTTGCATTTGTTAGTTTTGCACCAAATTTTTATGAATTATTAACTTATCATGATGAGAGGAATCGAAAAAGTAAATTTTTTTACTTTTACCAAAATATTTTGAAAAATAACAACTTTTTAGACCGAAAAGTGACCTTTTTTCTAAGTTGCATCAGTTGGTTTCTTTCCGATCGCAAAAAAATTCTTTACTTGTGTTCACTGGTGGATGGAGCGGTTCCCATCCACTCTCAACTAGCCATTTACTTCAGCCAACTTGGAGCAAGTTGGACTTCAACTTCCAACCATATGGAGTGAATGCCATGTCTGGCGTAAGTGGAGATGAACAGATGAGTTTGGTTTGGCTATAAATTCTGGATCCAAGGACCTTGCCAAGCGCATCCGAACCGTCTATATCGACAATCAATGATTCATGAATGTTTGTTATTTTTTATCGGTAATAATTAACTTTGACCGATAAGAAATAACAAGTACAGCTGAACTATTGATTGTTGAAATGGACGGTCCAGATACACTCAATAGGATGCTTGGCAGCATCTCCCAATCCTAAAATCCAGCCTTTTGGCTTTTGTATTATCTCAGAGACTGTGGGATCAGTGAGGTCAGCAACAATGTAAGAGCATCCGCAATGGGTTATGGTATATTTGTGTGTTAAAATGTGTATTAAGATAAAAATGGATTCCATAAGTGTATGTTAGAGCATCTCCAACCCATCTCTCCCTTTTTCTCCATTTTGGAGACTCAAAAAAATATATTATATTCAAAAAATATTTTTGGAGAATCAACAACTCCAACCCCAATTCTCTATCTTTCACCTCCAAAATTTCCCTCAAAAACTTCCCCCAATTCTTCATCTTTCACCTCCAAAATTTCCCTCCAAAATTTCCCCCTGACCCTTTCGATGAGATGGAACAAACTGCCCCCAACATTTCACCAACCAAACCTAGATTGGTTCTAATTTTCGTCAGCCAAAAGCCAAAGCCCACTGAATTTTTAAAACCTTGCTCCGGGTGTATAGCAGGGGAAAACTTGATATATAGTCAGGGATAACTTTGCAAGCCGGCATTGAATTCTTGAGGAGTAATTCCACACCAAACATGGTGGGTGAAAACTGAAAAGTAATGCACGAAATTAATTTATGTTGTCGGTAGTTATAAAGAGAGAGGTGCGGTGTGGTTGGTAGTTATAAATAGCGAGGATATAGGTGGTATTATAATTTGTTGTCAGTAGATCAGAAGGTTTAATACAAATATTGTGGCACAAAAAATATATTTTTGTTTGCTAAGTATTATAATTACCCTCTTCCTTATTTTCCGGAACAACCCTTATTCAACAAGAAATAAGTTCTTTTTTTTGTTTCTGGAACCCAGCCTTAATAGCACTAGTTAGTATACTTATTGTGGATACTCTAATCACATAGTGTAGTGAGTTAGGGGCGAACTCCGGTACTTGTGAAAGCTTGTCTCCGTTTCTAGTGAGATTGTCCGATTTCTTTGTAGATGTACCCGATTTTTGGAAACTACATATATTGTGTCTGATGTGTTTGATTTTGATTCTCGGGGCACAACTTGTGTTTTACCATGTGACACTAATAGTCTTGACATACATCAGCCCATAGAATGTTATGCCTACATAAACAAAATCCAAGAATCCTTATGTATATATTGCAAATTCATTCACTTACGAACAGGATGGAAAACATTCAACCCAGTCCACACATCCGATTAATATTCAAAATTCCATACTACGATTTTGTTTGAATTTTCTGTATGATATAAAATTTTGTTTTGTTTTTCTTTACTAGTCTCTAAAATATAAGGTCAGGGCAATTAGTGCAGAAAGGGAAGAAGAAGAGAAGTCAACTCTTAAATCTGAGCTGTCCAATACCAAGCATAGATGGCTTAGATTAGACTACATGCATGCTGGGGACAGCAGCTAGCGTCCGAACCTAGGAGGATTCCGAGAAGTTTTTTTTTTTTTTTTTTAATAGACGTACTAATTTTTTTTGATCGGCAACTAAAAAATATTAATCAAATACAAGAATTACGAGCGATTAAACAGATTAATTTGAGCAAAAGGCATCACAAGGAGAGGGCAACATCACAATGAGGTTGGCACCCTACTCCAACTCGGGAAGACAACATGGTTGACAAGCAATCAACCAAAGCCATAGGGAAAAAAAGAAGGTGAATGAAGATCCTTCCGCTTGCCAAACAGAAAATCAACACCTGTTATTGAGAAAAGCACTGGGACACTACGTGACAACATCCCAAGAACACTAAAAATTTTCAAATGTTTCAACGTGTTAAATTTTTTTTACAGTTGGGAAAAAAAACCCCGAAACATTCCAGTGGGGATGCTCCCACTGGCCCTCCAGTTTCCGACGTCTGTAAAACATTGTACTTAGAAAATATTTTTCATATTTTACATGGAAACAGGCGGAGCCTTATGTTCAATCTTTTTTTTTTGCTATTTTTTCATTGTATGTTGGGAGATGATTTGTCATGATTCATAGCCCATGCTTACCCATATGGTGAGAGCAAATATCGTTTTAATGACAAGAATTACACACCTTGAAGCAGTGATCATCAGAATTTCCTGACACCATTCCATCTAGTTTTTTCTGACATACAAGAGTGATCAACTGAAATTGCTGAGTTAGTTTCTCTCTCTTCTTTTAATTTGAAAATCATGGGTCTTGAATGAGTATTACTTGCACAGTGAAGCAATTCCCAACCGTGGGTGTTGATTGATACCAACATCGATCACGAAGATGGGCCCACACGCAATTTAGATTTCTTTAGCGTAGAACAAATTGACAAGAAGTATGATTTTGGACATTGATGGGTCTTGGGTTAGGAATATGATGTCATCACTCATTATTTTTATTAATCTTTGTAACAATTTTAGGGATTAATAAAAAAAAAATTGCCTTTGAAAAAAAAAAAAACATATTGCACAAATTGCATGTAGTTCAAGTGGTTGGACAGAGGAGCATTGGAGTACAAGGTCTAAGGTTCAAGACGAGTGAGAATGAGTTTTCGTTCTTCAAACGGAGCCTTTGTCAATTAGTGGACCGATAAACAAAGGATAATTTTTCCTACAACCATGCCACACAATCAAAAGAGAAGGCAGGCAATAATATCCCGAAGTTAAAAAAAAAAGAGGAAGAGAGAGAAGGGAGTTTTTTGGAGCTTACACAGTTACACTGATAACGAATTTTTTTTTTTTTTAAATGATCTCAAAAGGAATGTTCTCGGTAACGCAATAACGAGATCCTTCTAATTCCAAGATTCTCTTAATTATATCTCAATAACCATCGACGTATCACGATAGCAAGGTTAGTAACTCAAAGAAACAAAGAGTCAAATGAATTGTCAGTCTTGCTTATTCTTTTATCCTGATCTAAATCTAAGATTCCAGATACCTGTATTTTATTAATTCCCTTGTCTCCGTAATGAATAGCCTATTAATTTCTATTAAAAAAAGAAGTCTTCAAATAAAATTGGATAGACTTGAAGGAGGAAAAAAACAGAGCGGAAAATACTCTCTCCGATCTTAATTGTTAGTCTATTATTTCATTTTGGAATATTGAAAAAATGTTAGTAGTTCTTTTTTGAAAGTGGAAGTAGAAATTTGATTTTTTTTTTGATCCGAAGTAGAAATTTGATTGACTTCCCAAAAATATCCCTCCCAAGTGAATATAAGTATTAAAAAATAGGTAAAATATATGAGCAATAGTGGAAATGATGTCGGGATCACCAACAATAAGAACGGCGGGAGTACTAAAACTCTTCCAAAAAGTCTCCCAAGGAAGATGACAAGAAGAGTGTAAATTATATAATATCATATCGTATAATATACAGCCTTACGTTGGAAGCTGTAAACCTAACCCATTGTAGATGAAAACACGGATGAATAAGGGAAATTTTGGAACATTTATTTTGTTCTAAAATGTTTGTCCAATCTGCAAAACAAGGACGTAAAAATAAAACAATGTTTGTAAGAAAAATTTGAATTTTTTTTTAAAATTCTACTAGATATCAATGAGTTTTTTTAATTTATGAAAAAAATTTGAATTGTTCCTTGAATGAAATTCATTATTTTTTAGTTCTCGTTTTGCGGACCAGACAAATATTTTGGGATGGAGGTAGTATTATTTACAGTCTAAAGAGAGACAACATTACTACCAAATGTCCGTTTTCGGGCACCGGCTACCATGCCCCAAAGCGGTATTGGGGCATCATGCCCCGTTTTTTTTATAACACTTTTGGATCTCTTCTTTCAATCTCAACCCTCGGATTCATGCCCCTCTCTCCTAGTAACCCTTGGATCCATCCCCCTCTCTCCTAAAATTATTTTGAAAACACCTAAAAACGTTGAAGTACAACCTTTTGTTGTGGTAAGTGTGCCTTATTTTGTGGTAAAGATCAGCATAAAGTATGGTAGAAAGAGCCAGTGTTTATGGTAAGTATAATGGTTGAAACAACGCAAAATCACCTTACTTTTAGGAGGTGGTTTTGATCCAAGGGCCCAAATTAACCTAAAACCTAATCTAATGGTCTATATTAAATGGGGGCATGATGCTCCAATACCACACTGGGGCATCATAGAAATTTTACCGTTTTCTACTTATTAGAATGGAAAACATATTTCTTCATTTGATGTAGGAGGCAATCCAGTGTAATCGAGACTCCACCAACTTCAACTCAAATCACAACTAGGGAGCAAATTATTGTTAGAGTAAGTAACAATAAAAAAAAAAAAAAACATTTCCGCTCAAAATGCAAGAGGGACGAACACGCATTGTGATCCATATCTATTAGGGGTGACAAATTATACCCAGACCCATTAACAAACCCATACCCATCCACTAAAAAATAGACCCAACCCAACCCATTTATTAGTTGGGTTAGAATGGGTCTAAACTCAACTAACCCATTATTAGTTGGGTCTTAATTGGGTCTCAATTGGGTCAACTTAAATGACCTAATAAGTCAAGTAAATAACCCACCAAAAAAATAGAGCTGAACAGAACTCATCTCCGACGGCATCAGATTCACAGTTTATGTACTCCATTGTCCATCAACCGACTGGAGTGATTCACCAACGGGAATAAGTTCTCTCCCTCTCCCTCTCTCTCTCTCTCTTCTCTTTTGTAGTGTTTAGGGGCCGTTCCAGTTTAAAAAAAAAGTAACTTTTGGAAAAAAAAGGTAATTTCAAACTCAAAAATTATGTGTTTATGTAAATAATTTTTCTATCAATATGGATCTTGTTTGATAGATTTCATCGAGATCTTTTATACGATGCAAAAAAAATTAAAAAATTATTTTTTATTTTCATTATATTTGAGTTTGAAAATTGAAGAAAAAATACTTTTAGAAAAAGAAGGGAAACTGGAACAGCCCCTTATTCAATTCTTCTCAGGACAGTTTGTTTCCCAAAAATACATAATATGGGTTTCACACTTGATTTAAATGGCGTTCATTTCAATTGAATCCTGTTTATTCAATTCTTCTATGTACGCCATAATTCACAAAAGTTTGACGCAAAACTACTAAATGCAATTTTTTTTGAATAAAGACGAAAAAAAAAGTAATTGGGTTAATGGCCGGGTCGGATCGGATTTTGAATAAATGGGTCGGGTTGACTGTGGATAATTAGGCTCATAACTAATGAGTTCTAAATGGGTCAATGACCCATTAAGGACTCAACCCACTTATAACTTATCTAATTTGGCCCAAATACGCCCATTTGTCACCTCTAATATCTATCTTGAATTTAATCATTTAACAGGGCATTGATCAAGATGTCCATACTTGAGCATCTCCACGCACCAGTATTTTCTCCCCAAACCTTTTCTTTCTTTCTTATTAGGATAAAAAACTCCAAATATCCATCTCTTTTCTTTTTTAAACAAGTCAATACAGTCATAATTTATTCACTATTTTTGCTATTAAACAAACCCTTACCCTTTCTGAATAAGGAATTTGGTTAAACATTTAGTTTTTTTGTCATTGGAGATGCAATAACCCAATTAGAGTTATTGCTATCAAACAACTTGGCAAGAAAAGTGGAAGTCACAGTAACTTGGTTGTAAGACAAAATGACGAAAGCAGAGTGAAAAAAGAGAGAGAGAAAATATATAAGTAGCATTAGTTCAATAGTTTGTTTTCAAAGATAAGAGTTCGGCCAACGAACCCTTAAATGGTTGAGAAAGAAAGCCCACACAAGTTAAAATTCCCAACACCTCATTGATACCTTTTTTTTAAGATGTTGCTTCTCTGAAGATGTTGTCTGAATGCCAGTCAAGGTCAAGATCTTGAATACTCAACTTTGGCAATACAACCTGCAAAAATTCATTGTCATGTCATTTTGAGGCTGATTGAAGAATGAAATTGCTTAGAGATGGCATATTTTGGATGTTCTGTGCATTTAACACTACAGGAAAGTACTTGTGACACTGCATGGGTGTGCACAAAATACTTCACTCAAGAAAAATATGCATGAGCTTTTGTTCTTAATGGAATAGGAAAGGATGAGGAACCTCTAGCCTAGTTTTGATCTGTAAGCCATATATATCTTTCTACTTATCAGACTTTGTAGAACTAGAGGTCTCCGTTTCGAAGTTTACTTTCTACAGCTGCTTCCATTTTTTTTACATGGATCAGTTGGGATATTCACATTGACTCTTTTTTAGATTCTATCAAAACAACCCTAATTTTGTGTACAGCTTCTTCTACCTCAGATTAGTGTCTGGCAGTAATTGCTCCTGCTTTTTAGCTCTTGAGATGATGAGAGTCACGAGACATCCTCCGAGCGTGAAGCACTAAACATCACAATTTGAGTACACTGAACACAAACTATGCTTTAGAGAGTGCTTTTTTTTTTTGTCTTTTAAGTTAGTCATGTTTTTACTTGTATACTCTGTGTTTACAAAGCTTCTGTGCATATTGGGCGTGTTTCTACGGGAGCACAATTGCTTATCAGAAGAATATAATATATGCTTCAACTTGTCTCTGTCTTGAATACTAACCAAAAGAGGTAACCAATTAAATTCCCTTTAGGTAAGGTTTCTTTTCCGAGCATCAATCTTTCTTACCCAACCAATTTGCAAGCAAGTAATTTGTTCCCTCCTAAGTCAGTGAAGCAAGTAATTTGTTCCCTATTTCACTTTCCATGTAATTTTCCAAATTCCAGCTAACCAACTGGTTGTCTCATGGACTCTTACAATTGATGTAGTGTTCCAGGTTTATACTCTGTACTTCTTATCTGATATAAAATGATATCTTCTATTGATTGACAAAAAAAAAAAAAAAAGTAATATTCCAGCTAAAATTTCCAAGCAAGGAACTGTTTTCTCTTTTCTTATTCTGTCCTGTGGGAGCATTTAATTTCCTTATTCTGTCCTGTGGAGGCGCAATATGTAGAGCACCTTATGTCTTATTGTTTTCAAGTCATCACAGGCAAGCTAGTAGGCTACATTGCAGGTAAGGTTTCATATTATCGCAAGAGAAATATTTTCCAAGTGTTCAGTTTCTGCTTGTTTTAAGTTTTGTTGAGAGTGATAGCGTAAAGGGAAGAAGGATAACAGAATGATTAATTTAGGATGACCACGTGGAAATAAAATATATTTTTGGATTAACTATAATTTGGACAAGGTGAAGTTTGTTGGATAGATCTCGAGGAGGTGTTTTAAACGGTGCAAAAAAAAAATTGAAAAATTATTTTCGTAAATACATTCGCTTTGTTTGGTTCTCCTCTTAGAAATAATCTCTCCAAAAGTTTTGATTGTTTTGTCACCCGTCTTTTTTCGTCTTTAGTGATTTTTTGTCAAATTTTTTACTTATTTTATACTTTTGAGACGTACATAGCGTACCTCTATTCAAAAAGTAAAAGAGTTTGTCAAAATGTTAAAAAAATTTACTAAAGACGGAAAAATACGTAAATTTATAGAACTTTTTTATCTAAAAAATAAATCTTAAAATTGCAAACCAAACACAGTGATTATTTTTTAGTTTGAGAATTGTAAATACGTACTTGTTTTTTAAAAACCCCTTAGCGGAACAGAGCTGTAGTACATTCTGAGCCTGATAGCTAAAATCATGTTAGCCGTAGTACATTCTGAGCCGTACCATTTGACATGCCTAATCCCATTTAAGGTCCTAACTCAAACTGTAAGCAAATATAATACATAGATATAGCCACTATTTCATACAGACTTCTACTCTAACTTAATTAAATTTTATGTGTAATAATAAAAAAGACAAAAGGAAGACGGGAGGATGGATTCTGCGTTGCATCACTTTCTCTTGTACGGTGGCTGTGTCCGACTTATTTCCACAGGGGAAGATTGAGAGAAATGGCATAAGGTTGACATTGCCATCACAGGGGTGCTACTAGTGGGAGCTCTAGCATTGGGGGCGTATGCAATCATTTCACAGTTTTCACGGTATCTATTTTCTGATTGGGGATTGCTTCGGCTAATTAAGCACAATAAAGCCAAACAAGTAATCCAGTTTAGGAAAATGAAATCATGGTTTTTCCTCCCAAAACAGTACCGGTGTAAAATGGTGCGGCAATTCGATCTACTTGATTTCTGGCTCAATAAGCCAGATGAAATGGTAGGTAGAAGAATACTTTGGTCATTGTTGGGGATCACAAGGTGGGCAGAAGAGTACTTTAAGGACATGAAGTATGCACACAAGAGTGCTGTCATTGTCCCTCCTCTTCTGTCTGACCCGATTTTGACTATTCCCCTGATCTACACGAAAGGAGAGCTGTTGAAGAGGACCCCCTTTGGAAAGAATTCTTTCACGAGCCTTTGGAACTGCAAATTATTTACTTGCACATCGCAACAGAAATCTGCTACAATTTGGAAGAAAACAGGGATGGTACAGTATCTCAACAACACGTGATGCCTCCTGCCGATTCGTCCTTGTCGTGGTAAGAAAACATGGAACAATGCAGAACTCTATCACGCTACATGATGTGTCTACTTAATATGCATTGTTCGTTGTTGCCTGTGGCCGTATCAGGCGATCTTGTGAGCGAACATGTCCGCAGTTCGCCGCCAGCTATCAAAGGCGAGCAAGATGTAAGGGCAGCTTGCCAATCTTTGCTGGATTATGATGTGTTCGGAATGCGTATAATGGTCCTTCAGGTAAGGAGTAAAGAGAAGGATGAGAGATGGGAAATGTTGAAGTGGATGTGGGTGAGGATGCTATGTAACGCGGCAAGTAAGGTCAGAAAAATGAGCAATTTCGACAGTTGAGCCAGGGAGGCAAGTTTCTCAATTTCCTATGGTTCTTTCTACCACAATCTGAAATGGTGCGCTAAGACATGGCCTTGGTACGATAATCGGTGCCATGCTCGATAGAAGGGATATACTACCACTGTATTAGATTAGTTACCATTCAAAATTACAGTTTTTTTCACTTATATTCCTGAATTCATAAGAAAGCTCTGAGAGCTCGATCCCTTTTGTTAGCATTGTATTGTTGTTAGACCTTCATTTTAATTTCTAATTTGATATTTTACCTTTACACATTATTTGGATACTTGAAGTAGCACAATAGTCTAAACGAGAAAGTAAGATGCATGAATGGTGTATCAGGCATAATACTTCTCGGGCAAGTGTTATGACTTTCCTGAATATGACTTTAAGCTAAGAATTTTAGGTTTCGAACACATGGTCAAAATGAAGTTCTACCACCCTATAGATGCACCGAAGGACAAATCATGGACCAGTAATAAAATTAGTCAGACGAAGTTCTAACCCGATCCATACAGAACTATAGGTCAGGAGTCAGGACTAGTAGATGTTTTTGGAGAAAATCTCTATAGCAAGCATGTCTGAGTGGCCTATACATCAGCAAAACTCTTTTGGTCTGAAGTAAGACGTTTAGTAGATAGCTCCTTCAAGGTTCAAAAGAGAAACGTAAAAATCCTGGGCAAAATAAGAATATCTACTGACTGAAGCTATTATGCTAAAACGGAAAAGAGCTCTGGCTTGGCAAGTGATCAAGCAGGTGGATCAATATGTATAGCCAGGATAACTTCAGTAAAATTAAGTTCAAGAAATGAAACCAACAAAAATCCATATATCAAACGAGGAACCAGACCCCATAATCTTATGGAAGTAAAAGTTAAGGATAAGTTCTCAAGGTGAACGCTAAGTTAGAAAATGCAAGACAAAAAAGAAAAAAAAAACTATAAACGTCAGGTTGAATGGATTCTGAAAGCAGGTTATCAATTGTGCTTCTCTAAATGCTGTGGCCATAGCAGCTTCTTAGGTGTCTTCTCGCTTTGAATAGTAACTTTGTCCATTTGGACAATAAGGTTTTTCTATTAAGAGCTGAAGTCTTTTTCATTGTCTCAGATCTTACACTCCTTATTACCTTCCTCACAATTTGAGCCGAATCAGAAACATTCTACTCGTAAGAAATTAAAAACCCACAAGATCGTATATAATCAATACCCGCTCAAACCTAATCCACTACATCCAAAGTTGGTTAATGAGTGCTATATCCATTCCAATGCAGATTTTTGTTTAAAATAAGCGGGCATGAGATCTTTTTTTGGCTGTGTCGCCCTCGCCCGATACATATTTCCCCACCTTGACTAGTCTTAGACAGTGAGAATTTAACACAAAAACGGGGGGAAAACAGAAGCACAATGTATCATGTCATATGTACCGTCGAGCTATATAGGTATCACAAGGCTTAATGTATCAAGCTCAACCACCCCCCTATTATACACCTTCCTCACAACGAGCACCATGAAAAGTTGGGAATACCTTCAGCTTGTCAAACCACCAAGGTAGTTATGCCACTAGTCCATGGCTGAGCTAACACCACTCTCTCTCTCTCTTTCTCTCTCCAGCTTTGTACCTACCATCTCCCTTCAACTTGTCTTAGCTATGGGCCTTTCTCTCTACACTATCTTCAGTAGCATCTGAATTTAAACTCTTCCATGTGAACTACATATGTTGCTCCCTTTTATTACTGTGATTGCTAATATCAGCATCACGGTAAGAAATTTTGCCCTGTCAAACGGCACCAAATAAACAGCTAATACCTAAAATGGCAGGGATGTTGATGATATGGGACCTTCTATCTCAAGCTTTCCTTGCAACAAAAGTATATATACCTCAGTAATTTGACTGACAGCACATAACAACAATAATATACACAAAGAAAATACACTCATCTTTTTTTCCCAAATTGATAGCATGCATCAAGAAAGTAAGGACTAAGGAGTGAAAAGTATACCAGTCTTTCGGATAATCAATTCAAGCAATTTTTGAGATGAACACAGCCGCAATCTGTATTTAAAGAGAAGACAAACAAACAGGAAATTAGGCATCGAACTTCTAGACTTGAGTAGTTTTAGGAAGCCTCTCTTTTTAAATGATGGATAAGTAGTAGCTCATTCCCCACCCAACTGTCATATGATAAGTGATGAATGATCTCCGCTAAAATCTTGTTGATAGATAACTTGTCCACCTTGAGTAAGAAAGAACAAAATAACTAATTAAAGATAGGCACCACCTGATAATTCTCCTCTCTCAAGTGCGACAACAGCTTTTGTCTCAAGTGTATTTTTTTCCTCATTGCTAATTCCCCTCCACAGATATTTTAACAGAAGAATGTGGCTCAGTAGCGTGGCGATGTATGGATCACACAAATATAATCGAATACTCAAGGAGGAAGGACATCATACAGACGAATATTGAGAATACCAAGAGTAAAAGGGAAAAAAAAAGACCTCGTGCAACAAATACACCATGGTAATTTTTTTTGTTCCACCAAAGTTCCAAACACTGACGCCCAATTCATTTCAATTCTTCCTAGTCTGCTAATACTGTGAGTCCAGTATGCAACAAAACCTAGGAGTTATAAGTAAACACATACCCTAATAACAGCCATTGAACAATGTCCGTTTCCAATCAAATTATGCAATCCAATTTCATGTCATTCCTCTTAAGTCCTACTAACAGCTTGCACAAAAAGGAATACTTAAAGCACAAAGTCCACGCCTTCCCCAGCCACTGGTTTATTCAACCATTCCCAGTTAATAAGCTCAAAGTCCGTATGAAAAAAAAAAAAAAAAGACGAAACAAACAAGCAATAGCATCTTCTCGGTCTCAGTCTGCGCAACGTGCTTGTCCCAAAGATAATTACTATAGAACATGCATGGAGTAAGTTTATTAACTCGACCTCACACTTCATAAGGGTATCCAGTTCCCTGGCATTAGCACTATGTTCTCCACAACGCGCACCAGATACTAAACTGAAATAAATCTACATTCACAAAAGGCTTTACTCTGCCGCTATAGTCATACGCACTGAAACAAACAATAATCAGCAATAACAAAAAGCTTAGGAGGGGTTCTAGTTTTGTAAAAACAGAACTTTTAGAAAATGAAGGTAATTTCAAGCTCAAAAATTATGTGGGTAAATTTACATTGAGACCCCCTCATCTATATGTTTTGAACACAAACACCCCCTAACCTTTAAAAAACAGACACCCCCTCATCTATTGGAAACTAAAAATACAAACTCTGTTCATGGAATGGCTGAAATGACAAATATACCCTTGTCATAATAACACTCACACACATATACCCCTGTTATAATAACACTCACGCATAAAAAATCACAAACACCTAATGACTCCCTCTCCTCTTTGTATTGTCTCCCCTATATCTCAGACCTAACCTTTCTCCCCTTACCTCCATCCCATCTTCACTCCGCCCTTCCATCTCTGGCCAACCCAAACTCCGGCCAATCCCATTTTTGGCAAACCCCACCTTTGCTCGACCCCCTCCACTCCCCAACCGTCCCCGCCCATTCCTTTCTGTTTGTGCTCAAGTTATGTCCGAGAATCACAGACCCAAAAATATGATCAAAACCATTTTTTGATTGTTGAGTCTTGTGTAGCTTCGAGAGAAGATTTCAACGCACCAAGACCCATCGACAACGGAGGTATACAGAGGTAGCAAGTGCCATTCGACGGAGATGCGTGGAACACAGCATTGCAAACCGTTTTGGGCAAATAGATTAGCTTATGTAGATGGATCATCAGATCTCTACACACGTCCCTCAGCCCCGAATCCGAATCCTTCAGCCTCTTGACAATGTGGGCAATGATTTTGGTCAAATGGGTGGCTGTTGAATCTGGGTGGGCGGCACAGAGGGCGGCTGATAGGCGTAGGGACTCTTTCTTGACGACGGGTTTGTTGGGGTCGATGGTGGCGTTGTAGAGGCAGTTGAGGAGCATCAGGACGGCGTCGGGGATAAAGGTTTGGATGATTCTTTCGAGGTCTTCCACTGCGATCTGGTGGGTGTCCCTATCGGAGAGCTTAGAGAGAGAAGTGAGGATTCTTTGCTTTAGTTCAATCATGGCCAGGTGGGATGAGAGAGAAGAAGATGGTGATTTTGACGGTGGGGTGGTGGTAGAGGGGTTAGAGTTTGGGATTTTGAGGGTTTTGAGGATTTGGGTGCCTGTGAACCCATCGATAAATTTTGAGATTTTCGATTTTGAGGTTTTTGAGGATAAGAGAGAGAGAGAGAGAGAGAGAGAAGGGAGATGATAAACGAAGGGTTGAGAGGTACACAGATTTGTTTAAGGGTATTTTTGTCTCACAAATGCCAAAAGCACTAGCACGTGCCGTTGAAACAAACGGCAATTCAACGAAAGGGGTTAAATTAGGTAACGGTAATACATGAGGGGGTGTCTGTGGGCGTTTTTAAAGTTCATGGGGTGTTTGTGTTCAAAACGTATAGATGAGAGGGTCTCAATGTAATTTCATCAATTTTGTATTTACACAAATAATTTTTCTATCAATATGGATTTTATTTGATAGATCTCATTGAGATATTTTAAACGGTGCAAAAAAAATTAAAATACTATTTTTTATTTTTCTTTATATTTGAATTTAAAATTATTTTCTTTTTAAAAAGGAAGAATTAGAAAGAAAGCGGAACGATGCCTAATCTGAAAGAACATGTTACGACGAATCACGCTGGTTTCTCCAATACCGATTAATGCTGTTGTTGAAATGAACACGAAGCCAGTAGACGAACATCGACCTGTGCCACCGAATCCCTCGAACTTATGGATCATCAACAACCCTTCATTACATAAACATATTCAACTTATGGATCATCAACAACCCTCCATTACATAAACATATTCATATTCGCATTTCATTTTCATTAATAACTCAGCGTGTATGGGTCAACCTATGGACACCTCCACTAATTCCTAAGGACTCAAGCCCACCTCCTACCACCAGGGAGTCCGATTAAAGTCGGATAAAGCCATGTATGGACCGGCCCCATAAAAGTTGATAGCACCTAGGACTCGCAAGGGAGCAAACTCCAAGGGTTATATTGATACCATCAAATCCCCTCCATTCGATAAATTCATACTCGCAATTTATTTCATAACTTATGGTGTCCGAACGAGCTTGCAAACACCTCGACTAATTGCTGGGACCCAATCCCACCATCAACTAGTGGACGGTAGACAAAGCCCCGTATGGACCACCTCGTAAGAGGTGATAGCACCTGGGAGTTACAAGGGCACAAACGTGTACATGGACGGTAAATCAGAGGCCGATAGCGCCATTGAAAGCAAACAATCAATCAATCAAACGAGCAATAGGTCAGTGGATATATATGCAGCTGGAGAAGAGAGAGAATCAGAGGTAGGTCGGGGAGTTGGGACGAGCGATTGAGGTTTTCTTTCTCTCTGGTGAAGGTTTCACCGTTTCAGTAGCGGTTGCTTGTTGCTCCTACACTGTTTGATGGGGGTGTGAAGGGGAAATGTACCATTTTGTTTTCCAATTGCCTCTTTTTGTCCAAAATGGAAATTGGCCAGCTTTTCTCATTTGGGAGCAATGCGATTGAACTGCATATAGAATCGTTTGATGTATCTAGGTCCTACTCGATAGATGTAGTTGGTGCTACATGAATACAGAAGGTGGAGCTCGTATACATCGAATAGTTCTGAACTTCTTTTATGTTCGTGCTTGAGCAAATCTTTCTGCCTCCATAACATTTTTGTTATATTTTCCCCGTAGAGGAATAAAGTTATTCAATGATTGCACCGGATTGGCACCCATATATTTTTGAAGATAAATATATTCATAAATTATATCAACTGGTATTTGATCAATTTAATTTGTGATGAGATCAGTTTTTTTTGACAAAGTTTGAAAGGGAAACGGTTTGAATGAGTCTGAAAATAACCCAAATATAGGGAAATTGAACTATTCAATTTGCAAGTGGACTGAAGTGTAGTTGTCCTCCCTTACATACTCCCATGCCTATGGTCATGGTTCGATAGCCTTAAATCTCCACCCCTCCCCCAAATACCCAAGGCCTAGGATATTGTAGAATAGGATTAACAAATATGTACCCGATCCAGTTACATAATTGTGAGTACAGGCCGGTCAAGAAAGGAAGTATAGTTCTCATGAACACCGTCACGATTTCAAATGGTACGCATAAGGATCGTCCATATTTTGTACCTGATGTACCCCTAGCTCATTTACACCTCTCCTCCATTTATCTCGATTGCTCGCTATAGACACTCCAATTTGGCTAAATAAGTTGACTAGGCCCCACCTTGGGTGAGCCCGATGATGAACCTCGTCACTCTTTGCAAGACGAAATTTTTGACAGAACTTTGGTATGACAATGATCCTAGGTGTTAAGAAGTACTGATAAAAAAAAAAAAAAAAAAGCAAAGGTGTAAGAAATCTTCGTAGGATATTGAAAACAGAGAGAACAAGCAACCACGCCTTCATTCCCATGTCCGCTTCTCATTTTTTAGCTCATGCACCGTTGCGGTGGAAAGAAGTTGAGAACTGCTCAGGATTTTTACAAAGCCATGGCCTTTCCTACGTTCCCACGGCGACGCGACATCATTCCAGCAAACACGTCTTCTTGTGCGCATACCAAATATTCATCAGATTCAATAACGTTACCTTTCTAGACTTTTCCACAGCCAAATATCGTTGTGCGACCATTCCAACTCGATCTACAATCCCATTTTGATATATTTCCTCACTCTCTGCAGATACCCAAACCTCTCTTTTAAATGTGAGAGGTATTTATAGAGTTCGGGGTAGGGAGGACTTTTGGTACAAAATTCCATATTTGAGAGCAATTGATGACCACCGGGGTATCACGATAGCGAGATTCATAACTCGAGGAAACAAAGAGTGAAAGCAAGTACCAGCTTTGTGTATTCTTGTATCCCGATCTAATTCCAAGATTTCGGATACCTGATGTAAAGATTTTGGGGCACATTTTTCCTACTGAATGCGGCTCCATCGCTCATCTCCCAACTGTAGTTTACTCCCTTGTCTCCCTAATGGCCTATTGTTGTTTCTATAAAATGAAGTCTTAAATGACATTGGATCGACTTGAAGGAGAGAAAAAGGCAAAGCGAAAAATACTCTCCCCGCTCTTAATTGTTAGTCCATTATTTTATTTTGGGCTATTGCAAAATGTTAGTTCTTTTCTGAAACTAAAAGTAGAAATTTGATGATTTTTCAAAAGTATCCCTCGTAAGTGAAAATAAGTGTTGCAAAGACGAACAAGAAGACTACGTAGTTAGTCTTTTTGGGAAAATGGAAAAAAAGACAGAGATGCCATTCCACCACCTTCGAATCATTGCCAACTAAACCATCCACAATAAAACATATACATGGCTGCATATTGATCTGAACTTCAATACAGATGAGCTACCCCCATAATAAAATCTAAAGTTCGAAAAGATCGAGCCGATTATAAATGGAAATGTACGTAAAGGAAATATGTGAATTTTTTTTTCCGAGTTATCATCGCCAAATACAACAATTTCTTTCCAACAAAGTCACTTAAAACATCCATTAGTTTTTTAATACATATTCACACACTCGTTATTGTTAGCCCATTAGGCTTTTAGAATTTTCCTTATAGTAATTGGGTACTCCATTTAACATCAACGGCTGGAAATAATCCTCAGAGAAAGCAAAACCTTACTCCATCAACCTTTCCATATCCATATATGCCGTTAGTATCATAACCACAGTACAGATATTCCAACAAATTTCGACAATGGACAAAGAATCAAATTTTGTAGTGTGTTTTTTAGGATGGGATTTATAGGTTCTATATATGTTAACTGTGTCTAATACTATGAGTTCGTCATGGGTCTTATTCGATCCGTACATGATCAAATTAAACTTTTAAACTTCAGGTTTTACAACAATTATTTCCCTAAACTACATAAGTACAAATTAAACGAGTACAATACAGTGGATACACGTATATTTTTTAAGGGTGGGTGATTAGAGATGTATCAACGATTAAGAGATATAGTTACCATGCCTAGCAACCGAAATCATTCAAATCTATCTCATTGGCTAGTCCAAGATAGGTTAATTATAGACGAACACATATATTGTGTACATAGGTAACACAGAGTTTTGAATCTGTACACAAACAATATACAACCTACGTTGGAAGTGTAAACCTCACTTATTGTAGATGAAAGCACAAATGAATAAGAGAAATTTATTTTGTTATTTACATTCTAAAGAGACACAGCATCCACTACCAAATGTTCCTTTTCGATGTAGGAGGCAATCCAGTGTAATCGAGACTCCAACAACTTCAACTCAAATCACAACTAGGGAGCAAATTATTGTTGGTGTAAGTAAAACAAAAAATCTACATTTCCACTCAAAATGCCAGAGGAATATTGAAGATCCATTGTGATCCATATGCACATAGTATCTTGAATATATAATTATTTAACAGAGCATTAATCAAGATGTCCATATTAAAGAATTATTAGAGCGAAAATTAATTCACCTTGATGGATGGAAAAATCAAACTATGTCCAGGTCAAATATTTCCGAGAAAAACTTAAAGTCACAGTAACTTGGTTCCACAGGAGAGGTATTAGAACTACTTTATTTGGCTAGTGAGGATATAATTATAGAATCACATACTTCAACATTTACAACTATTTTTGACATCGAGATAAGCACGTTAGATACTTCTTCCTCTTAAACCCACATTACATGGTCCTCATGACATGGCATAGAATGTATCATATTTCACGGTTGGAGCTACATACCACTACCACTTGCATCCAATGTCGCACATTCCTAATAAAAGCAGAATGAAAAAACAGAGAAACAGAAAATATATTAGAAGCATGATTTCAGTAGTTTGTTTTCAAAGATAAGAGCTTGGTCGGCCAACGAACCCTATCACGGTTGAGAAAGAAAGCCCACACAAGTTAAAATTCCCAACACCTCATCGGTACCTGTTTTCTAGTTGTTGCTTCTGTGAAGATCTTTCTTGCATGCTCGTCAAGAATTCGAAAAATCAACTTTGGTAATGCAACCTGCAAAAATCCATTTTGTCATGTCATTTAAAGACCGATTGAAGAATGAAATTGTTTAAAGATGGCATATTTTGAATGTTCTATGAATTTAACACAACAGAAAAGTATTTATGACACTGCATGGGCGTGCACAAAAAATACTTCACCCCAAGAAAAATATGCGGGGGTTTTATTCCGAATGGAATATGAAAGGATGAGGAACCTCTAGGTTAGTTTTGATATGCTCTTCCATTTCTTAATATATTTTCCCTTCTTTATTTGTCAGTGGGACAGAAGAAAGTAAGGACTAATTTACTCTAGTAATTAACTTATGCGGAATAATTTTTTTAGTTTTGTCTTTATTTATTTATTTTTTTGCATTTGTTAGTTTTATGCCAAATTTTTGTGTTTTATGCGTGAGTAAGGACTAGAGGAATTGGAAAAGTAAATTTTTTTACCTTTTACACAAGTATTTTAGGAAATATCCAAAGAAAAGCTCAAAAAACCAGTTTTTTGAATTTTTCTTGAATATTTTTCAAAATACTTTAAAAGTCATAATTTTTTACTTTTTTGATTCCTCTCATCCTTACTCACCTATATCACATAAAAATTTGGCGTAAAACTAACAAACGCAAATTTTTTTTGAATAAGGACAACCAAAAAATTGTAATGTATAAGTTAATCGATCACTAGTGTTAACGAAGATAGCTTGTTGAAGTAGCAAATGAAGCAGCGGGCTAAGCACGAAACTGAGCGCTGTGACGTCATTGGAAGGGATTGAATTGTTAGTGAAGTCTTGTAGGGTATTTTTCTCGGACGATTTTTTAATTTGTCCTTGTTTTTTCCTGATTTTATTGTCCATTTTGGCTATTGTTTCTGAATCCATATATCAGATGAGTATGAAGCATCTACATGGTTTCATATATGGTTTTCTAAGACGTTTCATAATGTACAAATTTGAAATTTATATGCGTACGTAGGTATCTTCTTTTTAAATGCACCCCAAAGGCCACCATCTACTAAATTATAAAGGTAAGAAACTAAGTACCTGTATGTCGAAGCAGAGTCGGTCTTCGGATTTGTAGGCGCAAACACCTTTAAGGTTTTCCAATTTTTCAAGCTCTAAAATCCATAGTTCAGGGAACACAATGATTGTATCTTTATTGGTGGTGGCTTCTTGTGTTTCTTCTTCCCTTTTCTCCAACACTGCGATCACTTCCATCTCTGGACAATTGGAAACTTTGAGGATTTTTATATTCTTTAACAGTGGAAGCATGTGTGACGGGACTACATTCATCAGTTTCTCACAATCCTTGACTATCAAGGACCTCAAGTTCTCATAACCCCGGACTCCCAAGGATCTCAGTAGACAAAAAGACTCAGGCTAAAGTAAGTTCTTGTCCCATATCGTTGTTATGTTTGGCATTTCATTAATGGATAATTTCATCAAAGAAGGGAATGCAACCTGCAACGCTTGTAACACAAGTTATTTTCTAAGACATTTGACTACTTCAAGGTCGGTAATATGATCAAACAAAATTAACCAAAATAAAATGAAAATTTAAATCCCCCCAACGTTAGACTGAGTGGCTTCCAAAAGTAAGCTTCAAGTTAATAAATTATGGTTGCCTGTGGCTTGACATTGATTTTCATCAAATGGCCATGTGATGCAGGGAAGCGTATTGAAAAAAGAAGAATGAGCGATAAAGAGAATTATGAATAAGTATGAACTAAAGGTACCCCTCTTCAAACGCACAATTATGAGAAAACTCAATTTTTCATTAATAAAAAACAATCGCACTTACTCAGGCTTTTATAACTCAAATTATAATAACCTAAAAATACTAAAAAGGTAACTAAAATAATGGAAAACTGAATCTATGTCTTTAAGAACAAAAAAAAAACAGTAACAAGGAAAATAGAATCAACCTAGCTAATCCAGAAAATCTAATATTCGATGCAATTTACGCTAAGTTAAACAAAAAGGTTCCTAATTAAGAGAACCTAATATTGTACAAATTGAAAATTAATACTCTAGTGGTTGCATGTTTCTTTAGTTTCACTAGCTAGAAGATTACATGGGCCTCACTCATGTTTTAAATTTGAATTTGCTTTTTTTTATTTTTTATTTTTTCTATTTGGAAGACGATCGATCAACTAAGACAGTTTGAAAACATTGTTAGCACTTAGCATTGAGTTTGAGAGTAATTGTAATTGTAATATCATCAGCGATTAAGGTGGGTCATGCTTGGAAGACATTTGAATTTTTCGATCTGACGTTGTGTTTTGTTGCTAACATTGTAATTGGCATTTGGGAAGTGAAAAGGAAAACACATCATTTCAGTTGAACAAGTTTGGTTTTTAAATATATTTTTTTGTTCGAACATTTAGTTGAAGCTTTTATAATGGAGTTCTAATTTCAAATATTTAGAATTGGAATTGCTGGGTAATAATTTTTTGGGCTAATAATGGACTTCTAACATTGTTTGGGAGCATGACATTGGGCCTAGATTTTGTGGGCTTTAAAAAACAAGATTCTGGCATTTTGTGAGAAAAAGTTAGCAGAACATGTTATAATAACATCATCGTAATGAGACGGACGACAAAGATAAATAGCTGAACCTTTAAATGGCGTTTTTAAAAGCGTCGGCAAAAAAGCGCCAAAAACAAACGGTGACGGCCGAGTCCCTGAAGCTTGATATAAAATGCCGCAAAACATTTGACGGCGTTTAACGGGCCTTCAACGGCATTTTTCAAGTGCCAGCAAACCTATTATTCCTTGTAGTGGGAGATCAATTGAAATTGGAGCATTCGACGTTATAATGAAACTCAGAGTCTAATTTGCTAGCATTGAAGACAAAAAAGTTAGGTATTCAAACAGTTGGGAAATGATATCACAACACTCTACTTTTAGCGTCTTTTTTTTTTCCGGTGCAAAAAATGCAAGCGCAGGTATGATACCCTATCGCCTCTGCCGGCTAGGAAGTATTATCCCTTCACGCCACTATCTGTAAACTCCTTACAGTACACACATTGGGGCCGAAGTTAATGTCCCTCCATGCGTCGGTAATGTTAGGTATGGTACTTTTAGCCTTTTATGCTACATTGTGAGGAGCTAATTAAAGTCGTCAATTGAAGCGTGAATATTTTCTTATTTTACATCTCCAATAGCAAATTTTCCAACTCAAATTTTCTATTATTTCTTCCAATTGGTTTTAAAGCATGAATGCATGGATAAATATGCGTTGGGAGTACTTTTTAAATGCACCCCAAAGGCCACCATCTACTAAAATTAAAAGGTAATTAAGAAAATAAGTACCTGGACGTTGAAGGAGAGTCGGTGTTCGGATTTGTAGGCGCAAACGCCTTTAAGGTTTTCCAAATTTTTAAGCGCCAAACTCCTTAGTTTAGGGAACAAGATGATCATATCTTTATTGGTGGTGGCTTCTTGTGTTTCTTCATCTCTTTTCTCCAACACTACCATCCCTTCCATTTGTGGACAGCTGGAAACATAGAGGGTTTCTATATTCTTTAACAGCGGGAACATATGTGACAGGACCACATGCATCAGTTTCTCACAATTCTCGACTATCAAGGACCTTAGCTTCTCACAATTGTAGACTATCAAGGACCTCAATTTCTCAGAGCCCCAGACTCCCAATGACCTCAGTATACAAAAAGACTCAGGCTGAAGTAAGTTCTTGTCCCATATCTCTGTTATATTCGGCAATGAACTAATGAATAAATTTTCCGAAGCAGAGAATGCAACCTGCAACACTCATAACACAAGTTATTTTCTAAAACATTTGACTACTCAAAAAATCTCTGTCTTTGAGAACAAAAAAACATGCAATTAATAACAAGGAAAATAGAATCAATCTAATTCAAAAAATCTAATATTAGATTGATCTGTGGCTTCTAAATGTTAGCTTCATATTAACAAATCATGGTTGCATACTTGCATGTATCTTGACACTAGTTTTCATTAGATGTCCATGCGAAAGTAGAGGATCAAGAAATAGGTTTTGGTAACATAACCTATTTTCTCTACAAAACATCGAAAACATCTTCCCTAACTTTCAGGACAACTCGGGCCAAAAAAGTGGAGGTTGTTCAGCAACCAACAACTAAACGTTGGTCACCATCTTGCAACCGAACGTTTTCCAAACGTTCATTTCGGTCGTGAAAGATTGAAATTGTCGGACCGCTTTTCCATCATTATCTCTCCTAAAACCAATCGGTTTTAATGAGGGCTTCAATTGAGTCTTTTATGACATTTGATATCGCACCCGCAAGTCTGTTTTTAAAGTGGTTGCAGGGAGTGACATTGTGTAAATAAATCCCTAGGGGTGCTCCGGACCCAACAGAAATGAACATGGATGTGGGTTTCGAAATAGCACAAAGGTGAGTTTCTGATGTTAATTTGTTGTTATTCTGCTGTGGGTGAAGGCAAAAGGGAGGAGGTTGGGTACTGATAAATTAAGAGATACTTTTTGGAATTCATAAAATTTTAACGTGTTTTCATACTGAGTAATTATAAATTAATTTCTCTCTTCACTTCTTTATGTATGCACGTTAAATCAAGGTACTGCTACAATAATACCCTTAGCAAGTTAGCAAACCCAGTAGGCTGGTGTTAGTTGGTAGTGGATCGACTTGATCAAAATGGATGGGGTCAAACCCAGTTGGCTGCCCGACTGTTTTTCGATGGGAGTACGTGAGAGTAATACTATTAGGCTTATTTGTGTGGCTGAGCTTTGAGTGAGCCAATTTATAAATCTATGTATCTAGTGAATGTAATTTCACTGGGAAATTGAGAGGGAGAGAGAGAGGGGATCTACTAAATTAAAAAGGTAAGAAAATAAGTACCCGTACGTTGAAGCCGAGTCGGTCTTCGGATTTGTAGGCTCAAACACCTTTAAGGTTTTCCAAATTTTCAAGCCTCAAACTCCTTAGCTCAGGGAAAAGGATGATCATATCTTTATTGGTGGTGGCTTCTAGTGTTTCTTCATCTCTTTTCTCCAACACTACCATCACTTCCATCTGTGGACAGTTGGAAACATAGAGGGTTTCTATATTCTTTAACAGCGGGAACATATGTGACGGGACCACACTCATCAGTTTCTCACAATTCTCGACGGTCAAGGACTTCAGTTTCTCACAATTCTCGACTGTCAAGGACCTCAATTTCTCACAACCTCGGACTCCCAATGACCTCAGTATACAAAAAGACTCAGGCTGAAATAAGTTCTTGTCCCATATCTCTGTTATGTTCAGCGTTGAACTAATGAATAAATTTTCCAAAGCAGGGAATGCAACCTGCAACACTCATAACACAAGTTATTTTCTAAAACATTTGACTACTCAGAAAATTTCTGTCTTTGAGGGAAAAAAAAAAACAATCTAATTCAGAAAATCTAATATTAAAGGCAATTTATGCTAAATTTAAAAAAAGGTTCCAAAACCTAATATTGGACAAATTGAAAATTAATAGAAGATTACATGGCCGGGCTCACTCATGTTTTAAATTTGAATTTCCATTTTCGTTTCTTTTTTCGATTTGGACGACGATGGACTTAGAAAGTTTCTATATATGGGGATGAGAGCACTAAACTCACAACTATTTCTCCTCACATGATATAGTTATTCGATTGCTAATGTGTACTTCACTGTAAAATACTCCTTTTTACCTCAATCTGGACACTACAGGAAAAAATTAAGGGGTTTACCGGTGCTAATTACGAGACATTTTAAAGCACGCCATATTAATCACGATCGAGTCAAGGCGCTTTGAAAACATTGTTGGCATTGAGTTTGAGACTAATTCTAATTGTAATATCAGTGTTTGAAAAAAAAAAAATTTTGGTTCGAACATTTAGTTGAAGCTTTTAGAATGGGAATTGATGGTTAAATATAATGGAGTTCTAATTTCAAATATTTATCATTGGAATTGCTGGGTAATAATTTACTAGGCTAATAATGGAGTTCTAACATTGTTCGGGAGCATGACGTTGGGCCTAGATTTTGTGGGCTTTAAAAAAACTAGATTCTGGCATTTTGTGAGAAAAAGTTGGCAGAACATGTCATAATGACGTCATCGTAACGGGACGGACGACAAAGGGAAACGGCTGAACCTTTAAATGAAATTTTTAAAAGCGCTGACAGAAGTTCTACCCAGACCTTTTTTAAGCGCCGGAAACATACAGCGACGACCGCATCCCCAAAGCTTGGTATAAAATGCCGCTAAACATTTTGGCGGTGTTAAACGGCCCTTTAAAGGCATTTTTCAAGTGCCGGCAAACCTATTATTCCTTGTAGTTGAAATTGGACGATTCGACGTTATAATGAAACTCAACGTCTAATTTGCTAGCATTGAAGACAACAAAGTTAGGTATTCAAACAGTTGGGAAAATTAATTGATTGAATTGGAGTCGAATCTGGAAAATTCCACTTGCTTGTGAGAAATGATATCACAATACTCTACTTTTAGCGTCTTTTTTTTTCCGGTGCAAAAAGTGCAAGTGCAGGTATGGTACCCCGTTGCCTCTGCCAGCCAGGAAGTATTATCCCATCACGCCACTATCTGTAAACTCCCTACCGCACTTACATCTGGACAGAAGCTAATATCCCACCATGCGTCGGTAATGTTAGGTATGGTACTTTTAGTCTTTTATGCTCCCTTGTGAGGAGCTAGTTAATGTCGTTAATTGAAGCGTGAATATTTTCTTATTTTACATCTCCAATAGCAAATTTTTCCACTCCAATTTTCTATTGTTTCTTTCAATTGGTTTTAAAGCATGAATGCACGGATATTAAATATGCGTTGGGAGTACTTTTTAAATGCACCCCAAAGGCCACCATCTACTAAAATTAAAAGGTAATTAAAAAAATAAGTACCTGGACATTGAAGCAGAATCGGTCTTCGGATTTGTAGGCGCAAACACCTTTAAGGCTTTCCAATTCTCGAAGCGTCATGTCCCTTAGTTGAGCAAACACGATGATCATGTCTTTAATGGTGGCTTCTTGTGTTTCTTCTTCCCTTTTCTCCATGACTATGATCACTTCCATCTGTGGACAATTTGAAACTTCAAGGATTTCTATGTTCTTTAACAGTGGTACGTAACATATGTGATGGGACTACATTCATCAGTTTCTCACAATTCTCGATTTCCAAGGACCTTAGTTTCTCACAACCCTAGACTCTCAAGGACCTCGGTAGACAAAAAGACTCAGGCTGACGTAAGTTCTTTTCCCATATCTCTGTTATGTTTGGCACGGAACCAATGTATATGTTCTCCAAAGCAGGGAATGCAACCTGCAAAGCTCGTAACACAATTTATTTTTTAAAACATTTGACTACTCCAAGGTCGGTAATATCAAACAACATTAACAAAAAGAAAATGAAAATTTAAACCCCCAGAATATATATTAGATTGATCAGTGGCTTCCAAATGTACGTCAAGTTAACAAATCATGGTTGCTTGTATCTTGACACTAGTTTTCATTAGATGTCCATGTGATATGCAAGTTAATCAACACTCAGTAAAATAGTTGTAATCAGAAGAGAAGAAGTTCTAAGAGAAAAGTAGAAGATAAAGAAATAGGTTTTGGTAACAAAACCTATTTTCTCTACAAAACATCTTCCCTAGCTTTCAAGACAACTCGGGCCAAAAAAGTGGAGGTTGTTCAGCCACCAACAACCAAACGTTGGTCACCATCTTGCAACCGAACGTTTTCCAAACGTTCATTTCGGTCGTGAAAGACTGAAATTGTCGGACTGCTTTTCCATCATCTCTCCTAAAACCAATTGGTTTTAGCGAGTGCTTCAATTAAGTCTTTTATGACATTTGGTGTCGCACCCGCAAGTCTATTTTTAGAACGGCCGCAGGGAGTGCCACTGTATAAATAAATCCATAGGGGTGCTCCGGACCCAACAGAAATGAACATGGATGTGGGTTTCGAAATAGCGCAAAGGTGAGTTTCATATGTTAATTTGTTGTTATTCTGCTGTGGGTGAAGGCAAAAGGGAGGAGGTTGGGTACTGATAAATTAAGAGATACTTTTTGGAATTCATAAAATTTTAACGTGTTTTCATACTGAGTAATTACAAATTAATTTCTCTCTTCACTTCTTTATGTATGCACGTTAAATCAAGGTACTGCTACAATAATACCCTTAGCAAATTAGCAAACCCAGTAGGCTGGTGTTAGTTGGCAGTGGACTTGATCAAAATGGATGGGGTCAAACCTAGTTGGCTGCCCGACTGCATTTCGATGGGAGTACGTGAGAGTAATATTGTTAGGCTTATTTGTGTGGCTGAGCTTTGAGTGAGCCAATTTATAAATCTATGTATCTAGTGAATGTAATTTCACTGGGAAATTGAGAGAGAGAGGATCTACTAAATTAAAAAGGTAAGAAAATAAGTACCTGTACGTTGAAGCAGAGTCGGTCTTCGGATTTGTAGGCGCAAACACCTTTAAGATTTTCCAAATTTTCAAGCCTCAAACTCCTTAGCTCAGGGAACAAGATGACCATATCTTTATTGGTGGTGGCTTCTTGTGTATCTTCATCTCTTTTCTCTCCAACACTACCATCACTTCCATCTGTGGACAGTTGGAAACATATGTGACGGGACCACACTCATCAGTTTCTCACAATTCTCGACGGTCAAGGACCTCAGTTTCTCACAATTCTTGACTGTCAAGGACCTTAGTTTCTCACAACCTCGGACTCCCAATGACATCAGTACACAAAATGACTCAGGCTGAAATAAATTCTTGTCCCATATCTCTGTTATGTTCGGCATTGAACTAATGAATAAATTTTCCAAAGCAGGGAATGCAACCTGCAACTCTCATAACACAAGTTATTTTCTAAAACATTTGACTACTCAAAAAATCTGTCTTTGAGGCAAAAAAAAAAAATAAAACAATTGTAATGACATTGGGCCTAGATTTTGTGGGCTTTAAAAACTAGATTCCGGCATTTTGTGAGAAAAAACTGGTAGAACATGTCATGATGATATCACAATACTCTACTTTTAGCGTCTTTTTTTTTTCTAGTGCAAAAAGTGCAAGTGCAGGTATGCTACCTGTTGCCTCTGCCGGCCAGGAAGTATTATCCCATCACGCCACTATCTGTAAACTCCCTACCGCACTTACATCCGGGCCGAAGTTAATATCCCACCATGCATCGGTAATGTTAGGTATGGTACTTTTAGCCTTTTATGCTCCCTTGTGAGGAGCTAATTAAAGTCGTTAATTGAAGCGTGAATATTTTCTTATTTTACATCTCCAATAGCAAATTTTCCCACTCCAATTTTCTATTGTTTCTTTCAATTGATTTTAAAGCATGAATGCACGGATATTAAATATGCATTGGGAGTACTTTTTAAATGCACCCCAAAGGCCACCATCTACTAAAATTAAAAGGTAATTAAAAAAATAAGTACCTGGACATTGAAGCAGAGTTGGTCTTTGGATTTGTAAGCGCAAACACCTTTAAGGTTTTCTAATTCTCGAAGCGTCATGTCCCTTAGTTGAGGGAATACGATGGTCATATCTTTATTGGTGGCTTCTTGTGTTTCTTCTTCCCTTTTCTTCATGACTACGATCACTTCCATCTTCGGACACTCGAAAACATTGAGGACTTCTATGTTCTTTAACAGTGGGAACATATGTGACGGGACCACATTCATCAGTTTCTCACAATTCTCGACTTTCAAGGACCTCAGTAGACAAAAAGACTCAGCTGGAAGTATGTTCTTGTCCCATATCTTTGTTATGTTTGGCATTTGATAAATGTATATTTCCTCCAAAGTTGGAAAAGCAACCTGCAACCATCGTTAAACCCAAGGTCGGTAATATCAAACAACATTAACCAAAAGAAAATGAAAATTTAAACCCTAGAATTAATATATATTAGAATGAGTGGCTTCCAAATATTAGCTTCAAGTTTACAAATCATGATTGTCTGCGTCTTGACACTAGTTTTCATTAGTTGTCCATGTGATATGCAAGTTAATCAACACTAAGTAAAATATTGGTAATCAGAAGAGAAGAAGATCTAAGTGAAGAAAAGGGAAGAGAAGATAAGTGTAGAGGATAAAGAAATAGGTTTTGGCAACATAATCTATTTTCTCTACAAAACACCAAAAACGTCTTCCCTAGCTTTCAGGATGATCCGGGCAGAAAAAGTCGAGGTTGTTCGGCCACCAACAACTGAACGTTGGTCACCATCTTGCAACCAAACATTCTCCAAACGTTCATTTCGGTCGTGAAAGATTAAAATTGTCGGACCATTTTTCCCCCATCTCTCCTAAAACCAATTGGTTTTAGCGAGGGCTTCAATTAAGACTTTTATGGCATGTCATATCGCACCCGCAAGTCTGTTTTTAGAACGATCGCAGGGAGTGACATTAGGTAACTAAATCCATAAGGGCGCTTCGGGCCCAACAGAAATGAACATGGATGTGGGTTTTGAAATAGCGCAAAGGTGAGTTTCAGATGTTAATTTGTTGTTATTCTGCTGTGGGTGAAGACAAAAGGGGAGGAGGGTGGGTGCTGAGAAATTAAGAGATACTTTTGGAATTCATAAAATTTAATTGTATTTTCACACAGAGTAATTATAAATTTCTCTCTTCACATCTTTATGCATGCACATTAAATCAAGGTACTGCTACAATAGTACCCTTAGCAAGTTAGCATAGATATTAAACAGATTGAATAGCATATATACAAAAATGGATGGGGTAAACAAAATTGGATGATAAGCTTTGATAAATGAGTGGGCCTTGGTGTTAGTTGGAGAGACAAGAGGTAGTGGAATTGATCAAAATGGATGGGGTCAAACCCAGTAGGCTGCCCTGCTGCATTTCGATGGGAGTAATTTTGAGAGAGAGAGAGAGCCAATTATACATCTATGTATCTAGAGAATGTAATTTCTCTGGGAAATTAAGAGAGATCGGGAGAGTGCGCCCCCAATGAGTTGTGTATGTGAGATTATGAGTGAGAGAGTTGTAATTTGTTGCTAAAAAGAGGGAGAGAGTCGAGAGACAGAGTTGTAATTTTGTATGATTGATTCAATAAAAATATTGTTAGGCAAATATTAATGTTCGCTATAGAAAAATATAATAAAATACATTCATATTGAGATTTTTACCCCAAATAAGAAGTAGTATTTTTAATTTAAATTGGGTAAGTAATTGTTGGTATAAGTTTTAGTTTCCTTAAATACCGTCAACATATCCACATAAAAATATTTGTATTCGATACAACTCTTAATAACAAATTTAGTTGAAGTGTAATATTTCTAATCTTTTTTTTCTCGTGTGTTCTATGACCACAGTTAATTCACAAAATTAGAAGTGTTGTTGAAATTTGAAAGTCTGCCCAGATGATGGAGTCTCAGAATCCGCAATTGAGGGAACTAGAGGACAAAATTATGGTAGACAAAGTTAGGTATCGAAACATTAATAATTACGTGAAGGAATTGGATCGGAATCAGCTGGAATATTCCACTTAATTGCTTATATATGTGGAAATGATATCAAAAGTTACTCTCTATTTTTTAGCCTTTCATGCTCCCTCTTGTGAAAGGCTAACAGTCGGATCAATAAAAAGGTAATTAAGAAAATAAGTACCTTCAAGTTCATGTTGAGTTGGTCGTCTTCGGATTTGTAAAGCGTCATTTTGGTGTCTTCTTGTGTTTCTTCTTCCCTTTTCTCCAAGACTACCACCACTTCCATCTATGGACATTTGGAAACATCAAGGGTTTCTATACTCTTTAACTGTGGGAGCATGTGTGACAGGGATCACATTCATCAGTTTCTCACAATTCTCGACTTTCAAGGACGTCAGTAGACAAAAGGACTCGGTTGGAAGTAAGTTCTTGTCCCATATCTCTGTTATGTTTGGCATTTCATAAATGGATAATTCCTCCAAAGCAGGGAATGCAACCTGCAACGTTCGTAACACAAGTTATTTTCTAAAACACTTGAGTACTCCACGGTCAGTAATATCAAACAACATTAACCAAAAGAAAATGAAAATTTAAACCCCCAAAATATTAGTATGAGAGTGGCTTCCAAAAGCTAGCTTCAAGTTAACAAATCATGGTTGCATATGGCTTGTCACTAGTTTTCATTAGATGTCCATGTGATGGGAAAAATTATTTCATGGAGCTTTCTGTGAATAGTGGTTTACAAAGGTGAATCGTGTCCATCCAAAATGTATTGGACGGTCCGGTTTGTAGAAAAACTTCGTGCGAAGAATTTAACTTTTCCAGCGAATAATTTTTTTTAAATCCGGATTGTTCAATACCGAAACGGACGATTCAAATCGTGCAGCTCCAGAAATTGTTTATTCACGGCTAAGCAAATTAACTTGCATAAATTGATGACGAACGGCAAACACACACATGCACATGCACATAGAATTAAATTAGAGAAACATTGTTTAGAAAAAGAAGAGTAGAGGATACAAAGAAAGAAATAGGTTTTGGGAACATAATCTATTTCTTTACACAGCATCCAAAGCATCTCACCTAGCTATTCGGACAACCCGGGCCGAAATAGTGGAGGTTGTTCGGCCACCAACAACCAAACACTGGTCACCATCTACCAACCGAACATTCTCCAAACGTTTAGTTCACCATCTTCCTTCATTTAGGTGCTGTTTGAGTAAACTTGAAATGAAATATTGGTAGTTCTTGCTTCCTTGGTTGCCTTTTTAGAACTGAGGTTTTTTAAGAACTCTTTTTTGAAAACTTCTAAATCTTAAGATCTACGTGTTACACTATGTATGAAAGCGAGAACTACTGTTTGAAAATTGTATATCAAGACTAAGGGAGGGGGGAGAGTTTATCCCCCTCCAAGGATTAGCTTATTCAGGTGGGGGAAAAGACCTATTAACACCGCATCCATTTTTTTTTATTCTCGATACAACGATTTAATGTGGGTAATAAAGTAATTTTCACGTTATCCACTCTTATACATACACTCTTAATTCATTGTATTAGCTAGCCCTTGTTGAGCTGGAAGAGTTTCTATAACCCAAAATTCACACCGAAAAAAGATAATCATTAAGGCTTTGTTTGCTTGCCTCATGAACTTGTGAATTTCATTCTTTCTTAATTTGCTTAAAATCAGAAAATTGAAACTTGCACAGCGAGGATATGTTAGAAATTAAAATAAAAATATCCAACATTGGACAGAAAATTTTAGCTCATTTCACTAATTTTGGATGAATACATATATATGACAAATAAATTTTATCTACATATGAATTTTAAAATAGTTAGAGTTAATTATGATGTCACGGTTGTGAAGTGAGCAAGTAAGTAAGTGAGGTGTTCTTATCCAATCTTGGTTGGATATAGTGCCAGAATGTAGCTCTCGGTAATAGTTGTGTTTTAAGGTCAAGGTTGTAATCGATGTACCCTTTCGAATTCAATAAAAAGTTTCGTTTGCTGATAAAAAAAAAAAGTTATGATGTCACGGTTCGATACCAGTTGAACCGGTGACCCATCCACCTGGTCTCTTTTTCAGTTTGCTTAGTTTTCAAAACATTGCCCCCAAGTCATCGTTTGTCACCTATTATACCAACCGGGTCGTTAAGGTGAATTAACTCACGCTAGAAAACTAAAAGTCAAAAGCTACGTCTATGTTAATCTTTCCACACTCCAAGCCTCGAACTTGAGCTTGGGAATTACTGGACAATATGAATTCGATCATAATAGAGATTGACTAACATAATACCATTATGTACTCAAAATGTTGAACATAATTGTATTAAATTGCAGTAATTTTTAAGCGGTTGTTTTAAGAGCCAAGGATATTCTCGATAATTACATGATTAAGGCCAAAAAAAGTGAAGAATTAATATGATCTATTTTTTCCTATTTACCAAAAATTAAGAAACAGAGGATAAAGTCATTCTGCTTTGGATTCCTTCCTAGAGAAAGCATTTCCAAGAAATGATTTTTCTACCAATGCAATTATGACACATCACATATAGAGTATCTCATTGTGGTTATACCGTAACATTAATTGCTCATAAAAGTGTAATGTTGACGAAGCATACCTTTTCATTAAAGAGAGACTGTGTAGGTGGAAAAGAATGACTCTCGGTTGTTGTTGCCTTCTTTATCCGATGATAGAAGCTTATGAGGTGTGGTAGTCCATCCAAAAGCAAAATTTTCAATTGACTGAACTTTACAACTTTTGCAATTATTTCTTCATCCTTTTCTCCTTCACTTCCAATTACTGCTTCCATGATCTCACTTCCTCGTATTTCTAGACTTCGGAGTTGCAGAAGTCCTCTTGCGCAGGAGGGGGAGAAGAGATATTTCAACCTGCATTCCCAAATTTCTAATTGAGTTAAGTTATTGAAGGATCTTGATGGGTATAGTCCACCTCTTCCAGGTTTGCCAAGTAGGCGTTCCAAGATGTTGAAATCATCATCATTGTAAAGGCCCCTAAGCACCACCAATGAATAATCTTCGCTAGCGTGGCCTGGTGTGTCACCCACTGTAATATTAAATCTGATCAAATTCTGAAAGCCAAGGTCTTCAGGCAACAGCCTGTGATTTGGTATGTGAAAAGCTAATGTCGATAATCGAGTCAATGACATTAGCTCGTCAAGGCTCACTTTGCTTATTTCCTCATTGCCTGTTGTGCCCTCCCAATTCTCGAAGCTATGTGGGAAATGTAGTTCTTCAAGCCGGTATAATTTGGATATGACACCATTTGGAATCACTTTGAGCTCGTCACAATCCCCCAGATCTAACAACCGAAGACGGGTTAACTCTCCTACCTCAGATGGCAACGTCTTTATATCAGAACCTCGGAGTCGAAGTACTTCAAGCTTGTGCTTGAGATAATTGAGTATAGCTATATCTCCCAACTTGCAGTCAATTAGGCATAACATTCGAAGTTCCTTCAATCTTCCAAGTGAAGATGGTAGTGGCAACAAAGTTACTTTGTTCAACTCCAGAACCACAAGTTTCTCTGTCCCTCTAAAAAACCCATCCGAAATTTCCTTATTGAGTTCAAGCTGAAATTTACTGCTTCTACATTCCAGCATCAAAGTGTGGAGTTCCGGACATACCAACTCATCGGGAAGCCCGTGAATAGTTTCGGACCTTAATGAAATTGCCGAGTATTTTTCGTAAGTCCCCGTCTCTGGCCACTCTTCGACACCATGTTTGACCAGAAATGCTTCCTCTTCTTTTGCTATTGAAATAGCAACGTCTCGCACGATATCATGCATTTTGACAAAATCATCATGTTCGCCATCTAAAAGCAAACAACTAGTTTTGAGGGTATTGACAACTGAACATACAATAACTCTTGCTTCTTCCATGTGGCCGGGTCTTGACCAAGCAACCTCCTCGCCATGCAGTGTCTTGCCAACTCCTCAATCGGAACCTGGGCATCTTCTGGGAATAAACAGCAGAGCAAAAAGCACGATTTTGCATCCCTGGATTCTTAGTGATCATAGCTTAACCTTAAAGAGGTAAACAACTTTGGGTCAATATCCTCTATCTTGTTTAGCATGGACTTTTGAAGCTTATCTAGTGAACTTTTCCAGGCAGACATACTCTTGTCTTTCAATGCAGCTCCAACTGCAACTATAGCAACTGGCAGGCCCCGACATTCTTTACAAACCGCGTACGCTATGTCATGAAGTTGATCATGAGATTCAACATAATTTCCCATCTTCTCCTTAAATAGGTTCCACGCCTCTTACTCCGACAACACTTTGATTGGGAAATCTTTTTCAACTCGCATGTTTTTCAAGACGCGTTGGTTTCGTGATGTTAGAACAACTTTGCAACCTTTGTTTCCATCTGTGATAGGAATACCAATTTCCTTCAAGTTCAATTCTTTCCAAATATCATCCAATATTACAAGATTTCTCTTCCCATTGTTCAATCTATTCCAGAGTAGATCTGCTTTCCCCACTTCAGTCGTACGCGTTGGTTTCGTGATCACATTAACCTTGGAATCTGTTAATGCCTCCATGATCCTATCAAAAACCAATGCTCTTGAATCAAAACTCACGTACTCCCCGCTGGATGGAAATTGGAGTTCTGGAGGAGGTGGTGCACGGCGTGAAATTGTACCAAAGTTGGCTTTCTCAGCGAGAGTTTTCACATCACCCATCTTCTTTCCAGCTTCCTTGCTCAGCCTATACCGTGAATTGAAGTCAGGACATGAGAATTTAAAGCACCAAACGTTTTCCTTAACCGTTTTGTCTCTCATAAAGGACTCAACTCCTTGTCTCAGTACGCCCGCTACATTTAGCCAATCTGAAACATCATCCACAATAACGTCACCGCTAGTCTTAGCTTCATCAATTTGTCGTTCAATGGCTCCTCTCCGCTCCTGAAGCTTATTCATCTCTACTTCAAGATTCTTCATGTTCTGCTTGTAATGAAAAAGATAACCGAGATGACGCCCCACTGATTCGAATGCTATGTCAACGAGTTTATCTACAATTTTGTCCAGTACAATTGTTGGGCTACACATTTTCACTGCACCCTTTCTTCGTTTTCTCTGCATCGAGTCCCAACGTCAGTTGTCAAGGATGAGATTTGATTTAAAAGGTAAAAGCTATAAATTCAAAGAACGAAAGAAACTAAAAAAAGAAAGTAAACAAAGAGAATATACAAGGACCTACCGACCTACAATAAGACCAATGTATATAATGCATTATACATATAGACAACCTTTTAACATGCCAAAGATTAAGTTAGATGTGCAACCTAGCATCTTTTCACTCTTTCGCTTTAATTTACTTTATGTTAGAAGAGCTTGTCCCACATTGGTTAACTATCACCTCCAAAACTAATATATGAGCCTCAATAACCTCTCCAGTTATTTGCAATTGTTTTCGTGTTGGATACTGTAACATGATATCAAAACTAGGGTTTTTAGGCATTTGACAATATTCTATTTTGTTATTGGTTAATTCTCGTTGTTTGTGCTAAAAGTGCACTTAGTTTGTTTGAGCTAGAAAACTAATATATGAGTCGCAATAACCTCTCCAGTTATTGGCAATTGTTTTCGTGTTGGATACTGTAACATGATATCAAAACTAGGGTTTTTAGGCATTTGACAATATTCTATTTTGTTATTGGTTAATTCTCGTTGTTTGTGCTAAAAGTGCACTTAGTTTGTTTGAGCTAAATGATATGAATTTTTTATTTCTTTCTTCACATGTGAGTCAATTGAATGTGCAGAGAGTGTAAAAGAGCTTGTGCCAAGCAACAATGGCTAAAATTTTACCTCCAAAATTATTTTGTCATGAGCTTGACCGGCTCTCCACTCATTGCTAATTTAATTATGTGTTTGGATGCTTTAACACTTTGCATTTAGTATAATTTTTTTTTTACTGGTGTAGCACGGATGATGTTTTACTTCTTTATTCTTTATTCATTGCCAATTGATTTTTGTACAAGCAAACAATGCATGTTACTAAACTACTGACGATTTGCTTATGGGGTTATCTAGCTAGAATTAATCTTCCGCCACTTTGCATGCTTTAATGGTTGCACTCTACCATTAATAGGCTTTACATTCAAGTTAATTAGCGAGACCACCTACGAATGCCTCGCCTCTGATTGATGCTCATCCCCCAAATGAGCAAGCTTATTTGATCCTTCTCCATATTAAGTTGAGCCTTTGGGGATTGCCCCAAAGAAAAAAGCTTGGGTGTAACCTTAATGTTTAACCGCTTCAAATCCAACTCTTGTTCACCCTTGTGAGTCATACGTCATGTGCCTCAGAGGTGGTACCTCCATAGGGATCATACACACTCTCTCCCAAGGTGTAACCTTTGCCTTCCAACCTCAAAACTTTGCAAGGGCCTAACACCTACTCGACTTACCTTGGACTAGGTAAAGGAGCATGTGCGGATTCTCTTCAGCTTCCTCGCACCTAATCCGGGAAGATTGCCTCCATACATAATAGATATTGGCCGTGCGCTATATCCTAGGTATCAATCCGTTACCTTAAACTCACGCTTAAAGCCATACTCTGCCTACGTCGGTGGAATTACTACCCAGAGGGCTGTTACTCAAGAAGTAAATCTTTTGTATAGGGTTTTAATTTGTAAAGCATCTGTTACCTCAAACTCACTGTGACGTCCCACTTTTTCAGTTAAAAATAATAACAATATTTTTGACGCAAATAATTAAATCTTTCATTTTTCTTTTCAAACTTCTTGCTAAAAAAAAAAATATTGGGCTGCTTATTTTTGGTATCAGTTACACGTATCGCTTAAAATCCTAAGTTTGGTTAAACTGGAAATGGGTACCCGCAAGTGATTAGTTAACGTAAAGAATAATGTTGGGTTGATTGTGTAATTAGATTAGAAAAATATCGGTATATACGTGGGCAGTTTACTGAATGAGAATATACAAGAGGTAGGGTTTCATCATATTAAAAAGAGAGCGTGGTTGCTGTTACGGCCTAGAAATTTTATTTATCTTATTAGTTACTTTGGATCATTAATAATTGGGTGTTATGTGGTCTGTCCCAATTAATTACTTTTGCGTGCACAACGGGTGCAATTGTCATTATTATAACTAGAAGGGTATGAGCTTTTTAACCATAGTAATTTAGTTCTTGCCTCAGTTAGAATATTAGATATTTTGTTTAATCAGATGGCTATAATTTAGGGTGTGACGTGAGTAGTGGGCAGTTTTAGGAGCAGTACTTAGGGTTTTATACATAAGCGAATGAGGGTTTTGTTTTATATTAGAGTCATTGTTCCGAGAGAATAAGAAAAGGGCCAGCACAGTCGAAGTCGACAGCAGCAGTCAAGGGTTTCGTAGAGGTCTTCTTTGGATTCTCTGAGGTAATTAGTTTTACATCGTTTTCTAATCTACTGCTTCACAAAGCCATCCGATCTTTCAATTGGGCTCTAGTTTTTAGTTGATTTATTGCCTGTACGGTGGTGTGTGCGTGGGAAACATCATGTGGTTGTGCGGGCCTGTGAAGTAAAATGGTGATTTAATTTGGTGCATCCAGAATCTAGTTTTGCCTTATGCAAACATACGGATTATGTGTATTGGAAAAGAACAGATGGGTTTTGGCACTTGGAAGGAATCAAATGACATTGGGCTGTGATTCAATGTTGTGCGTACGTGTGGTATATACATAGTTTAGGTGTGGACAAAACTGGTTTTGGTCTTGAAGTTCGTGGGTGGATTTTTGGAGGCTACTAGTGGTTTAGGAATTAGGAATGTACGTGTTGGGTTGGGATATTTCAATAGTAGAGGTGTTACTAATTTGTATTGTCAGTATTATATTCAATTAGTTAGTCACTTGTATATTCTATTTTTGTTCAGGTTAGCCTCATTTTGCGTTGTTCGATCGTACTACTTTTGGACCCAGGTGAGTGGTTAAGCATGTTATGTATTTTCGAACTTCCCCGTGTCCCTTAAATTATTGTTTAGAGATTTTATGATTGAAATTGGAAACCCGTAATTGTTTATTTGGCTACTTAAATTGGCATGCAGTAAAATATTTGGTAAAATCCTTTATTGTTTTGATAATCTTTTTGGTGAGAACTTTGTGAATATTGTTGGGAACATTTTTTTGAAAGTCCAGGGAAATTAATCCTCTGTGTGCGGGTGACTCTGGCCATTAGAGAAGAGACTGGGTTAGGCCGGTGACTCTAATGCTCAACGGCTTTCTTTTGCCGGGTCGTTCTTTGGGAAAAGTTCCACGGGCTGCCTACTCGTGGTGACTCAAAGATACGATATTGGATCCAATTATGAGACATTTATTCACTGGCATTTGGTTCTATCGATATTGGTTGTGGTTTCCCATTGTTGTTGGAGATTGATTTGTGATCACCATTGAGATTTATTGGTAAATGATTTATGGCCAAATTTGTTCGTTTGATGCACACCTTTGTATGCCAAAATATGTTAACGTGATAATCTATTTTTAGCCAAGTTTTAGAACTGTATTATTATACATGCTTTTACTACTCACTGAGCTCGTCAGCTGACGGATTTATTCCAACTTCATTTTCAGGCAAGTTGGGTAGTTAGGAGGACTCTGGCGGCATCTCGGGGATTTCATTTGTTGACCTCCTTAGGGTGTCTCATCTTTTTATTTATTTATTTTTTTAATAATCGCTTCCGCATTCGAAACATTTGTCAAAAAATGGATTCTTTTTATTATAGTTGGATCAGTGGATGTTGGTTGTTTCATGGGATGTTTGTGCCCCATACTTTTTTTGAGGAACTTAATTTGTTAGCGCTGTTCTTTATAAAAAAAAGTGGTTGGCTGTTTAGTAGTTCTTTGCTTTGGAATTTAATTAAATTTCTTTTTAGGCTGCATGTTCTACGAGTTTTGGTCTTGTGGTTCATGGCCGGTCACTTCTCATTTTGGGGCGTGACAGTTGCCTTGTGGAGAGAGAGAGAGAGAGAGAGAGAGAGGTGTTGCAGAGGTTTGTGACGCGAAGAGAAGAATTGGTTAGCAATCTTGTTCCTGTTTTTTTTTCCCTCTCTTTTACTCCCCCTACCGTATATATGTGTATGTATATTGCACATTTTTGTAGCATCAATGATGAGTTTTGGAAGCCCACGTGAATGGATATAAACTAAGGGTTAAGATCATATGCTGTTGAGGGGTAAGTTGCATGCGTACATATGTGGCAATGGGTTAATAGGATTTGTTGGTTGATAGGTTTCTAGTGCAATTTGTTGTAGGTCAAATATTAAATTACAGTATAGTAGTAAGTTTAAGCATTAGAGTTACAGTTCACATAGTTGGTATTTTAGTGTTAATATGCGTGTCCATATTCTTTTAATTTAGATTAGCAAAGAACGTGAGCATTGCATTTGCGATCAATCCTTCCGATCGAGGTGAGTGGTTAAGCATGTGATCTCTTCTTTTGAAATCCTCTTGAGCCTATCTATTCTTGACAATTCATTTATTCATTGTTGATTCGATAAGTGATATTCTTATTCGTTTTCTTATATTCATCGACAATTGACGTACCCTTGGTCATACAAGGTTATTTGAGAATATTTGTGATTGATCGATTGCCCTTATTTTTACTGCCGTCGATTCGTTGACTCCGTCATATTATTGTGACTCTGCAACGACACGGAGAATATTCCTGGTGCAGGTGACTCTAGTTCGTCGTTGTTCTTATGTGTTTGGGACCATGGATTATGTCTATATTTGTATTTATTAAAGTCCAAGGAAAAGACCTGTGAGATATCGTGGTGACTTTGGCCGCTAGTTAAAAGACTTGTGAAATACCCTGTGGCTCTAGTGCTCAATGGATAGGGAAAATACTTGTGGAATATCCTGTGACCCTATTCCGGATCGGCTTAGGGAAAAGGTCCCAGGCTCCATCCTGTGGTGACTCTAAGTACGGTGTTAGATCCAACGGGTTAAGCCCTGAGAAAATATTTGGCATTTGGTACTTGGTAATTGGAAGATATGGTTCCCACTTTGGTTTGGATTTCTGTTTATTGTGGTTCATCGTTCTGATATTATTGAGCAGACCTATTGGTATAAAAAGGCATGTTATTGTTTTCCAGATTGTTCTTGTGATAAATCGTCAAATAATGATTCATCTCGTCGATACCTTTTGTGAGCCATTGACTTGGTCATTCGTTATTTAGTTCATTGATATGAATTGTTGAACCATCAACCCTCATTATTTGAAACCATTTCTTGGAACCCACTGTATCCTTTGTTTAAAAGTATGCTGCGATGTATTCTTTACCCTAGCATTCTTAACTACTCACTGAGCTCGTCAGCTGACGGATTTATTCCACATTTTTTTTCAGGTTAGTTCATGGAGCGTTATAGTGGACTCTGTGGTATTGTCGGGACCTTTCATTTGCACCTCTAGGATGTCTGCATTTTTATTTCTTTTCTATTGTCAAAAAGGCTTCCGCACTTTTATTTATTAGCTTCCGCACTTTTATTTATTGGTAGTTCATTGTGGAATTTGGAGATTGGAAAATATGAGAGGTTGTGTCGTTTGTTTAAGAAAAATATTGGTTTTGTGTTGCACATTTTTTTTTTGTAATAAAATATCCAGTTTCTCTTTATTTGCTTAAAGTTGCTAAAAATATTTTTAATTAGGCCTTGTGTCCCATGATTTCTTCATGGTGCACGACCGGTCATGCTCTCGGATTTGGGGCTTGACACTCACCCTGGTTTGTTCCTAACTCATGGCACGCATTAAGGCATTTAACTGCGGTTTGTATATTGGATCTCAATCAACAAAGTCATTTAACTAATTCTTTCATTTGGCTTGCAATTATTACAAATACTAATACATTTCTCTTAAATACGAAGACATTTCAATTTTCTGGGTGTATCCTAACTTTATCCGCACCCATACCCTAGTTTTCTTAGTTTTGCCATAACCGTACCCATATCGTACCAGTACCGGTATGCATGCCCGTACACATGCTTCATAGATACCAAACCATATGAAGTAAGGCTAAGTCGCTAACAAGATTAAGCCCATATTATGATTGACTATTCAATTTAGATGCCATCTGAAGAAGCTCCCTACATTGCTTTCAATGGCTAAGGGAGGAGAAAGGAGTCCGAAGTTGTGGAAATTAAGAGAGGAACGGGGAAACAAAACATGATGGTTAAGGTTACATGGATAGGAATGGTAATATTTTGGGAGGAGAAACCATTTAGTTTGGTGGCAGCATAAAGCATTCAAATTGGAAAGCATTCAAATTGGAACAACAAATTTAGCAACCCTCTTAACCAAAAATCAAATATTGGCCTTTGGATAGTCAAAACTAATAACTTTTTCAAAATATCCAAATTTAATGGACCCAATATATCCACAATCAAGTACAATCATCATTACACAAAAATCTTTTCTCTCTCAACAATGTTTTCAACAAATTATTTTAAGAAAAATTCTCAAATTTTTTTTGTTTAAAAAACGGTTTTCAAAATTAGTTTTTCTGTTTTTAAAATATGTTCTTCTATTTTCGAAAAACAATTTTCCAAAAATGTTTTTTATTTGGAAAATTTAGAATGGGAATGCCTACCAGCGGTATGATCTTCCTAATTGAAATAATGTCTGTTGGAGAAATGCCTCTTCACCAAAAGGTGCCTACAAAGAGGCATGATGCCTTTTAATTAATTGTCTTCAAAAGATATGATCATTCCTAATGAGTGTGTTGAATAGACATGATCATTCCTAACGTGTGTCTACTAAAGACATGATATGTCACACAATGGTGCATATCAGGAAAAAAAAAGTAACCAGGAAAGCTTCGAGGCATATCACTTTGTTGTTATTAATGACCTGATGATAGGTTAATGATGTGCCACAGGAGAGCGGTTGAAACAAAAGAAAGCTATTTATAGTTCTGATTCCGGCCAATATTAATCAATAAAACCAGGAAAGCGTCGAGGCATACCTCTTTGTTGTTCACAAACAGAGCAAATTGAGATGTCCCAGGTCCTCCAAACACCATTTGGTCTGCAATTTGAGTAAAGAAAGAAGAAGTCAGGAGCAGGAGACGAATAGCTAGGAAAGAAACTCGAGCATGTTTAGCAGAGAATGCGAGGCAAAACAGAATGAGAAGATCGCTTGATCAGAAACTCGAGCTTGTTTAGCAGAGAATGCGAGGCAAAACAGAATGAGAAGATGGCTTGATCAGAAACTCAAGCTTGTTTAAACTAACTTATGTTGGCAACCATGACAGTCAAGTTTCCAACTCCCTCCAAAGTAGAATTCCCGTTACCAAAGTGATGCAGAAGTTTGATTGATTCGGAAGGAAATCCTTATCTTGCTAGCAAAGCATTGGAAAGAACAAAGCTGCCTCGGTTAATTTATTCCTCTCCTACAGAAAAAAGAAAAGGCAAAGTACAATTCTTTACTCTCTCACCACTTTTTCTTTTTCCAACTTTATCCAAGATGTTGCATATAGTTTCTCGTTTCCATGCAACTTAGAATCACCTAGGCAGTATTTGGACATTGCCCACAAAATGTTATGCCTAGATAAAGAACATCCAAGCCTCCATGAATTATTATGAATGCATTTTGAATTCATTCGTTTACAAACAGGATAGATGGAAAACATTCAACCCTGTCCACACATCCGATGAATGTTTGAATTTCATGCTACGGTTTTGTGTGAATTTTTTGTATGATATATAAATTTTTGTTCTGGCTCCATTTTTCGTCTCTGAAATATAAGGTTGGGGCAAACAAGCGCCGAAAGGGAAGAAGCAGAGAAGTCAGCTCTCAAGTATTGTACATTTTGACGAAAACACCTGCAAACACAAATAATGATTCCCTTAGCAATCTGTGTAGATCTTGATTTCAGAAGGGCTAGAACTGTAGCTGCTGCAATTAGATCACTGCAGGAACAAGTCTGGCAAACTCAAATAAAAACCGATCGAATAAAGCAAAAGTAGCCAATTAGGGCTAAGCTGCAAGTTTTTGATTTTGAAAAAAATTCCAAGCATAATAATTGTGATATGAAGTAGCAAGATATATGCTACCCCGTCCCAATTTAATTGTCACTTTTAGGAGTTCATGCCACTTTTCAATTGATTATATCTTGTAATTTATAATATTTTAGGTGATTTTAAAAATATTGTATTATAGAACAAATCGAGATCTATCAAACAAGATCCTTATTGGATATAAAATTCATTACCAATTTAAAGATATAATTAGTTTTTTTATCCGGTTAGAATAGAACTGAGACAAGTAAATTGAGACGGAAGGAGTATTTTTTTTTTTTTTACGGGAAATGCCTGCCCAGTCCTATTTTTTGTGGGGGTTCCATGCGGACCCCCTTTTGTATAGTCTATCCCCTTCAGTCCTTTTTTAAAGACGCATTTACAATTTTGCCAATTTGTACAATTTTTATTTTGTCATTTTCCAGAATTTTTTGAGGTGCAAATTCTGGGTGAATTGGTGTGAATTGTTGATGAGAATTCTCTGTGAATTTTTGGTGTGAATTCTTAAAAGAGATGTGAATTCACACCCATAAATATATAATTCCCATGCAAATGCAAACAATATTAAATAAAAAATCAATTTATATGAGATATTTTTCCAAAATTCACCCCAATATAATTCACACCCCAAAATTTAGAATTCACATCACATCTGGATAATTCACACCCTCAAATTACACAATTCACACCTCATTTGGCATCTACAAAATTCACATCCCCAAATTAAGAATTCACACATTCGAAAAAGACACAATTCACACTCAAATGAAGAATTCACACATTTGAAAAAGACAGAATTCACATCCCTAAATAAAGAATTCACACCCATTCTAAAATACAAATTCCAGAGAAAACTTGTAGGAATCTCGGGTGCAACTCTTCTTCCACTCTTTGCTTCAACCACTACAGTATTTTAAACTTTTTTTTAGCACCTATTATATGAAGAATTTATAGATTACAACCAGTAAAGCCTTTCCTTGTCTCTTCAAGAACTTTAACTCAACTTATGTTGCAACAATCTTCGCCATTTGAAAATTTTGTGATTAGATCAATCGAATGGCATCAACTTCAGTAACTTTACCTTTCTCTCTCGCATTTCTAGTGTCCAATTTCCCCTTGCCGGTGACAATCAAATTGGATGCTTCAAACTATCTGCTATGGCGTATTTAAGTAGAGAACGTAATGAGAGCAAACCAAACGGATATTATGGCTACCTAGATGGATCGGTACAGACAGCGCCTTAACAAATTTGAAACATCCAGGGTTTTACTGTTCCAAATCCAGAATTTGCACTGTGGAAGTAGATAGATTCACAGCTATTGTCCTGCCTAACCGCCTCCCCCTCACAAACGACTTTGCCCGATGTTCTAGGGTTACATCACACTCGAGGTCAGGGAATCACTGTCTAACAGGTACAACTCCTTGTCAAGAACTGATCATGTTCAAGAATCGAAGAGTAAAACTATTTCAAAAAGTCTCCCAAGGGAGACGACGGCGGGCAGTCCAGGAAGAACAAGAAGACAACCTAGCTAGTCTTTCAGGGAAAACATGGAAAAAAGACAGAGATGCCATTCCACCACCTTCATGGCCAGCCAAACCAAACCATCCACAATAAAACATATATATGGCTACCGATTTATCTGAATTGCAATATGGATGAGCTAACCCATAAAAACCCAAAGTTCGAAAAGAGCAGATTATTGAAACGGAATTCGTGATGGAAATGTAAAATGGTCTAACATGAACATTTGTGCAATTACAACATATGGTATTAACTTCAACAATTTTGTTGTACATATAGGTAGCTATATAAACACACTTTTGAAGCTGTAAACCTAACCAATTGTAGACGAAAACACAGATGAATAAGGGAAATTTTGAAACATTTATTTTGTTATTTACAGTCTAATTAAAGAGAGACAACATTAGTACCAAATGTCCCTTTTCAACATTTGTTTCTTTATTTGATGTTGGAGGCAATACAGTGTAATCGAGACTCCAGCGACTTCAACTCAAATCACAACTGCGGAGCAAATTATTGTTGGTGTAAATAAATAAAAAAGGGTTAAATACCAGGACACCCCTCGAACTACTCCTGTTTGTCTCGCTCACCCCCTCATAGAATTTTGCCTACGGCCACCCCCCTGATTAAAGTTTTATTGTCTCATACACCCCTTCCGTTAGGGTTCCGTCTTGAACCGTTACTCTTTTTACCTAAATTCTTTCAAAAGTTGTATAATATTCCAATATTGCCCCTAATGTTTGCCCCACTTGGGCAAAAAAGAAAAAAAAAAGTCTCAATTCAAATCCCAACCAGTCAACTACCATCAACGCCACCTACCTCCACCTTTACTGTGCCTTTTCTCTACCACCACCGCCACAACCGAACGCCGCTGTCACCATCTCTTCTGACTCCCATTTCACTCTCTCTCTCTCTCTCTCTCTCTCTCTCTCTCACACACACACACACACACAGAGACAACAAACCCCAAATACCTTCCCCAAACAAGATCACAAACCCTAAAATCAACTAATCAATTAACAAAAATTGAGTGAGAAACCAGACAAATCATAGCAAATCGGACACAAACTCGAACCCAACAATCCAACAAACTAGAACCCAACAATCAATTGAACCCAACAAACTAGAACCCAGCAAATTGGAGATCGTGTTCTTTCGGTTTGGCCTTCTCCCCTTTTCCTCTTTCTGATTTCAACACAGTCAATTCAACCCACATTCTTTAACTGAACAAACAGAGCGCGCGCGCACACACAGAGAGGAGCAATGTAGTGGAGCACTGAAATGGAATAGAGGCCCAAACGGAGCTGATATCAATTCCAAGAACCCCACGCACAACATCAACACCCGAAATCCTAACACCATCAGGACTGAGATCACTAAAATCAACACCATCAGGACTGAGATCACTGAAATCCGCACCAAAATCAACAGCGGCGGCGGCTGGGATGGCGGGGTGGACTCCAATATCGTTTTTTATCGCCGAGGTTTTTAAGTCCCATTGGGACGCCGAGGAAGAGGGTCTTGGTGAACATGAAGGGGTACTTTTTGGGCGGTGATTTCAGATTACTAGCTACAAATCGTTTATGTCGGAGAAAAGAAGTGTGGTGGCGAGTGGCGGTGGTGGTCGGAAAGAGGCGCAAAAGACGTGGAGGTGGGTGGCGGTAATGGTGGTGGGTATTTGAATTGACAGAGAGAGAAGTGTTAAGTGTGGAATGACTATTGTGGGTATATATATAAATGGGCAAAATGGTCTTTTTACTCATTCCGTCCAACGGAGTTAGGTCCTCAAAATGGAAACTTTAATGAAGGGGTCTGGTCGTAGGTAAAATTCTATTAAGGTGTAGTGAGACAAATAGGAATAGTTCAAGGGGTGTCTCGGTATTTAACCCAATAAAAAATACATTTCCACTCAAAATGCAAGAGGGATGAAGATGCATTTTTTTTTTTGATCCGCGAAGAGAAATTTTGTGATTCATATTCAGAGAGTATCATGAATTTAATCATTTTTTTTCCAATAGAGATGCACCAACCCAATTTCAGTTATTGCTATCAAACAACTTGGCACGAAAAGTGGAAGTCACAGTAACTTGGTTGTAAGACAAAACGAAGGGTCATGGTATCTTCAAGATGACATGGTTCCACATTATATATTAGCCTATTTCCATAGGAGAGGTATTACAACTACTTTATTTGGCTAGTAAGGATATAATCATAGAATCTAGCTCATACTTCAACATTTACAACTATATTTGACATCGAGATAAGCAGGTTAGATACTTATGCCTCTTAAACCCTTATTACATGGACTCTTCTAAGTATATAAAGCAAATCTTAACTAAAATTATTCATAGTATGGATGACACTTGTACCTGGTTCCTACTTCCTTGTGACATATATTGCATAAAATTAACGTATCATATATATTTCACGGTTGGAGCTGCATAACACTACCACTTTCATCCATTATTGCACATTCCAGATGAAAGCAGAATGAAAAAATAGAGAAATAGAAAATATATAAAAAGCATCAGATTTTTTTTTTTGTTCGAATAGAAGAGCTCGACCAATGAACCCTATCATGGTTGTGAGAATGAAAGCCCACACTTAAAAAGGGAAAAATTCAAAATACCCTCCAACCTTTACTTTAATTTTCAATTAGATTTCCAACCTTTTAAAAAAATAGCAGTTGTATGTCAAAAAAAAAAATTAATGGTATAGAATTTCACCTGCTCAACATGATTTTGAACAATCCAACATCTCCTCAACCAAGAAAGTTTTTGGATAAATAATGCTATTTTAGTAGCACATTTATCTTTTATGATATTGTTTTGCTTTTTAAAATGGATAGTGATGCACCAATATGTAGTATGCAATTACACGTAAAGATAACCATATCTTCGTAAATAAATAGTAGAATGCAAAGAAATATGTATTCTAGTTTTTTTAGTTTATTGGAAATTTCTTAATGCAATTAGGAAAATGAGGATTAACTTAGAAAAGAAAAACAGTGCATTTTTAGTGTCCTGTTTTTGAAGGTCGGCGACTTGGGGCAGTTGTTTCTTTCGCACATTTGTTTCTTCATTTGATGTTGGAGGCAATACAGTGTAATCGAGACTCCAGCGACTTCAACTCAAATCACAACTGCGGAGCAAATTATTGTTGGTGTAAATAAATAAAAAATACATTTCCACTCAAAATGCAAGAGGGATGAAGATGCATTTTTTTTTTTTTTTTTGATCGGCGAAGAGAAATTTTGTGATTCATATTCAGAGAGTATCATGAATTTAATCATTTTTTTTCCAATAGAGATGCACCAACCCAATTTCAGTTATTGCTATCAAACAACTTGGCACGAAAAGTGGAAGTCACAGTAAGACAAAACGAAGGGTCATGGTATCTTCAAGATGACATGGTTCCACATTATATATTAGCCTATTTCCATAGGAGAGGTATTACAACTACTTTATTTGGCTAGTAAGGATATAATCATAGAATCTAGCTCATACTTCAACATTTACAACTATATTTGACATCGAGATAAGCAGGTTAGATACTTATGCCTCTTAAACCCTTATTACATGGACTCTTCTAAGTATATAAAGCAAATCATAACTAAAATTATTCATAGTATGGATGACACTTGTACTTGGTTCCTACTTCCTTGTGACATATTAGCATAAAATTAACGTATCATATATATTTCACGGTTGGAGCTGCATACTACTATAACTTTCATCCATTGTTGCAAATTCCTGATGAAAGCATAATGGAAAAACAGAGAAATAGAAAATGCATAAGAAGCATCAGAATTATTTATTTATTTTGTTCGAATATAAGAGCTCGACCAACGAACCCTATCATAGTTGAGAAAGAAAGCCCACACAAGTCAAAAAGGAAAATTTCAAAATGCCCCCCAACATTTACTCTAAATTTCAATTAGACTTCCAACCTTTTAAAAAAATAAATTTTACTCCTAACATTATTTTCCAATAATCAAAATGCCTCATTCCGCCCGAATGACTAATGGATTTCGTTAAAGGCTCCATTGAATAGCGTTCCTGTTGAATTTTGTTGATCCGAGCCGCTCAATGTGTTCAAAACGTGATTTTAAGGGTACCCGCAAGAAATCAAGAAAAAAAATGACCGGGAAGGACTTGATCCGAATAATTTTTCATTGAATAGTTCTATAAAAAACTGCTTCAAATCAAGCCATTCCCGGTCTTTTTTTTTCTGATTTCCCGTGGGTGCCCTTAAAATCACGTTTTGGTCACACTGAGTGTTCTGGATCATCGAAATTTGATTGGAAAAGGGGAGGTGCGGACCGAAGCAAAATTAATATATGTGTCACACCTCAACCATACCTCTCTCATATACATGTGTGGGAGTTTAACAATACACGTTAAGGACCCGCTAGAGACCCACAAGTATGTGAGAAGAGTGTAGTTGAAGTATAACAAATTGATGTACGCTAGTATCTCCCAGTTTCAATATGGTCTTGCATTTCTAGCATTGATGACAACATAGTTAGGTATTCAAACAGTAAGTAATTAATTGAATTGAAATCGAATCTGGAAAACTCCAAAACACTCAAACTCATAGCCTCAATTTTTCCGGTGCAAAATATTTGAAGTGTAGGTGTGGTATCCGGTCACCTCTACCAGAGAGTATTATTGTCCCATTACACCATACCATTATCTGTGGCAAAGTTATCAATCCCGTACTACCGTTTTTTTTATTGGGACAGTTTGTACTGGTATCGATGTACATCTCGGTACGGTTCTGGATCGACCGTAACATATGTTTTTATATTTTAATATATGTGCAAAAACCAAAAAAAAAAAAATTCAAAGTGGAGGTATAAAATAAAGAGTCATGCTATGAGTACCGACAAGGGGGAAGGAAATCGTACCGATCGGCCGCGCCGGGCCGTCTCCGGCCACCGGACGGTCGATCCGAGCTGTCCAAAAATTCTATAAAAAAAAATCGATGGGGCTCATGTTGGAATCAATGGCATCCGATGTGTGTAGGGTGTTTGATCTAAATACTAAATTTTTTCGTGTATATCCGAAATTTTTATTTTATGGTATTTGGTTGGCACTTGAATTTTTTTTCAAAAATTGACAAGATAGTGTATATAAGGCATGGTGATAAGGTGGAGGTGTGGTGGTTCAGTGACGGTGTGTCAGCGGTGGTATGATGATCAGAATGATCCTAGGTGTTATGAAGTGAACCCGGAACCTTAGAAACAGTGGCGGAGCCAATGTAGGCCCGGGGGAGCACGGGCCCCACTGCATTAAATTTTTTTTTTTTATAGTTTTAGTTTTTCTTTGAATTGAAACAGTTATCTAAAATTTAAAAAACTCGCATTCGTTTTTCGTGATGTAACATATAAACCACCGTCATATTGCCAAAAAGCCTCAAGTTTTGGGTCGGTGGGATGGGATGTTTGAGATTCGCTGTCACTGAAATTTTTAAATTTCATAGTGCCCCCACTGATGCATTTTTTCTAGCTATGCCACTGCTTAGAAATCTTCATAGGATATTGAAAACAGAGAGAACAAGCAATCACGCCTTCGTTACCATCTCCGCTTCTCATTTTTTAGCTCATGCACCGTTGTGGTGGAAAGAAGTTAAGAACCCTTTGGATCTTTACAAAGCCGTGGCCTTGTCTAGGTTCCCACGGCAATGACAACATTCCAGCAAACGCTTCTTCTTGTGCGCATACCAGATATTCATCAGATTCAATAACATTACCTTTCTAGGCTTTTCCACGGCCAAAATATGTTTGGGCGACCATTCCAACTCTATCTACAATCCCATTTTGGTATATTTCCTCACTCTCTGATACCCAAACCCCTCCTTTAAATGTGAGAGGTATTTATAGAGGTCGGGGTAGGGAGGACTTTTGGTACGAAATTCCATATTTGAGAGCAATTTATGACCACCGGGGTGTCACGATAACGAGATTCATAACTCGAGGAAACAAAGAGTGAAAGCAAGTACCAGTCTTGTTTAATCTTGTATCCCGATCTAATTCCAAGATTCTTGATACCTGATGTAAAGATTTCGGGCCACATTTTTCCTACTGAATGCGGCTACATCGCTCATCTCCCAACTGTAGTTTACTCCCTTGTCTCTCTAATTGCCTAGCTATTGTTGTTTCTATAAAATGAAGTCTTAAATGACATTGGATTGACTTGAAGGAGAGAAAAAGGCAAAGCAAAAAATACTCCCTCCGTTCTTACTTGTTAGTCCATTATCCTAATTGCCTAGCTATATATTGTTGTGAAAGTGTTGCTAAGTAAGAAGAACAAGATCTACCTAGTCTTTCTCGGAAAATGGAAAAAGACAGAGATGTCATTCCATCACCTTCATGGCCAACTAAACCATCCACAATAAAACATATATATGGCTACATATTGATCTGAACTTCAATAAAGTTGAGCTAAGCTACCCCATCAAAACCTAAAGTTCGAAAAGATCGAGCGGATTATAAGTGGAAATGTACGTAAAGGAAATATGTGAATTTTTTTTCCAGTTGCCCATCATCTGAAAGCAAGTATGACATTCCTTCCAGAATTATCATCGCCAAATACAACAACAATTTCTTTCTAACATGGTCACTTAAAACATCCATAAGCCTTTTAATACACATTTACACACTTGTTATTGTCAGCCTATTGGACTTATTTTGAGATAATCCAGAGAAAGCAAAACATTACAGATCCATCAACCTTTCCATATCCATATATGCCGTACGTTAGTATTACTATAGTGCAGAGATTCCAACAAATTTTGACAATGGACGAAGAATCAAATTTTGTAGTGTGTTTTTAGGATAGGATTTATAGGTTCTATATTTGTCAACTTTGTGTCTAATACTATGAGTTCGTCATGGGTCTTATTCGATCTGTACGTCAAATTGAACTTTTTAAACTTCAGGTTATACAACAATTAGTTCCCTAAACTGCATAAGTACAAATTAAACGAGTACAAAACAGTGAATACACGTATAATTTTTAAGGGTGGGTGACACGTATCAACGATTAAGAGATATAGTTACCATGCCTAGCAACCAAAATCATTCAAATCAATCTCATTGGCTAGTCCAAGATAGGTAATAGGGTAATTATAGAACAACACATATTTGTTGTACATATGTAGGTAGCTAAACAGAGTTGTGAATCGGTACACAAATAATATACAGCTTACGTTGGATAGTGTAAACCCAACTCATTCTAGATGAAAACACAAATGAATAAGGGAAATTTATTTTGTTATTTATTTACAGTCTAAAGAGAGACAGCATCACTACCACATGTTCCTTCTCGATGTAGGAGGCAATCCAGTGTAATCGAGACTCCAGCAACTTCAACTCAAATCACAACTGCGGAGCAAATTATCGTTGGTGTAAGTAAAACAAAAAAAACCAACATTTCCACTCAAAATGCCAAAGGAATATTGAAGATCCATTGTGATCCATATGCAGAGAGTATCTTGAATTTAGTCATTTAACAGAGCATTAATCAAGATGTCCATACTAAAGACTTTGTAGAGCGAAAATTAATTCACCTTGATGGATGGAAAAATCAAACTATGTTCAGGTCAAATATTTACGAGAAAATATCCCCAAAAAAGTCAGAAAAAAATGTTGATACTAAAGACTTTATAGAGCCAGAAATAACCTTGATGGATGGAAAAATCATAACCATCTTCATTCTAGTAGAAAAATGTACGTGAAAATGTAAACATTAAAGCAAGAAACTTCTAGGAAGTTGTATTTTATTTTATTTTTGTGGTCTTCAAGAGAATATTAGAGCATCTCCTTTTCTTAAGGACCTTAAGCGAGGTCCGTAAGTGTGGACCTCCTTTTCCGGATCAAATTTCGATAATCCAAACCATTCAATGTGTTCAGAGCGTGATTTTAAAGAGTCCTCGTGAGAAATCAGCGAAAAATATGACCAAAAAGTGCTTGATCTGAGCAGTTTTTTTACCGTTCAATGAAAAAACTTAAATAAAATAAAGCAAATCTTAAATAAAATTATTCATAGCATGGATGACAGTTGTACCTGGGTCCTTGTGACATAGCATAAAACGTGTCATATTTCAGGGTTGGAGCTGCATACCGCTACTACTTGCATCCGTTGTTGCACATTCCTAATGAAAGCAGAATATGAAAAAACAGAGAAACAGAAAATATATAAGAAGCATGAGTTTAGTAGTTTGTTTTCAAAGATAAGAGTTTGGCCAAAGAACCCTAACATGGCTGAGAAATGTAGTACCTTTCTTCTAGATGTTGCTTCTGTGACGATCTTCTTTGAATGCTCGTCAGAGTGATGCTTAAAGAATGCAGTACGCAACTTTGGGAATGCAACCTGCAAAAATTCATTTTGTGATGTCATTTAGAGACTGATGATTAAAGAATGAAATTGTTTAAAGATGGCATATTTTGAATGTTCTGTGCATTTAACGCACACAGCAGAAAAGTATTTGTGACACGGCATGGGCATGCAAAAAAATACTTCCCTCAAGAAAAAATATGCGGGAGTTGTTGTTCTGAATGGAATAGGAAAGGATGAGGAACCTCTAGGCTAGTTTTGAAACGCTCTTCCTTTTCTTAAACTAGTTTTCCTTTTTTATTTGTCAGTGGTACAGAAGAAAGTAAGTTGCCCATGGCCATCTGTATGCTTTTCAGGCTAGGATAGCTAGTCGAATTAGCAAATGAAGCAGCGGGCTAAGCTCGAAACAGCGGTGACGTTTGAAGGGATTGAGTTGTTAGTGAAGTCTTGTAGGGTATTTTTCTCGGACGATTTTTTAATTTGTCCTTTTTTTTTCCTGATTTTATTGCCCATTTGGCTGTTGTTTCTGAATCCATATATCAGATGAGTATGAAGCATCTATATGGTTTCATATGTGGTTTTCTAAGACGTTTTATATTGTACAAATTCGAAATTTATATGCGTACGTGGTTATCTTCTTTTTAATTAATGCAACACAAAGGCCACGATCTACTAAATTAAAAAGGTAAGAAAATAAGTACCTGGATGTTGAAGCAGAGCCGGTCTTCGGATTTGTAGGCGCAAACACCTTTAAGGTTTTCCAATCCTCGAAGCATCAAAGCCAATAGTTCAGGGAACACAATGATCGTATCATTATTGGCAGCTTCTTGTGTTTCTTCTTTCCTTTTCTCCAACACTACGATCACTTCCATCTTCGGACAATCGAAAACATAGAGGGTTTCTATATTCTTTAACAATGGGAGCATGTGTGACGGGACCACATTCATCAATTTCTTACAATTCCAGACTTCTAAGAATCTCAGTTTCTCATAACCCTGGGCTCCCGAGGATCTCAGTAGACAAAAAGACTCAGGCTGAAGTAAGTTCTTGTCCCATATCTCTGTTATGTTTGGCATTTCATGAATGTATAATTCCTCCAAAGAAGGGAATGCAACCTGCAATGCTCGTAACACAAGTTATTTTCAAAAACATTTGACTACTCAGAAAATCTGTCTTTGAGAACAAAAAATCAATTAATAACAAGGAAAATAGAATCAATCTAATTTAGAAAATCTAATATTCGAGGCAATTTATGCTAAATTTTAAAAAAGGTTCCCAATTAAGAAAACCTAATATTGGACAAATTGAAAATTAATAGAAGATTACATGGCCGGGCTCACTCATGTTTTAAATTAGAATTTCCATTTTCTTTTCTTTTTTCGATTTGGACGACGATCAACTTAGAAAGTTTCCATGGGAATGAGATTGAGCACTAGACTCACAACCATTTCTCCTCACATGATATACAGTTATTCGATTGCTAAAGTGCACTTCACTGTATACAAAACTTTTTACCTCAATCTGGACACTACAGGTGCTAATTATGAGGCATTTTAAAGCATGCCATATTAGTCACGATCGAGTCAAGGTGCTTTGAAAACACTATTGGCATTGAGTTTGAGACTAATTCTAATTGTAATATCAGGGTTTCAAAATTTTTTTATTTTGGCTATGATCGATCTGCTAAATTAAAAAGGTAATTAAGGAAATAAGTACTTGGACATTGAAGCAGAGTCGGTCTTCGGATTTGTAGGCGCAAACACCTTTAAGGTTTTCCAATTTTCCAAGCTCCATTGTCCCTAGTTGAGGGAACACGATGATCATATCTTTATCGGCAGCTTCTTGTGTTTCTTCTTCCCTTTTCTCCAACACTACGATCACTTCCATCTCCGGACAATTCTTAACTTCGAGGACTTCTATATTCTTTAACAGTGGGAGCATGTGTGACGGGACCACATTCATCAATTTCTTACAATCCATGACTTTTAAGGACCTCAGTTTCTCATAACCCCGGACTCCCAAGCATCTCAGTAGACAAAAAGACTCAGGCTGAAGTAAGTTCTTATCCCATATCTCTGTTATGTTATGCATTGAATCAATGGATAATTCCTCCAAAGCAGGGAATGCAACCTGCAACACTCGTAACACAAGTTATTTTCAAAAACATTTGACTACTTAGAAAATCTCTGTCTTTGATGAGAACAAAAAAACAATTAATAACAAGGAAAATAGAATCAATCTAATTCAGAAAATATAATATTCGAGGCAATTTATGCTAAATTTTAAAAAAGGTTCCTAATTAAGAAAATCTAATATTGGACAAATTGAAAATTAATAGAAAATTACATGGGCGGGCTCACTCATGTTTTAAATTAGACTTTCCATTTTCTTTTCTTTTTTCGATTTGGACGACGATCAACTTAGAAAGTTTCCATGAGGATGAGATCGAGCACTAAACTCACAACCATTTCTCCTCACATGATATACAGTTATTCGATTGCTAAAGTGCACTTCACTGTTTACAAAACTTTTTACCTCAATCTGGACACTACAGGAAAAAAGGGGTTTACCGGTGCTAATTACGCGGCATTTTAAAGCATGCCATATTAGTCACGATCGAGTCAAGGCGCTTTGAAAACATTGTTGGCATTGAGTTTGAGAGTAATTGTAATTGTAATATCATCGATCAGGGATTAAGGTGGGTCATGCTTGGAAGACATTTGAATTTTTTGATCTGACGTTGTGTTTTGTTGCTAACATTGTAATTGGCATTTGGGAAGTGAAAAAGGAAAACGCATCATTTGGGTTGAAGAAGTTTGGTTTAAAATTTTTTTTTTTTTGGTTCGAACATTTAGTTGAAGCTTTTAGAATGGGAATTGATGGTTAAATAATAATAATGGAGTTGTAATTTCAAATATTTAGAATTGGAATTGCTTGGTTAATAATTTACTGGGCTAATAATGGAGTTCTAACATTATTTGGGAGCATTTGGGGCTGTTTTATTGAAGTAGACAACAATACACTGAAGGAAGTGTCTTATGCTAAAGGCAGAGTGTTAATCGCTGCGGAGACTTCCAACAAAATTGAGGGGGAGGTTCAATTAATTGTTAATGGAAGAAAGTATTGTGTTCAAGTGGTAGAGGAGGAAACTTTCAGAACAGTAAGCTCGACAGAACATTTTTCAAATCCTGAAACAGAGGAAGAAGATGATGAGGTGGATAACATAGATGATGACAGGGATGCCAGCAGTAAAAAGGAAGAAAATTTAGTGGATGTCATGGAAAAACAAAAGAATGAGTTTTCGGGTGACAAGGTAGAGGAAGCTGAAAAGGGTGAGAATAGTAATAATGGCAGCCACCAATCTCGTTTGGGGAAGGAACCAAATTTTTGAAGGGTAAATTTCACTTACCTCCCCTGTGGTTTCTAACAATGACAAAGACCTCCTCTCACGTTTCTAAAATTGCACTTACCTCCTCTCTGGTTTAGTTGTTGGTTGCAAATTGCCCCATTCCGTTAGGAGATTGTTACCAATTAACGAAAATTGCTGACATCACCAACTAAACCTATTTTCCTACCCATTTTACCCTTATAATGATGGTATGACATGAATGCCTTTTCCAACTCAATTTAAAAGATGTTAATGTCCCTAATCACAACTTCTTAAAAGAGACATATCCATATATACATTTGTATGTTAAATTAAACACATATCGTCATTTGGTTTTAAACATGCATGTATAAATATTTTATTCTTTTTAAAACTTCAAAAAAATTCTGAATTTTTATTAAGCCACATACATACGAGGCATAAACACAAAGAAATTAGAGTCCCTTTCCTTTTTTACGATACTTCACATTTTTTTGGCAATGAATAAAAAAATATCAAATATATAGCTTCATATTAAAATAATTTTATTTTGCAACCCTATACCGCCTTTTCTTACACCCCAAAAAAGACATGTTAATATTTTTAGCCAAAAATTCCTTTTTCTCCCATCGAATTTTTTTTCTTGAACTTTTGAAATTTCTAAGCCACATATTCATTGAATAATAAACCTTCAAACACTTTACATTAACATTGATAAAAAAAAAACTTTATTACAAAAATGAACTAAAAAAAACTATGCTAAATTTTTTTTCTTTTGCATATTGGCTAAAAAAAACTATGCTATATAGATGAATGACTTTAACTATCAAGTTTTTGAAATCACACTTATCAATTAGGTTATGTATATTAGTTCAACGTATTTTTTAAAATTCAGGGACTTTTGGGTTACTTCACTACAAGAAAAATTGCATTGGGTGACGAATGAAAATCGTCGCAAATTGTATGTTTTTTGTCACAAATAATATAGGTGACGAAAAAAAATTTGTCGACTAAAGGTTGTCGAGGATTCCTACCTGGTGACGAAATCTATTTTTCGTCACCTATAGTGCCTTTTGGTGATGACAAATTTCGTCACGGAAAAATGACTTGGTGACGAAATTTTCTTCGTCACCTATTGTGCTTTTTGATGACAAAAAATTTCGTCACAAATTATTCCCTTTGGCTCGTCAAAGGTGACCCATCGGTGATGAAATTTTTCGTCGCGAAAGACATTCTTATATGTGAAAAAATCTCACTTTCTTGCTCCTGCGGGGTTTCGAATCCGAGTGTCCTAAGTTTTGCATGCAAGCTTTAACCAACTACACCACACAAACTTTTCAGCATATGTTTGAAATATCTAATATATAACACATACATTGAACATTAAAATATATTTTGAATGGCATTTTGAACTATTAAATATTAAAATTAGCAATTTTAATAAACATGAAAGTCGTAGCTCTTTATGTTATTGTTCAAACCCAATTTAAATTATCTCAATTGGAGTTCTGAGCAAAGAGTTATGCCCGAAATATATTTGGTGACAAAGCGTAATTCATAAATTTCGTCACCAAAGGATAAATTTTTCGTCACTGAAAACGTAAAAAGAAGACGAAAATATTTTTCGTCGCCAAATTGGTTTATTTGGCGACAAAATATTTTTTCCGTCACCGAATAGTTATCTTTGGCGACAAAAAATAATTTCGTCTCCTTTTTTACTCTTTTGGCGACGAAAATTTTATTTCGTCGCCAAATAGGAGCCTTTGGTGACAAAAATATCTTTTTCATCACTAAATAGTTATAATTGGTGACAAAATAATTTCGTCAAGGAAGTTATCAAAACAGTGACGAATTTATTTTTTTGTCGCCAAATATACTCATTTAGCGACAAAATTAAATTTTGTCGCCACTTTTTCGTCACTAAACATACTTTTTCTTGTAGTGCTTTACGGACATTATGATTAATTCGTGGAAGATTAATATTTCACGTTGATCAAATGTCATCACAATGTTTGATTAAGGCGACAATATTATGCACACGAAAAACCATCACCGAGCATAATTTTTCTTGGCCAAAAGGCCACTAATTACATGCCAAAAGGCCACTAATTACATGGACACTAGCCAATGCATGCATTTTTAAACTTAAACTTCATTTCCCTTGAATTTTCCAATCACAAACACAACCTACCCTAACAATTGCATCATACCACCCAGCAACCCATATCATGTCCCCCCTCAACATTCTACTAAATTTTTATGTCCCATAGTCATTCTAAAATATTGTTATCTATTGCGCAAAATAAAAATAATTTTTCGGCTGAACTGATATAAGTTCTACGGAAAATATGGGGTATTACAACATGTTAGTTCAATATTCAATCAACTTTCTTTGGCTTGTACTAGAGAGAAAAAAATAGAAGTCAAAGCAATTACAAAAAAAAAAAAACTATTTTTTTCGGGGGAGGTATCTAATATTATTATAAACCTCAAGGGAGGTAAATAAAGGGGTAGAAATGGAAATTCACACTCTCTGTTAACAGAAGGTATTGAGCAGGAGCAAGAAAGGGAGAGAGTAATGAAGAGGAAAATATTACAGTCGAGTATGACTCTAATGCTAGTATAAGGGCCCCTCAGGTGTAGAGCATAAACCTCCATGTGGATTTAAATCCAAGTACCGTTAGAAAAAGCATCAGAAGCCAACAGTTTGAAACAACTTTGAGTACTAAAGGGGACGAAATTGACGGTTAAATTATTGCTTCGCAGGAGCAGGAACAGAATTCAGTGGACAAGGAGATGCAGAACACTAATAGCAGGTAAAAATCTTGGTATTAAATTTGGGGATGCTGGGATACTAAGAATGAAAAAGATGATAGAAAATGAGGCAAAAGTTTTGAAAGCATCTCTGAATAATAAGAATTCTTTTGCCCCTCTTATGAGAAACCAATAATTATACAATAGTTTGAAACAAGTCAGAGGCTTCAATGAAGATCATTTCATGGAGTATAAGGGATATAGGTATTCCACTTAAAAAGAGGTTTGTTTCTAAAATTATCAGAGAAAGAAACTCTGGTGTTTTAATTATTTTTGCAAGAAACAAAATTGAGAGTTTTGAAAGGCCTATCGTTCAAAGAATATGGGGTTCTTCTAAATTTGTATATGCTGAGTCTGGAGTTGTTGGTCTGTCTGGGGGAGTATTAACGACATGGAATCCAGAAAATTTCAAACCAAGAGAAGTCACAATTCATAGGCATTTTGTTATGTTGATTGGATTTTGGTAGGGCTGGAATGTGTCATTGTCAATGTGCATGCATGCCCCCAATGAAGCAGTAAGTAGACAGGAATTGTGGAGTGTATTATATCAGTTGAAGTTAGTATGCGCATTGGTGGCGACTCTGATAAGATTAAGGCATTGTGTGAGAGATCAGGTCTGGATGGTTGGGGTTGGGGGTGTTATGATTGGTCTCTCTTTTGTTCTTGCTAGGTGTTATTATAACCATTTAGAATAAAATGATTAGAAAAATAAGATCTTCGCACTAGTTTAAACGTATTAAAAATTGGAACACTTCATTATTTACACTGTTTATATATTAAAAAACATGATTAAAAAATTAAGAGCTCCAATTTTTAATCCGTTTGAACCAATGCGAAAATCTTATTTTTCTAATAATTTTATTCTAAATGGTCATAATAAATTTGTGGTTCTAGGGCTTTCAACGAGCGCCCTAAAAGAGCCCTATAGCCAAAAATTAGAGGGCACGACTGAAAAAAAAATCTTTCTGGACCGAAAATGGGAAACAAGGCAAAAACTGGAAAAGGACCTCCGGATCTGATTCTCGATTTTTGCTTGGATTGTCAAAATCAGGGAATGAGGTTTGGGAGAATGTGGTTTGAAAATGTAGAACCAAACACCCAAAATGAAAAAATGAAAAAGTGAAAATACAAAAATTACCTTGCCAAACACCCCTGTAATCTTCTTTTCTATTTTGTTTTCCCTCAGGCCTATATAGTACTTCTTTCTTAGTAGTTTATATTTGGTCTCTTCTCGATGTACCCTTTGACGAGTTTATAATAAAATTTTGTTGCCTATCAAAAAAAAAAAAAATTGTTTCAGAGCATGACGTTGGGCCTAGAATTTGTGGGCTTTAAAAAATTAGATTCCGGCGTTTCGTGAGAAAACTTTAGGAGAACATGTTAGAATAACGTCATCGTAACAGGATGGATAGCAAAGATAAACAACTGAACCTTTAAATGGCGTTTTTAAAAGCGTTGGCAGAAGTTCTACCCCAACGTTTTTTAAGTGCCAAAAACATACAGCGATGGCCGCTTCCCCGAAGCTTGGTATAAAATGCCGCAGAACATTTGGCAGCGTTTAGTGGGAGATGAGTTGAAATTGGAGCATTCGTTATAATGAAACTCAGAGTCTAATTTGCTAGCATTGAAGACAACAAATTAAGTTAGGTATTCAAACCGTTGGGAAAATTAATTGATTGAATTGGAGTCGAATCTGGAAAATTCCACTTGCTTATGGGAAATGACATCACAACACTCTACTTTTAGCGTCTTTTTTTTCTGGTGCAAAAAGTGCAAGTGTAGGTATGGTACGTTGTTGCCTTTGCTGGCAAGGAAGCATTATCCCATCACGCCACTATCTGTATACTCTCTACCGCACTTACATTAGGGCCGAAATTAATGTCCCACCACGCGTCGGTAATGTTAGGTATGGTACTTTTAGCCTTTTATGCTCCCTTGTGAGGAGATAATTAAAGTCGTTAATTGAAGCGTGAATATTTTCTTATTTTACATCTCCAATTGCAAATTTTCCCACTCCAATTTTCTATTGTTTCTTCCAATTGGTTTTAAAGCATGAATGCATGGATAAATATGCTTTGGGAGTACTTTTTAAATCTAGCCCAAAGGCCCACCATCTACTAAAAAATGGTAATTAAGAAAATAAGTACCTGGACATTGAAGCAGAGTCGGTCTTCAGATTTGTAGGCGCAAACACCTTTAAGGTTTTCCAATTCTCGGAGATTCAAACTCGTTAGTTCAGGGAACACGATGATATCTTTGTTGGTGGCTTCTTGTGTTTCCTTTTCCCTTTTCTCCATGACTACGATCACTTCCATCTGTGGACAGTTGGAAACATAGAGGGTTTCTATACTCTTTAATTGTGGGAGTATGTGTGACGGGACCACATTCATCAGTTTCTCACAATTCTCGACTTTCAAGGACCTTAGTTTCTCACAACCCCAGACTCCCAAAGACCTCGGTAGACAAATAGACTCAGATTGAAGTAAGTTCTTGTCCCATATCTCTGTTATATTCGGCACTGAACTTATGAATAATTCCTCCAAAGTAGGGAATGCAACCTGCAATGCTCGTAACACAAGTTATTTTCTTAAACATTTGAATATTCCAAGGTTGGCAATATCAAATAACATTAACCAAAAGAAAATGAAAATTTTTAACCCCCAAAATGTTAGAATGAGTAGCTTCCAGAAGTAAGCTTCAAGTTAACAATTCGTGGTTGCCTCTGGCTTGACACTAATTTTCATCAGATGGCTATGTGGATGCAGACAAGCATGTTAAAAAAGAAGAACAGTACAAGGACAATCACAAACAAGACAATTATGAGAAAACTCTCAATTTTTCATTAATAAAAAACAATCCCACTTACCCTAGGACTTAGAACTCAATTTATAAAAATCTGAAAATACTAAAAAGGTAACTAAACTAATGGAAAACTAAATCTATGTCTCGGAGACAAAAAAAAAACAATGAGAAGAAAAATAGAACCAACCTAATTCAGAAAATCTAATATTCGAGGCAATTTTGCTAAAACAAGAAGGTTCCTAATTATGAAAACCTCACTTTGTACAAAAAGGAAATTAAACTCTAGTGGTTACATGTTTTCTTTAGTTTCACAAGAAGATTACATGGGCATCACTCATCATGTTTTAAATTAGAATTTCCTTTTGTCTTTTCTTTTTTCTATTTGGATGACGATCAATTAAGAAAAGTCTCCTCACACGATACTTATTCGATTGCTTAAGTGTACTTCACTGTAAAATATTAACTTTTTACCTCTAATCTGGACATGAGTTGAAATTGGAGTGAGTATTCGACATTATAGTGAAAGTGAAACTCATAGTCGAATTCGCTAGCATTGACGACAACATAGTTAGGTATTCAAACAAAAAGTAATTAATTAAATTGGAATCGACTCTCGTGAAAAAAAATGGAAATTTAGGTAGGACCCTACCGGACCTACGTTGGGACCTAAACTAATTAAGGTCCCATCACGCGTGGGTCGTGTTAGGAGTATGTTAGCCCCAATGAGGGGCTATAGGGACTTGAACGTGTAGTTGTGCTACGCTCATCACTCTGTTTTACCGTTCAACATTCACCTCTTAATATCTCAATGTCCGTCTCGGCAATCAATATTCTGGATTTTAAAAAAAAAAACCTCATCGGTGACGTTTGAAGGGATTGAATTGTCAGTGAAGTCTTAGAAGGTATTTTTGTCGGACGATTTTTTTGTCCTGATTTTACTGCCCAAAATGGCTGTTGTTTCTGAATTCATATATTAGATGAATATGAAGCATCTATATGGTTTCATTTATGGTTTTCTAAGACGTTTTATATTGTACAAATTCAAAATGCACCCCAAAGGCCACCATCTACTAAAATTAAAAGGTAATTAAGAAAATAAGTACTTGGACATAGAAGCAGAGTCGGTTTTCAGATTTGTAGGTGCAAACACCTTTAAGGTTTTCCAATTCTCAAAGCGTCATTTCCCTTCATTGAGGGAACACGGCGATTATTGATAGGTGCATAAATATGTCAATTTATGCCCCTCACTTAGGTTTGTTATGTCCTTTTAATGCGCTACTTAAAGTTTGATACTTGTTAATTGCATTTTAGGATTCACGGAGCGAAAATGGTCTACAGAGCTAAATTGAGAGTTATTTAAGTGGTGGGCTCACCTAGAAAGCAAATTCAATTCGGACTGAAATTTGTTGAGCTGCTAATATATATTAATCATTGGAACGAGGCTGCCGTCAATGACTTTTGGAATGTCGAAACAGAGAACGAGAGTCAGCGGCACCTCGACACTACCTCGGGGGCTCACGGCTGAAACAGAAAAAAGACGAAGGCTTCGGGGTTTAATCTTTTACTATTATTTCAATGGAGTTTTATACTTGCATGATTATTTATTAAGAATATTAGTCTGCAGTTTTAGATTACGTTATTTTTTCTTCGGGAGCTTTTTTATGCTTCAAGTTTTTGAAGCTTTGTTCGAGTACTCGCACTTCGCGGTAACTCGTGTTAATTTTCGTCCTCCATTAAAGTTGTTCGTTGGTACTCTTTTGTTTATTTCGTATTTAGAAGCATCTTTCAAACTAGGGTTTCTCGCGTTTCTTGTTCAATGCATAGTGAGTAGTCATATAGGTAGGGTCGTGGGGTGATTAGCACACCGTAGCTAGGTCGGTCATGTCTTGCTCCTGTTTTGAAATAAAAATGAAAAGACAATTTTAGGTTATTAATTAAAGCACTTCCGTTGGACAAACCCTGGCATTTTCGAAGCTCATGTGAATGGGGGAATGGGGGATCAAAACTCATTCTCCGTTGCGCATGGGTAAACGGCAACCATAAAGGTTCATATCTTTCGGGATATCTTTTTCTCTCTAAAGTCGAACGTTTTCAAGAACACCAAACGGAGCAGATAAGTCCGGGACTGGTTGCGAGTGCTATAAACCCTACGACCATACCTCCTTTTAATTATTTAAGAAAACCAAACAATTTCTTAAGTTTAATTAATCTCAGCATCAAATGACAATGGGTGGCTACCTAAGAGCCATTCAAATTCTAACAATCTGAGTTTTTAGTCAGCACACATCACCGTCTTTGTGGATTCGACTCCTGTCTTATCAGATATTGTGCTACGTTGGTCTCCGACCTACTCTTGGGGCAACCCATTAATTTAGGACTAGGAAATTGTCAAGCAATCATATCTTTATTGGTGGCTTCTTGTGTTTCTTTTTCCCTCTTCTCCAAGACTACGATCACTTCCATCTGCGGACACTCGGAAACATAGAGGTTTTCTATATTCTTTAACAGTGGGAGTATGTGTGACTGGACCACATTCATCAGTTTCTCACAATCCAAGACCATCAAGGACCTCAGTTTCTCATAACCCCGAACTCCTAAGGCCCTCAGTAGACAAAAAGACTCAGGCTGAAGTAAATTGTTGTCCCATATCTTTGTTATGTTTGGCATTGAAATAATGGATAGTTCCTCCAAAGAAGGGAATGCAACCTACAACGCTCGTAACACAAGTTATTTTCTAAAGCATTTGACTACTCCAAGGTCGGTAATATCATCAAACAAAATTAACCAAAACATGGTTGCCTATGGCTTGACACTGATCTTCGTCAGATGGCCATGTGATGCAGGGAAGCATATTGAAAAAGAAGAACGAGCAATAAGGAGAATCACGAACAAGTATGAACCAGAAGTACTCACTCTTTAAACACACAATTATGAAAAAATTCTCAATTCTTCATTACTAAAAAACAATTGCACTTACCCAGGCTTTTACAACTCAATTTCTAATAACCTAAAAATACTAAAAAGGTAACTAAAATAATGGAAAATTGAATCTATGTCTTTAAGAACAAAAAAAAAACAATAGCAAGGAAAATAGAATCAACGTAGCTAATTCTGAAAATCTAATATTCGAGGCAATTTACGCTAAATTAAACAAAAAGGTTCCTAATTAAGAAAACCTAATAATGTACTAATTGAAAATTAATACTCTAGTGGTTGCATGTTTTCTTTAGTTTCACTTGAAGATTACATGGGCCTCACTCATGTTTTAAATTTGAATTTCCCTTTTCTTTTCTTTTTTCTATTTGGATGACCATCGATCAACTAAGACAGTTTCTATGGGGCCGATGAGATGTACAATTTTGGGCCGATGAGATGGACATGGGCCTCACAACCATTTCTCCTGACATGATAGTTATTCGATTGCTAAAGTGTACTTCACTGTAAAATACTCCTTTTTACAGTGAAGGTGCTTTGAAAACATAGTTGGCATTGAGTTTGAGTTTTTTCTATCTGACGTTGTGTTTTGTTGCTAACATTGTAAGTAATTGGCATTTGGGAAGTGGTGAAAAGGAAAACACATCATTTCAGTTGAACAAGTTTGGTTTTTAAATTTTTTATTTTGTTCGAACATTTAGTTGAAGCTTTTATAATGGGACTTGATGGTTAAATATACTGGAGTTCTAATTTTGAATATTTAAAATTGGAATTGCTGGGTAATAATTTACTGGGCTAATAATGGAGTTCTAACATTGTTTGGAGCATGACGTTGGGCCTAGATTTTGTGGGCTTTAAAAAACTAGATTCCAGCGTTTTGTGAGAAAAAGTTGGCAGAACATGTCATAATGATGTCATTGTAACGGGACGGATGGCAAAGATAAACAGTTGAACCTTTAAATGGTGTTTTTAAAAGCGTCTCTACCCCGACGTTTTTTAAGCGCTGAAAACATATGGCGACAGCCGCGTCCCCGAAGCTTGGTTTACTATGCTGCGGAACATTTGACGGCACTTAGCATGTAACACCCCGTCTCACATCGGAAGTCTACATGGATGATCTTGGGCATATAACAAACTTTGTGGGCTACTACTAGTACCTTGTGCTTAAACTTTTGGGCCATGTGGTGTGGCTTGTGGATCAAAATCAGGGTACTGAGCCAGTGGTCTGCGTGGGGTGTTAAAGGTGGTATCAGAGCCATCCATGTGCACGACCATGTGGGCCTTGGAGTTTGGTTTGATTTGTATTGGTGATTATAGTGCTCAACCCCTCGCGAGAGCGCGAGGCTATAAAGTTGGGGAGATTGTAACACCCCGTCCCACATCGGAAGTCTACATGGATGATCTTGGGCATATAACAAACCTTGTGGGCTACTACTATGTGCTTAAGCTTTTGGGTCATGTGGTGTAGCTTGTGGATCAAAATCAAGGTACTGGGCCAGTGGTCTGCGTGGGGCGTTAAATAACAGGCCTTTAACGGCGTTTTTCAAGTGCCGGCAAACCTATTATTCCTTGCAGTGGGAGCTCAGTTGAAATTGGAGCATTCGACATTATAATGAAACTCAGAGTCTAATATGCTAGCATTGAAGACAACAAATTAAGTAAGGTATTCAAACAGTTGGGAAAATTCCACTTGCTTAAGGGAAATGATATCACAACACTCTATTTTAAGCATCTTTTTTTTCCCGGTGCAAAAACTGAAAGTGCAGGTATGGTACCCCATCGCCTCCGCCAGGAAGTATTACCCCATCAAGCCACTAAGCTAATGTCGCACCACGTGTTGGTAATGTTAGGTATGGTACTTCTTTTTCTTTCTCTCCTCTTCACTCTAAGCTGCCATTCACAGGCTGATTTAATGGGCGACACTTGCAAGAAAACTCGATCTGTATCCAGATCTTTGCATTTCAACTCTAAGATCAAACCCTAGGAGCTTAGCTGCAGATGTTAAAGGGCTTGCTCTTATCATGTTTTATGCTACAGCGGTTAAAGCAACTGCTACTCTCAACCAAGTAAACGTGCTAATCAAAAAGACAAATGATGTTGTTCTAATAGAATGTCTCGAAAACTGTGCCTCGGAGTCTGCAAGTGCTCTTAATGAAATTTTTACGGCCAATAAGAATGTGGGCCCAGATATGTTTGCAGTTAAAGGAGTAGCTGCTGACCTTGTTGCTGAGACTCAAGATTGTGAGGATACATTTACTGACGGACCATACAAGAGAAAATCGCCATTAACAGCAGAAAATGATGTTTTGGGAGATTTAGCGGGACTAGTTATTGAGATTGTTGACTCTCTTGGTTGAGACACTCCCCGTCATCCAATTTCCTTCCTACTTTACAACATTCAATAAATAAATGAAGCATCTACCTTTTTTCAATTACCCATTGTTCTTCCCTCATAACTCTGAACCCCATGATAGCCCCTTATGGTGGTGAGTATTGACCCAAGCGCGAAAATAAGTCAGCTCATTAAGTTTGGGCATATTCCGAGCTCGTCTAAATTTTTTAAAATCGGGTAGTCCAAAATTAAATATCGTTTAGGCTTTCGAGGCTTGCAACGTCCAGTTTATAATGGAATTGGACCTCCATGCATTTTACATCATATATGGCAACAGTTAATTCACAGAATTGGAACATCCATACCTAGTAATTAAACAAGGGTCGTGTTTCTGTTATTGTAGAAGTGTTGTTAAAACTTGAATGTCTTTCCAAATCAAAGAGATTCATAATCCGTAGTTGAGGGAACTGGAGGACAAAATTATAGTCGACAAAGTTAGGTATCCAAACATTACGAATTACGTAAATGAAATGGAATGGATTCTGAAATTAATTTTCTACTTAATTGCGCTCTTATATGTGGAAAAGATATCGAAAGTAACTCTTTACTTTTAGCCTTTCATGCTACCTTGTGAAAGCCTAACAGTTGGATTGTGAGGAGCTCAATAAAGTTGAAGGGTGAATATTTACATATGCAATATTTTCCAACTCCATTGATTTTAAAGCATGAATACATGGATACGTATGCATAAGTATCTAATTTTTAAACGCACCCAAAAGAAATTAAAATAAGTACTGTACCTCCACGATGATCATATCTTTATTGGTGGAAGTGTTGTTGAAACTTGAAAGTTTTCCCAAATCAAAGAGATTCAGAATACTCAGTTGAGGGAACTGGAGGAGAAAATTACGGTCGAAAAAGTTAGGTATCTAAACATTAAGAATTACATAAATAAAATGGAATGGAATCGGAAATTAATATTCCACTTAATTGCGCTCTTATATGTGGAAATGATATCAAAAGTAACTCTCTACTTTTAGCCTTTCATGCAACCTTGTGAAAGGCTAACACTTGGATTGTGAGGAGCTCAATAAAGTTGAAGGGTGAATATTTACATATGCAATATTTTCCAACTCCATTGGTTTTAAAGCATGAATACACGGATACATATGCATAAGTATCTAATTTTTAAACGCACCCAAAAGAAATTAAAATAAGTACTATACCTGCACGATGATCATATCTTTATTGGTGGCTTCTTGTGTTTCTTCTTTGCCTTTCTCAAAGGCTATGATCACTTCCATCTCCGGACACCTGGAAACTTCTAGGGTTTCTATACTCTTTAACTGTGGGAGCATGTGTGATGGGACCACATTCATTAGTTTTTTACAATCCCAGACTTCCAAGGACCTCAATAGACAGAAGGACTCCGATGGTGGTAAGTTCTTGTCCCATATCTCTGTTATGTTTTGCACTGAATTAATGTGTAATACCTCCAAAGCAGGGAATGCAACCTGCAATGCTCGTAAACCCCAAGGTCGGTAATATCAAACAACATTAACCAAAAGAAAATGAAAATTTAAACCACCAGAATATATATTAGAATGAGTGGCTTCCAAAAGTTAGGTTCAAGTTAACAAATCATGGTCGTATGTGGCTTGATGCTTATTTTAATTAGATTTCCGTGTGATGAGAAAAATTATTTCAAGGAGCGCGCTTTTCGTGAATATTAGTTTACGGAGGTGAATCACGTCCTTCCAAAGTTTGTTGGATGGTCCAGAATTTAAAAAATCTCTTCGCGCGATGAGTTAAACTTTTTCAGTGAATAGTTTTTTTAAAATTCGGACAGTCCAATGCCGGAATGGACGAAATTAGGTCGAAAAACACCTTTGGTCACAAACTTATGGTGGTGAGTATTGACTCAAGCACGAAAATAAGTCAGCCCAGCAAGTTTGGGCCTATTCCGAGCTCGTCGGAAATGAAATATCGTTTGGGCTTCCGAGGCTTACAACATCCAGCTGATAATGGAATTGGACCTCCATGCATTTTACATCATATATGGCAACAGTTAATTCAAATAATTGGAACATCCATACCTGGTTGTTAAACAAGGGTCGTGTTTCTGTGATTGTAGAAGTGTTGTTGAAACTTGAACGTCTTCCCAAATCATCGAGTGTCATAATCCGTAGTTGAGGGAACTAGAGGACAGAATTACAGTCGACAAAGTTAGGTATCCAAACATTACGAATTACGTAAATGAAATGGAATGGATTTTGAAATTAATATTCCAGTTAATTGCGCTCTTATATGTGGAAATGATATCAAAAGTAACTCTCTACTTTTAGCCTTTCATGCTACCTTGTGAAAGGCTAACACTTGGATTGTGAGGAGCTCAATAAAGTTGAAGGGTGAATATTTACATATGCAATATTTTCCAACTCCATTGGTTTTAAAGCATGAATACACGGATACATATGCATAAGTATCTAATTTTTAAACGCACCCAAAAGAAATTAAAATAAGTACTATACCTGCACGATGATCATATCTTTATTGGTGGCTTCTTGTGTTTCTTCTTTGCCTTTCTCAAAGGCTATGATCACTTCCATCTCCGGACACCTGGAAACTTCTAGGGTTTCTATACTCTTTAACTGTGGGAGCATGTGTGATGGGACCACATTCATTAGTTTTTTACAATCCCAGACTTCCAAGGACCTCAATAGACAGAAGGACTCCGATGGTGGTAAGTTCTTGTCCCATATCTCTGTTATGTTTTGCACTGAATTAATGTGTAATACCTCCAAAGCAGGGAATGCAACCTGCAATGCTCGTAAACCCCAAGGTCGGTAATATCAAACAACATTAACCAAAAGAAAATGAAAATTTAAACCACCAGAATATATATTAGAATGAGTGGCTTCCAAAAGTTAGGTTCAAGTTAACAAATCATGGTCGTATGTGGCTTGATGCTTATTTTAATTAGATTTCCGTGTGATGAGAAAAATTATTTCAAGGAGCGCGCTTTTCGTGAATATTAGTTTACGGAGGTGAATCACGTCCTTCCAAAGTTTGTTGGATGGTCCAGAATTTAAAAAATCTCTTCGCGCGATGAGTTAAACTTTTTCAGTGAATAGTTTTTTTAAAATTCGGACAGTCCAATGCCGGAATGGACGAAATTAGGTCGAAAAACACCTTTGGTCACAAACTTATGGTGGTGAGTATTGACTCAAGCACGAAAATAAGTCAGCCCAGCAAGTTTGGGCCTATTCCGAGCTCGTCGGAAATGAAATATCGTTTGGGCTTCCGAGGCTTACAACATCCAGCTGATAATGGAATTGGACCTCCATGCATTTTACATCATATATGGCAACAGTTAATTCAAATAATTGGAACATCCATACCTGGTTGTTAAACAAGGGTCGTGTTTCTGTGATTGTAGAAGTGTTGTTGAAACTTGAACGTCTTCCCAAATCATCGAGTGTCATAATCCGTAGTTGAGGGAACTAGAGGACAGAATTACAGTCGACAAAGTTAGGTATCCAAACATTACGAATTACGTAAATGAAATGGAATGGATTTTGAAATTAATATTCCAGTTAATTGCGCTCTTATATGTGGAAATGATATCAAAAGTAACTCTCTACTTTTAGCCTTTCATGCTACCTTGTGAAAGGCTAACACTTGGATTGTGAGGAGCTCAATAAAGTTGAAGGGTGAATATTTACATATGCAATATTTTCCAACTCCATTGGTTTTAAAGCATGAATACACGGATACATATGCATAAGTATCTAATTTTTAAACGCACCCAAAAGAAATTAAAATAAGTACTATACCTGCACGATGATCATATCTTTATTGGTGGCTTCTTGTGTTTCTTCTTTGCCTTTCTCAAAGGCTATGATCACTTCCATCTCCGGACACCTGGAAACTTCTAGGGTTTCTATACTCTTTAACTGTGGGAGCATGTGTGATGGGACCACATTCATTAGTTTTTTACAATCCCAGACTTCCAAGGACCTCAATAGACAGAAGGACTCCGATGGTGGTAAGTTCTTGTCCCATATCTCTGTTATGTTTTGCACTGAATTAATGTGTAATACCTCCAAAGCAGGGAATGCAACCTGCAATGCTCGTAAACCCCAAGGTCGGTAATATCAAACAACATTAACCAAAAGAAAATGAAAATTTAAACCACCAGAATATATATTAGAATGAGTGGCTTCCAAAAGTTAGGTTCAAGTTAACAAATCATGGTCGTATGTGGCTTGATGCTTATTTTAATTAGATTTCCGTGTGATGAGAAAAATTATTTCAAGGAGCGCGCTTTTCGTGAATATTAGTTTACGGAGGTGAATCACGTCCTTCCAAAGTTTGTTGGATGGTCCAGAATTTAAAAAATCTCTTCGCGCGATGAGTTAAACTTTTTCAGTGAATAGTTTTTTTAAAATTCGGACAGTCCAATGCCGGAATGGACGAAATTAGGTCGAAAAACACCTTTGGTCACAAACTTATGGTGGTGAGTATTGACTCAAGCACGAAAATAAGTCAGCCCAGCAAGTTTGGGCCTATTCCGAGCTCGTCGGAAATGAAATATCGTTTGGGCTTCCGAGGCTTACAACATCCAGCTGATAATGGAATTGGACCTCCATGCATTTTACATCATATATGGCAACAGTTAATTCAAATAATTGGAACATCCATACCTGGTTGTTAAACAAGGGTCGTGTTTCTGTTATTGTAGAAGTGTTGTTGAAACTTGAACATCTTCCCAAATCAAAGAGTGTCATAATCCGTAGTTGAGGGAACTAGAGGACAGAATTACAGTCGACAAAGTTAGGTATCCAAACATTACGAATTACGTAAATGAAATGGAATGGATTTGGAAATTAATAGTCCAGTTAATTGCGCTCTTATATGTGGAAATGATATCAAAAGTAACTCTCTACTTTTAGCCTTTCATGCTCCCTTGTGAAAGGCTAACACTTGGATTGTGAGGAGCTCAATAAAGTTGAAAGGTGAATATTTACATATGCAATATTTTCCAACTCCATTGGTTTTAAAGCATGAATACACGGATACATATGCATAAGTATCTAATTTTTAAACGCACCCAAAAGAAATTAAAATAAGTACTATACCTCCACGATGATCATATCTTTATTGGTGGCTTCTTGTGTTTCTTCTTTGCCTTTCTCAAAGACTATGATCACTTCCATCTCCGGACACCTGGAAACTTCTAGGGTTTCTATACTCTTTAAAGGTGGGAGCATGTGTGATGGGACCACATTCATTAGTTTCTCACAATCCCGGACTTTCAAGGACCTCAATAGACAGAAGGACTCCGATGGTGGTAAGTTCTTGTCCCATATCTCTGTTATGTTTTGCACTGAATTAATGTGTAATACCTCCAAAGCGGGGAATGCAACCTGCAATGCTCGTAAACCCCAAGGTCGGTAATATCAAACAACATTAACCAAAAGAAAATGAAAATTTAAACCCCCAGAATATATATTAGAATTAGTGGCTTCCAAAAGTTAGGTTCAAGTTAACAAATCATGGTTGCATGTGGCTTGACACTTGTTTTCGTTAAATGTCCATGTGATGAGAAAAATTATTCCACGGAGCTTTTCGTGAATAGTGGTTTACAGAGATAAATAATGTAAGTCAAAAGTGTATTGGACGGTCTATATTTAAAAAAAAACCTATTCGCGCAAAGAGTTAAACCTTTCTAGTGAATAGTTTTTTTAAAATTCCGAACTGTCCAATGCTGAAACGGACGGCTTAGATAGTGCAGCTCCAGAAATTACTTATTCACGGCTAAGCAAACTTGCATAAATCGACAATGAACGGCAAACACACATATGCACATGCACAAAGAATAAAATTATATTGATAACCAGAAGAGAAGAGTACAGGAGATACAAAAGAAATAGGTTGTGGGAACATAATCTATTTCTTTAGAGAACATCCAAAACATCTCACTTAGCTATTCAGACAACCTGAGCCGAAAAAGTGAAGGTTGTTCGGCCACCAACAACCAAACGTTGGTCACGATCTAGCTACTGATCGAACATTCTCCAAACGTTAAGTTCGGTCGTGAAAGATCGTAATGAAATATTGGAAGTTCACCATCTTCCTTCATTGAGTAAACTTGAAAATAATTTAACCCCTCCAGCCTCCGCCAAGGCTCTTAGCTTACCCCACCCCCCAATCTCGGATTAGCTTATCTGGGTGGGGAAAAAGACCTCTTAACCCCTCCAACATTTTTTTTATTCTCAATACAATGATTTAATAACGGTAATAAAGTAATTTTCACATTTTCCAGTACTCTTAATTATAAGCTAATTCACCTCCTTAACCAATTCCCCTCCTAACATATTCACATCTTATCTACCATTCTTTCGTACGCATCTACCCAAAATCTTATCCGTCCGACAAACGTGCCGTATGTTGCATACTATTTGCATATTTTGCTTATTTATATGTATTTGCTTACTGCTTGTATTTAAGCAACCATTTCGTTGGATCCCGATGTGGGATACTTTTGTCATTGAGTACGTTTCAGAACTCAGGTAAGACACAATTAATTCCCACTCTTTGGCACTATAATCAAAAGGTCTAAATTCATTGTTTTAGCCCTTGTTGAGCTGGAGTAATCATTAAGGCTTTGTTCGCTTGTCTCATGAACTTATGAATTTCATTCTTTCTTAATTTGCTTAAAATCAGAAAATCGAAACTCGGGCAGCGAGGATACGATAGAAATTACAGTAAAATAAAATATACAACATTGGACAGAAAATTTTTGCTCATTTCACTAATTTTGGATGAATCCATGTACATGATAAATAAATTTTATCTGCATATGAATTTCAAAATATTTTTGAGTTACTTGTGATGTCACGGTTCGATACCGGTTGAACCGGTGACCCATCCACCCGGTCTCTTTTTTGGTTTGCTCAGTTTTCAAAACATTACTCCCAAGTCATCATTTGTCAACCATTATACCAACCGAGTCGCTACGGTGAATTAACGCAAGCTAGGAAACTAAAAGTCAAAAGCTATGTCTACGTTAATCTACCACACTCCAAACCTCGAACTTGAAGCCTGATAATCACTGGACAATATGAATTCATAATAGCATTGACTTACATAATACTATAATTTACTCAAAATGTAGATTATATTTGTATCAAATTGCAATAATTTTCAAGCGGTGGTTTTAAGAGCCAATGATATTCTCGATAATTATTTACATGATTAAGGCAAAAAAAAAAAAAAAAGAGTGAAGATGTGATCTCTTTTTTCCTATTTTCCAAAAGGTAACAGAATTTTTCTATCAATGCAATTATGACATATCACATAGTACCTAATTGTGGTTATACCGTAACATTGCTCATAAATGTAATGTTGACGAAGCTTACCTTTTCATTAAAGAGAGACTGTGCAGGTGGAAAAGAATGACTCTCGATTGTTGTTGCCTTCTTTATCCGAGGATAGAAGCTTATGAGGCGTGGTAGTCTTTCCAAACGCAAAATTTTCAATTGACTGAACTTTATAACATTTGCGATTATTTCTTCATCATTTTCTCCTTCATTTCCAATTACTGCTTCCATGATCTCACTTCCCCGTATGTGTAGACTTTGGAGTTGCAGAAGTCCTCTTGCGCAGGAGGGGGAGAAGAGATATTTCAACCTGCAATCTTCAAGTAATAGTTGAGTTAAGTTATTGAAGGATCTTGATGGGTATAGTCCACCTCTTCCAGGTTTGCCAAGTAGGCGTTCCAAGATGTTGAAATCATCATCAATGTCAATGCCCCTAAGCACCACCACTGAATAATCTCCGCTAACGTAGTATCGTGAGGCACCCACTGTAATATTAAATCTGATCAAATTCTGAAATCCAAGGTCTCTAGGCAACATCCTGGGATGTGGTATGTGAATATCTAATGTCGATAATCGAGTCAATGACATTAGCTCATTAAGGCTCACTTTGCTTATTTCCTCATTGCCTGTTGTGCTCTCCCAATTCCCGAAGTTACGTGGGAAATGTAGTTCTTCAAGCCGGTATAATTTTGATATGACACCATTTGGAATCACATCGAGCTCGTAACAACCCCCAAGATCTAACAACCGAAGACAAGTTAACTCTCCTACCTCAGATGGCAACGCCTTTATATCTGAACCTCGGAGTCGAAGTACTTCAAGCTTATTCTTGAGATACTTGAGTATAGCTATATCTTCCAACTTGCAGTCAATTAGGCATAACATCCGAAGTTCCGTCAATTTTCCAAGTGAAGATGGCAGTGGCAACATGGTTACGTTGTTCAACTCCAAAACCATAAGTTTCTCTATCCCTCTAAAAAACCTGTCCGGAATTTTAACACTGAGTTCGCTCTGAAAGTTACTGCTGCTACATTCCAGCATTAAAGTGTGGAGTTCCGGACATAACAACTCATTGGGAAGCTCGTGAATAGTTTCGGACCTTAATGAGATTGCCGAGTATTTTTCATAAGTCCCCGTCTCTGGCCACTCTTTGACACCATGTTTGACCAGAAATCCTTCCTCTTCTTTTGCTACTGAAATAGCAACGTCTCGCACGATATCATGCATTTTCACAAAATCATCATTTTCGCCATCTAAAAGCAAACAACTAGTTTTGAGGGTATTGACCACTGAACATACAGCATCTCTTGCTTCTTCCAATGTGTCCGGATTTTGACCAAGCAACCTCCTCGCCATGCAGTGTCTCACCAACTCATCAATTGGAACCTGGGCATCTTCTGGGAATAAACAGCAGAGCAAGAAGCACGATTTTGCATCCTTGGACTCTAAGTGATCATAGCTTAACCTTAAAGAGGTAAACAACTGTGGGTCAATATCCTCTATATTGTTCAGCATGGACTTCTTAAGTTTATCTAGTGAACTTTTCCATGCATACATACTCTTGCCTTTCAATGCAGCTCCAACTGCAAGTATGGCAACTGGCAGGCCCCGACATTCCCTACAAACTGCATATGCTATGTCACGAAGTTGAGAGTCGACATTATTTCCCATCTTCTTCTTAAATAGGTCCCACGCCTCTTCCTCTGACAACACTTGGATTGGGAAATCTTTATGAACGTCCATATCTTTCAAGACACGTTCGTTTCGTGATGTTAAAACAACTTTGCAACCTTTGTTTCCATCTGTGATAGGAATACCTATTTCCTTCAAGTTCAATTTTTTCCAAATATCATCAAGTATTACAAGATTTCTTTTTCCATTGTTCAATCTATTCCAGAGTTGATCTGCTCTCCCCTTTTCAGTTTCCGCTTCCAGTTTTAGACGCAAAAGGTCGGCGAGTTCCCCTTGGATTTTGGCTACCTTTGCATCCCGAGAGACAACTGCCATCCCGACTTCATCAAAAAGTCCATCTTTTTCCACTTGTTCGCCAACCTTTTCGACCATTGTTGTCTTACCCACCCCTCCTGTTCCATACACCCCAATCACATTAACCTTGGAATCTGAAAATGCCTCCATGATCCTATCGAAAACCAATGCTCTTGATTCAAAACTCACGTACTCCCCGCTGGATGGAAATTGGAGTTCTGGAGGAGGTGGCGGACGGCATGAAATTGTACCAAAGTTGGCTTTCTCAGCGAGAATTTTCACATCACCCATCTTCTTTTCGGCTTCCTTGCTCAGCCTATACCGCGAATTGAAGTCAGGACATGAGAATTTAAAGCACCGAACGTTTTCCTTAACAGTTTTGTCTCTCATAAAGGACTCAACTCCTTGTCTCAGTATGTCCACTTCCTTTAGCCAATCTGAGACATCATCCACAATAACCTCACCGCTAGTCTTGGCTTCATCAATTTGTCGTTCAATGGCTCCTCTCCGCTCCTGAAGCTTATTCATCTCGACTTCAAGATTCTTCATGTTCTTCTTGTAATGAAAAAGATAACCGAGATGACGCCCCACTGATTCGAATGCTATGTCAACGAGTTTCTCTACAATTTTGTCCAGTACAATTGTTGGGCTACCCATTTTCAATTCACTCTTTGTTTGTTTTCTCTGCATCGAGTCCCAACGTTAGTTGTCTAAGGATGAGATTTTATTTAAAAGGTAAAAGCTATCCACTCAAAGAACGAAAGACCCTAAAAAAAAGTAAATAAAGATACAATAAACGGACCTACAATAAGACCAATTTAAATACTGCATTATACATATAGAAGACAACCTTTTAACATACCAAAGAACCTAAAAATAACCTTTTATACTGCATTATACATATGTGCAACCCAGTATTTTTCACTCTTTCGCTTTAATTTATACTTTATGTTAGAAGAGCTTGTCCCACATTGGTTAGGTATCACCTCCAAAACTAATATATGAGCCTCAATAATCTCTCTAGTCATTGACAATTATTTTTGTGTTGGATACTGTAATATGATATCAAAACTAGGGTTTTTAGGCATTTGACAAAGATTCTATTCCGTTATTGGTTAATTCTCGTTGTTTTTGCTAAAAGTGCACTTAGTTTGTTTGTGCTAAATGTTACGAATTTTTTATTTCTTTCTTCACATGTGAGTCAGTTAAATGTGCGGAGAGTGTTAAAGAGCTTGTGCCAAGCAACAGTGGCTAAAATTTTACCTCCAAAACTATTTTGTCATGAACTTGACCGGCTCTCCACTCATTGCTAATATATTTTTGTGTTGGATGCTTTAACACTTTGCATTTAGTACTTTTTTTTACCGGTGCAGCACAGATGATGTTTTACTTCTTTATTCTTTATCCATTGCCAATTGGTTTTTGTACAAATAAACAATGCACGTTACAAAACTACAAACGATTTCCTTATGGGGTTATCTAGCTAGAATTAATCTACTGCCACTTTGCATGCTTTAATGGTTGCCCTCTATCATTAATAGGCTTTACATTCAAGTTAATTAGCGAGCTCCAACCTCTCCACAAATAGAGCAAGCTCCAAGTACTCCACCTCTGAATGAGCGAGACCGCCTAAGAATGCCTCGCCTCTGATTGATGCTCATCCCCGGAAAGAGCAAGCTTAATTTGATCCTTCTCCATATTAAGTTGAAGCTTTGGTGATTCCCCCAAAAAAATAAGCTTGGGTTTAACCTTAATGTTTAACCACTTCAGATCCAACTCTCGTCCACCCTTGTGAGTCATACGTCATGTGCCTCAGAGGTGGTACCTCCATAGGGATCGTTCTCTCTCTCCCAAGGTGCATGTAACCTTTGTCTTCCAACCTCAAAACTTTGCAAGGGCTTAACGCCTCCTCGACTTACCTTGGACTAGGTAAAGGAGCATGTGCGGATTCTCTTCAGCTTCCCAGATTCCTAATCCAGGAAGATTGCCTCCATACATAATAGATATTGCATGTGCGCTATATCCTAGGTATTGATCCGTTACCTTAAACTCACGCTTCAAGCCATACTCTGCCTACGTCGGTGGAATTACTACCCAGAGGGCTATTACTCAATAAGTAAATCTTTTGTAGGTTTATTGTAGTAGTGAAATTTAGTTATTTCAAATGTTTTCCAAGTACACGCTAGACATATTAGGTAAAAAAGCAATTATATTATTATGGCTTAGCCTTATCTAAAAATTATTAAAATCCAATTGAGAAGCCACCATTGAAATTGAAATTCAATATAAACACAAAATCCATGTGAAATGGTTAGTTTATAAAAAAAAAAAAAATCTAAAGTTTGTCTATAATATTACAATCTGCAGGTTGTGATAATTTTCATAAAAATACAAAGCGCACACTATAACAAAAAACACCATTGTCTACCAAATTTACTAGCTAAAACTAAATTTTTCGCCACAAGAAAATCTTTTGGTGACTAACAACTAATTTTGATTGGAAAAAGATCACTTATCATATTTTTAAAATTTTTTAAACAATGTTTATATATGTATTTTTATATATTTTAATATCATGTTAATTGCATTTCAAAAAATTCAGCAAATTTTAAGGAAAAAAAAAAGTTTTCTTCTCACTTCAAGAAGTATGTATAAATATTTTTGTTTTCTTAATTTAACAGAAGTTCTTGGATAGCTTAGTGGTAAGGGTTTGAAAAATCAACTAAAGGTGCGTGGGTTTGAAACTTTACAATGACAAGAAAAGATAGTCTGGTAGATACAAAGAAAAGATCACGCGCAATGGTTTTTCATCTCAGTTTTTGGTGGTGTGATCATTTTAAACTTTCAATCATGGTTTATAACCGTGATAAAAGAGAATGACTTGCAATCACACCCAGATCCATTATGGTAGCAAGAGCATGATAGAAAACTTACAATCACAGCCAATAACTGTGATCTTTATGGTTTATTGTAATAGTGAAGGTTTTAATTTGTAAAGCATTTGTTACCTCAAACTCACCCTGGTTTGTACCTTACTCATGGCATGCACTAAGGCATTTAACTGCGGTTTGTATATTGGATCTCAATCAACAAAGTCATTTAACCAATTCTTTCATTTGGTTTGTAATTATTACAAATACGAATACATTTTTCTTAAATACGAAGACATTTCAATTTTCTGGGTGTACCCTAACTTTACCTGCATCGTACCCTAGTTTTCTCAATTTTCTGGGCATACCCTAACTTTGTCCACAGCGACGATTAGCATATCATCCATTCAATCCATCAATGGCGACTAGAATGACGTTCGTTCAATCCGTCAACGGCGATCAGAATATCGTCCGATCAATCCACAACGGTGATCAGAATATCGTCTGTTTAATCCATCAACGGCTATTAGAATATTGTCCGTTCAATCCATCAACGGCGATCAGAATATTGTCCGATCAATCCACAACGACGATCAGAATATCGTCCGATCAATCCATCAGCGGCGATCAGAATATCGTTCGATCGATCTATCAACAACGATCAGAATATTGTCCATTCAATCCATCAACGGCAATTAGAATATCGTCCATTCAATCCATCAATAGCGATCAGAATATCGTCCGATCAATCCACAACGACGATCAGAATATCGTCCATTCGATCCATCAACGGCAACCAGAATATCGTTCATTCAATCCATCAACGGCGATCAGATTATCATCCGTTCAATCCATCAACAACGATCAGAATATCATCCATTCAATCCATCAATGGCAATCAAAATATGTTCCTTTCAATCATCTGTTCAATCCATCAACGATTAGAATATCGTCCGATCAATCCACAACGACGATCAGAATATCGTCTATTCAATCTATCAACGGCGATAAGAATATCGGCCGTTCAATCCATAAACGGCAATCAGAATATCATCCGATCAATCCGCAATGGCGATCAGAATATCGTCCAATTTGATCCATCAACGATGATCAGAATATCGTTCTATCAATCCACAACGACGATCAGAATATCGTCCGATTGATCTATCAACGACGATCAAAATATTGTCCATTCAATCCATCAACGGCGATCAGAATATCGTCCTTTCAATCCATCAACGATGATCAGAATATTGTCCGTTCAATCCATCAACGCCGACCAGAATATTGTCTGATCAATCCACAACGACGATCAGAATATCGTCCATTGAATCGATCAACCAATGACGATCAGAATATCGTCCATTCAATCTATCAACGACGATCAGAATATCGTCCGATTCGATCCATCAACGACGATCAGAATATCGTCCGATAAAACCACAACGACGATCAGAATATTGTCCAATCAATCTGCAATGACGGTCCGTCTCATCCCTGTCTGCGATGGTCTAGCCTTTAGTGCTTCTTCCAGCAGCCTTATTGCTCTATCTCCAATGGTCTTTGATAAGTAGATTGGCTCTGATTCTCAACAGATGGAATTTAACCTACCTGACATGACCTACCCGTGATTGAATGGAACTATTGGTGCCATGGCTAGTCTTTATCCCTAGCATATGATGGTCCGCCCGTCTCAATCTACTCAATCCACAACGACAGTCCATTCATCCTCTTTGATCCATTTGCGAGGTATTCTACTTTGCTTTCGAACTCTGGATGACCTTTGTGGGGTATCTAGAATCTTTGACGTTACTTGTACCCACTCGATGGTGCTCCAAGTTCTGTAAAAGAGGGGCTACTGTAGATATCCCAATTTGGGTTTTCAGATTGCTTTTCTTTATTTTCGGTTTTTGTTTTCCCAATGATGAAACGAATCGAGAACAACTTGGGAATGTTGAGTGTTTGAACTTTGAGTGTTTGAAAACCTTATGATAAACCTACCAAAACCCTACTAGCACGCGTTGGTTGAGACCCAGGGCGCGCGGTTCAAAGTGCCAAGTATTGGTTAAATGGTCAGGTTTGACCATGGACCAGCTCAGGGTGGCTTGGACTCGCGTGTGCAAGTTTTAGACTTGCGCGCGTTGGTTAGCATCTGGTCAAACTTGCTTTATTCTGCATGCAAAAGTCATGATCAGTGGAGTACAACACATTAGAAGCTTCCATTTTGCCTGAAAAGCAGTATCCGGACAAGCGGTATCCACATCCCCACATAAACACCTTTTTCTTTCTCATTCAATGAGAGGAAAGGCTTAAGGGCTAAGACACCAGCCTTCCTTTGGCTGGTATCTCTCTGTCATCCTCTATAAATACCATACCCCTCTAACCATCCTTTAAAAGAGGATTAGCAATTTGGTTCCCAAATTTGCTTACACACTTTGATTATCCAAAGCCCTCCAAGCAAGCCTAAAGTCAAGGCAACCAAGTTACCTTGTTCTTCATCTCTCAAACCACTCTTCATCCATTCCTCAAAATTCAAGCTCAATCACTTTTCAAACCCAAAAACAATAGATATAACACCTTTGTATTGCTTTTTGTTCTTATCCCTGAGGGAGGCTGGTAGGGTCAAGGCTGGTAATCAATACCAGTCATAGCCCTAAGGCTAGCTGGTTACAAAAATAGTGTGGACAAGAGACCTGCGCGCGTTGATCCATAGCTCACGCGCGCCACTCCGTGGCTGCGTGCACAGATCTGCGTGGGGACAAGGGTCTTGTTCTTTTATTCTGTTTTCTTTATAGATGATTACTGTGAGCATGAAAATAACCAGTTGCTGTTTTCCATGTTAAAACTGCTAGTTATCTTTCAATATTCATTTCTGTTACATTGGAATACCCCTGGGAGCTTTCTGGACATGTCCCAGAACCCAGATCATGTAAAATCAAGCACTGGTTAGATGGCTTTAACCCGCTTGCGACAATGGATGACCCGCGTGCACAGGTTCATCTTTGACCAGTGGCTGGCCTTTGCACGGGTAACTGGCTTTGAGCCCTGTTTCCTTCCCTACACAATTTATGGGGTGTCTTATTCATTTGATGGCCTCTGAGCCCATTCAAAGTGCCTATCAACTGTTATATGAACTGTTTGGTTTGTCCTAGGTGTACAATGGTTTTTCCAAAGCCCAAAGGGTTGAAAATAAGAACTGTGGGTTTGAACCTACTGGCGCGCATAGGTTGGATCAACATGCAGTGACTTGATCACTGCATGCTAGTTTCTTCATGCGCACGACACTCCAAAACGGGGGCCTTTTAGTCTGTTTAAACTCCCACAGGAGTCTGTTTTCGGCCTATACTAACTATTTCAATAAGCGAGTATGTCATCTATCACATCCTGCAAATTTGTTACAGTTTTAATCCCCTTAAACTGTTTTCCCGCCCTAACAGGTTAAAAATTAATTAATGAGAGAGAATCGCAAACGTTTTACAGATGCCCGAGTAGAGACCGTGCGATCTCCGGATTGGATGAGAGGGAGTGCCTTAAAACCATTCCTCTCTCATAACCTAGCTCCCAAACCAACGATGACAAAGGTGACGATAGACACCTTTTTCAAATCAAACAACATAGTAAGCGTTTTAAGTTCAGTTCGTTGGGTGTCAAACTTTTTAGCAAATGACAACTCTTAATTGAACGTTTCGCCGCGCTCTAAAAAAAGGGACACACCCGATGCGATTTTCGTTGCGTGTTCCCACACCCTTACACTTAGCAAGGGCCTAACGCCTCCTCAACTTACCTTGGATTAGGTAAAGAAGAATGTGCGGATTCTCTTCAGCATCCTTAATTGCTCCTGATATGGGAAGATTGCCTCCATACACAATAGATATTGCATGTGCACTATATCCTAGGCAACCGTCACCTCACACTCACGCTTCAAGCCATATTCTGCCTACCTCGGTGGAATTACTACTAAATCTTTTGTACAGGGTTTTTGTAAAGCATCAGTTACCTCAAACTCACCCTAGTTTGTACCTTACTCATGGCGCGCATTTAACTACGGTTTGTAATATTGGATCTTAATCAACAAAGTCATTTAACTAATTCTTTCATTTGGTTTGTAATTATTACAGATAAAGCATTTTTCTTAAATATGAAGACATTCCAATTTTCTTGACCTACCCTAACTTTACCCACACCCGTACCTATTTTTCTTAGTTTTGCCATACCATCGTACCAGTACCGGTATGCATACCCGTACCCGTGCTTCATAGATACCAAACCTTTTGAAGCAAGGCTAAGTCGCTAACAAGCTTAAGCCCAGATTATGATAGAAATTAAGAGAGGAACAGGGAAACAAAACATGATGGTTAAGGGTACATGGATAGGAATGGTAATATTTTGGGAGGACAAACCCATTACTAAGATGGCAGCATTAATTCACCACAAATTAAAACTGTGAATGATAATAATGATAATTCAGCATTAAAAAATTTCAAAAAATTTTTGTTTCAAAAACTGTTTTTCTATTTTCAAAAACATTTTTTATTTTGAAAATCTATTTTTTTTTTAGTTTGAAAAGATGACGCGACAAGTTTTGGATATCCAATTTTTATTATGCCATTGTAGATCGACTTCCATTTTTTTAACTTTAGTAACTCCTTAAAAGAATATCCGAAAGGTGATCATGACAATTTTTGACAATCCAATTTTGGTTATAGCATTGAAGATACTCTAAGAAAGGAATGTGAAACATGAGAGTGTCTGCAAGAGGCATGATCCATCCTAATTGAATCAATGTCTACTAGAGGAATGATTCTTCATATGTAGGTGCCTAGCTACAAAGAGGCATGATGCTTCTTAATTAACCATCTTCAAAAACATGACCATTCCTAATGAGTGTGGTTAATAGACATGATCATTTCTAACATGTGTCTTTTGTAAAACATAACCTGTCACACAAGGGTGCCACATGTCAATAAATAAATTCATTTCATATTGGGTGCCACGAGGCATTTCATATTGGATTGCTCTCTTTCTACACACTCTATTCCTAGAATTTTTTGGACATATTGGATGCTTTACCAAAAAGGAACAAAAGAATGAGATTCAACTTAGGGGAAACAAAAAAAAAACAAAACAAGTAACTAACCTGGTCGCTGCCTTAAGTCAGTCCTTTTGGAGATGCTTCAACCACGCTGCCGACCTCGTCAAACCAGAGTAATTCTGGAAATTTCAAGGAAAACAATTATTGGTAACGTGGTTGATAATGACCTGATGATTGGTTAATGATGTGCCACAGGAAAGCAGTAGAAACAAAAGAAAGCTATTTACAGTTCGGATCCCGGCCGACATTAATCAATAAATCCTGCAGGAAAGTACTGTTTAGTCTCATACCTCTTTGTTGTTCTCAAACCGAGCAAACTGAGATCGATGTCCCAGGTCCTCCAAACACCCTTTGGTCGTTACGTTGAGTAATGAAAGAGGAAGTCGGGAGGTGTAGACAAATAGGAAAGAAAACTCAAGCTTGTTTAGCAGAGAATGCAAGGGAAACAGGAACGAGAAGATATGGGTTGAGGGCTTTTAAGCTTATGTTGGCAACAATGACAGTCAAGTTTCCAATTCCGATCACCAAAGTGATGCTTTAAGTCGTACCAAGGAAGTTTTAGTCATGGTTCACAATTGAAGCACAAGTTTGATTAATGATTCGGAAGGAAATCCTTATCTTGCTACCAAAGCTAAATCGATTAGTTTATTCCTCTCATAAAGAAGAAAAGAAAAGGCAAAGTACAATTCTTTACCCTTTCACCACTTTTTCTTTTCCAACTTTATCAAAGAGATGTTGCGTATAGTTTCTCGCTTCCATATGCAATCACTTGGGCGCGCAGTATTTGGACATTGAATATATTTATCAAGAAAAAGCAAAAGGGAAAAGTAAATAAATACAAGTAGACAACTTAAAAACTGAAAAAAAAAAAATCGTTTTAGCCGCACATTAATTCTTGACATTGACTAGACTCAGTTGCTAGTCGCTAGATACGTCGGTTGGTTTCTTTTCAATGGCAACAAATTCTTTACTTGTACTTCACCATGTGACGGGCGCTATGAATACATTACAAATTCATTCATTTACAAATTAACAGGATCGATGGAAAACATTCAACCCTGTCCAGACATCTGATTAATGTTCAAATTCCATACCACAGTTTTGTATGAATTTTATGTGCGATTTATATAAGATTTTGTTTTTTATTTTTCATCTCTCGAATGTTTCCAGTGACCACATAATCTTAAAAGATTGATAAGGCATGGTGATAAGGTGGAGGTGTGGTGGTTCAATGACGGTGTGTCAGTGGTGGTAGTGGCGGTGAAGAAATCGTGGTGGTGGTGTTAGAGTGAGATGTGGTCGTGAAATGATGCTATGTAGGTGGTGGACCTGGTGGTGGTGGTGAGAGTGGCGATGAAGTTTTGTTGTTGGAGCCGGTGCTGATAGTGTGATGGTACCAGTAGCTAGACGGTGGTTGTGAGACGTCAATGGTTTGGTGGCGGCGTTGACAATCATGGTGGTGAAGTGGTGGTGGTGGTCATGAAATGTTGGCTTTGAGGTGGTGGTAGTGGTGGAGGTGTGGCGAAGCGATGGGCGGCGGTGGTGATGAAACAATGGCGCTGAGGTGGTGGTAGTGGTGATAGTATTGGCAAAAACTTGGCGGTGGTCATATATTGATAATGATGGTAAAGCACAAAAAAATAAAAAATTGCGGGATTGGATTTCGGTCTGGGTCATGGGTAAGGTAGTGATGGTAGTGAGGGAGAAGAAGGGAGTATAAGAGAAGACGAGGCGTGATTGGGAAGGAGAAAGGGAGAGAGAGAGAGAGAGAGGAAGAAATGGTAAGTGTTGTGTGTAATGTTAATTTACACGCGCCCGGGTGCATTCAAATTGTAGAGACCCGTATTTTTTCAAAAAATATTTAAAGGTTTTATAAAATATAAAAAATTAGGGATAATACGAAAATAGTGAGATTATTTGATTTGGGATTTAAGTGATGAAATGGAAACTAGAGGGAGTGTAGGTGTTATTTGCCCTTTTGCTAGTATATATAGTGATGTGTGTGAGTAGGAGATAAAATTCTCCCATATATCTCTCTCACATCTCCCGCCTCTCTCTATCTCTCTACCGTCTCTCCTTCTCTCTCTTGCTCTCTCACTTGAAACTCCACCATACACTTCAAAAATCTCAAGGATCCATCTTGTTTTCACCTTTAGAACGCAACCCCGGGCTCGTATCGCATTGGGTGAATCTCGGGGAGAAGATTTCGGTTGATTTCAAGGAGTTTGGAGCTAGGGCTCGTTCGAATCTCTTGGGTTTCTCTTCTTCACTCGAGGTAGGGACTTCTTTACCTCTTTTATGTGTATATGTGTTGATATGGTGTAGAAATCATGCTTTGATCGTCCCCCTTTGGTGCTTTAAATGTTTGTCAAACTGTAGAAAATCGCCTCGAAACAGCGGGGTATTGATACCCAAATATGGGGTATCGATACCCCATCCTTCTCTGGATTTCCAGCTTGCCCGGTATTGATACCCGACTCAAGGGTATCAATACCCCTTGTTGTTCTGGACAGCTTCGATGTTGTCTTGTGTTCCTTCAATCGTTTCAATCCCCAATCGCTTTTAAACCCTTTCGGATGCCTTCTAGTCTATCTCATGCTTATCTCATTGATGTCCTATGATTAGTGGATGTTATTCTTGACCCGTTGGCCTTCCGTTAGTAAGGATTAAATGATAGTTTACTTGGTTGAAATGTCAATATGATGCAATTTATGATTGATTGATTATTTATGAACGTTTGTGGCATATTTGAGATATAGTTGGCATTGTCGTAACATATTTCACGTATGATAGTGGTCTTGGGATGGTCATAGCTTGTATATCGAGTAAGGAAATAGTTATTTGTGTCGGAAGTTGATTTAGGAAGTCTCGTAATGCAAGGGGTGGTAATACGATGACTTAGATGGTCCCGCAACGCAAGGGGTGGTAATGCAGTGGCCCGAGTTGTTAGGAATCACCGTGACGCAAGGGGTGGTAACACGGAAATCCTCGCGGTGTTATACGGTAACGCAAGGGGTGGAAATACCGATGGAGGTGATTGGCAATAGTGAGTTGTGTCGAGGTTACTTGAGTTGTTTAACTTCGTGTGAATTTGATGGTACATTGAGCTATGGGCATGCGTTAGGATGATCTTATTGAACGTTGGAAAGCCTTTGAATCAATTGTTATCTATTGATTGAGCCGTACTTCTTGTCTTCACTTCACCTGCACATTTCATCGTGTTTACATATAGAATCGGTAAAGATTTTCCTACTGGGCTAGTGTAGCTCAACCTAATCTTTCTCTTCAGGTTCAAACACTGGATGGTAGATTGCATATGTTGAATGCTTAAAGTGCGACTTTTGGAAGCCAACCTCATGTAGTTACTTGATCATCTTTTGTAATGGACTTTATTTTGGTAAAGATGAGTTTGTAACTATTTATTTTAGAAATTCCTTTTGACTAAATTGTTTGTAACTTAAAAGTTAGTCTGCGCAAATACTTAAGTTCTATTTGGGGCTGGAGTGCCTAAGTTTTATAACTTTAATCTTGCGAACTAATTTGTAATCTGAACAGGTGGGGACTTCTTTGGGGTAATATACCTATAATAAACAAAACTTCTTATTAAAATGTATTATTTAATTACATAGAAAATCGAGGGCGTGACACAAATGCTCTGTAATGCGCCTCACCATGCGCCCAGGCACAACCTCAAAGCTGCACAACAGGTCAAATTTTGCGAGCTTGTCACGGATACTCCCGAACTTCGATTTGCGCGTGGTTTGAACCATTGAAAATTCTAATGAGTCTACTTTTTAATCCAAGTATTGTGGATCCATGAATATTTTTCAATTAAATGATTTGACGATTTTAACCTCACCACGCTAGCTGAAGAACAAATTATTTTGCCAAAATCCTCTCATCCTCCTCTTTTTAATTCGGATCAAAACCTATTTTATTATATTTATAAAGAGGGCATGCAAAGTTGTAGAAGATGGTGGAATTGTACTTTTAGACTAATTAAGTATTGTATATGAAAAGTGGGTCGAAATTAAGAAGACAAATTCGAAGATCATCATAGCCACTAAGGATAAAAAGAGGTTTTTGCGCCATTTTACTCATTCTAAGTTCCATCTAGCACTCGCATCCGCAATTCGTACATATTCCTTCATAACTCAAGAGTTTCACACAGTTCATAAGGCTTTCCACACTTTATTAAAACATATAGAAAGCTTTTCGTCATCATATATGATTCGCCTTAGGTGGGATCCATACTTTTTTTTTTCTAGGCAAAAAGAATTTATTTATTTATTTTTGATGGGCAAAATAAAATTTTATTGGAGGCTCGATAAATGGTACATCAAGAAGGAGAGAGCGAGCATCATAGAACAATCATGTGCAAGCCACAATCCTTGGGGGAGAAGAGAAGACCAACCAAGAGTTGGTACAAAAGAAAGGAAAGAAAAAGGAACCAATATAAAACTATTCACTTCAATAAATCCAGGCTGTCAAATCTTGTGCCGTCTAATTCCATCCAAGTGGCTCCTAAAGTCTTCAATTGAATAGGAATTCACGTTGTATTTTCCTTTAACCCAAAAAGCTACCCTAAGCTTGATTAAGTCCACAACTTCATCAACATTAGGTTGTTTGCCTTTGAAAACTAGATCATTTCTAGTATTCCAGTTTGTCCAAAGTACAACATATAGGGTGGTGTTTCAACAGATTTCCTCAAGATTATGGAAAGAATTGGAGAACCAAAAGTCAATTAAACCATGAAGCGTAGAAGGGTAAACTCAAGTTACCTGCCACCAAGAGAGAATGGCAGATCAAATATCGAAGGCAAGTGAACACTGGAGAAAGAGGTGAATAGGGGTCTCAAGAGATAGAGCACAAATTGGGCAGGAACTAGCATTCAAAGGTATAATGTTTCTTCTTACCAAAATAGATCTAGTAGCAATCCTTTTCCTAAATAGCTAGCCAAACAAAAGCATCAATCCTGACAGGTCCAAGGTTTTTCCAAACAGAATTGAGGCAGTCATTAACTTGGAAAACTTGTTTCTCTCAAGTTGAGTAAGTCGAACATACAGAGTCGAGGCCAGAGGAGCTCCATTTCCAGAGAGGGCAATCTTCTCCAGAGGGATCAATGGGAAACCTATTCAACTTTAATTGCAAAGAATCAAGCTGGTTTTCCTCCCAAGGATGGAGCCTTCTTGTAAATGTAAGAGGCCACTTATCAGAGGCAGAAGATGGGGAGCATTCTAAGACCAGAGCTTCCTTTTGGATGGGATAGAGAGATTTGAGAGAGTTTTCCTCAAGCCAAATATCATTCCAGAAGCTTGTAGCATTACCAGCGCGCATGCATTGATATTTTAATGCCCTCATGGATGATCTTGCCAATAGATGAATTTTCATTACAAATGGAGCAAATGTCAACCAAACCTTGGAAGCTCTAGAAGTAGCAGGCAGTGAAGGCCACCATTGTGATTCTCCCAACTAGTGTTCAATCCGTTCTATGCATGAGCAAAACTAACCCGTTCTAGCGCTGTGCCCGTTTGATGCACGGGACAATTAATAAAAGTAGGTTCGAACGGACACAATGCTAGAACGGGTTAGTTTTGTCCGTACATAGAACGGGTTGAACGCTAGTTTATGAAAAAATATAATGGTAGCATGTGAACATTAAACACAATTACTGATAGCAATCATGCTGATTTCGTATGCTATGCTTGCTATAATCACATGGTCTTTTTTTTCACATGATTTGTTTGGAAAGCAAGAAATCAGCTGATTTTTTAGGGGGTGGATACCAATTGAGAGGAGCTAGCTACTGCCATCAAACTAAAGTTGGATACCAATTGCAAGTCCATAATGAGCGTAGAGAAATTCACCAACAATCAAATGGTAATAAACAATAACACAAATATACAACTCGAAGAAGGCAAACATGGTTTGAATTTTTCCTTCACCGATTAAATAACAATAAAGTCAAGCTACTATGTCATGCTACACAATAGTTCTAGACATTTTTCATCCTACCTTCCGGCTCTAGCTAAGACAACCCGATTGTATTCATCGAATGGTGGTTCCTTTGGATCTTCGTCCTCCGAATCTGAAGATATGTCAATGTAAACTGGGGGTGGTGCCGATGGTCCGGAGTAATGAGATCTCACGCTCTCGCGTGAAGCTTGGCGGTAGGAAACATATGGTTGAGCCAAAACCTCTGCTGTCAATTTATTGTACTTCACATCATCCTTCAGAATCCGATATGCTTCCTGGTACTTCCGGATATGATTCTTTACGCGGTGACACACCAGTTGCTTCTATTTTCCTTCCTCGACAACCGCAGAGTCCTTGTCACCTTCTTCATGTTGAGCTTGATGCATTTTTCAGCTTGCCATTTGAGTCTCCCTTGGTGTTCACTTTCATCCCAAGGTTTGATCTGACGTCCTCGCTGAATATAACGGCCATACGTATCGAAATTCGTACCAAATGATCCTCACGAAGAAGAGCTCGACACCCTACATTTTAAAATTTAATTTTTAAATGGTATAATCTTGATACTAAAAAAAAATGACAATTTGGTGCTTGAGAGGGCTGTATATTTACAATATGATTAAATACCTATAATTTGGCGCGTGAATGCTCACAATGTTATCATGCAAACATTGCTCAAACTCAAAAAAATAATTAAGAGAATGACCTATACAAAGTAGTGGTTCGTTCTCAGCATTTGGCAAAGCTACTCTTGCTCCCTTGTGGATTGGTAGCCAAAAATAATGGAATGGATTAATTATACACAGTGGATAGAGATAGTTGAAAAGAAACGTGGGGGAAAAGCGGTTTTGGATTAGTGGAAGAGAAACATGGTCTGTCAGCTTTTCATATTGAAAGGAGTCGAACTTGACACTCACAATGAAAACTTTCAGGAGGAAAAAATAATATAAATAACATTAAGAGAAGGAATGCGATCAATCCAATTGATCAAAAATTGAAAGTTCTGCAGTTGTGAGTAGGTAATTATAAAATGTTGACTAACCTTTAAGGAATTTGTAATCACTCCAAAAAAAATCTGGTGGAGTGAGCAGTAGAAGGAAGATGATGACAAATTTTACAAAAGTGCTACACACACAACGGTTATGTAAAACACAACACACAACTAATCTCTAGCCGTCCATTGCTGTAATAAATGGCTAGGATTCGCTCAAACTCTTCTCCATAAAAGTTGAACTTTTCCTTGGAAGAGTTTTTATAAAATCTAGACCGTCTAAATACATTTGGACGGTCAAAATTACGCACACAACAAACACAACGGTTGTGCAAGTAGCATTTTTGCAAATTTTAACCGTGAAGAGGGCTCATGGTTTAGTACTCCCTCCGTCCCACTTTGTTCCGTCTGTTTCCTTTTTGGAACATCCCAAAAAATTGTTTATATCTCACAATCTATAATGTTTTTTATGATTTCGAAAACTTTGTTTAATAAAATAAATTGAGATCTATCAAACAAGATCCATATTGAATATATAAAATATTATAGATTGTAAGATATAGACAATTTTTTAGGACGTCCAAAAAAGGAAACAGACGGAACAAAGTGGGACGGAAGGAGTATTTTTTTGGGAATAAAAGATCTAGTAGTAGTGCACATTTCAGTTGATATAGGAGTTTGTTTTCTGCTTTAAAAAATGTGGAAGTAAACATGTGGCATGGAAGTTGGGACTGGGGGTATGGACGTGGGAGTAATTTTTTTTTTTCTTGCTTTTTTTTTCTTTCCGTTTGGGAATTGAGGGGACTATGGATGGATTCAGTTACTGATATGTTGGGTGGAATAGGAGAACGTGGAGTTTTTTTATTGGTAAAAAAATTCAAAATTTTAAGAAATTAGGATGGGGAGATTAGAGGTTTTTTGGACTCAAATATATTTGCATAGGATATTTAATGATGATTAACATTGTGTTCCGTTCCATACATTGTTTCATATATTGAATGGGACACAAATATATCATTGACCAATTAAAAAAGAAAATACAACAAAAAGTCATAGAACATACAGTAAAAAAAAAAAAACAGTAATAAATGTGATCTCCATTTACTCCACCCCACGTCCATCCCCACCCCTCTTCTCCCCTAAAAACAGGTAACTGCCCAGTATTATTTAGGTTTTAAAAATTCTAAATTCTGAAAATTTATGATTTGAGATTTGAAGGTTGGAGAGCCTCCACTACAATTGTATAGGATATTGATAGATAATAGGATATTGATAGATAGATATATGGATATTAAAGAAAGAGGCAATGAAAGTGCATGAATACGGAAAAAAAGTTTAACCTTTGAGAGTTGATGAGAACTTAAACAAAACGTAGCCTCTTGCTTTCAAAATCTGTAGAACAAAAAAATAGAAATAATTCTGTTATTTAGGAGAGGGACTGAGGGGAAGTGAAGATACATGACAAAGATAGAGAGTGTTTGACTTACTGTAGCAGGCCGAGCAAAATGGCTCGGGCCATTTCCGAACATAATCCAACTTTCCTCTCGGCTCCAGGCCGTCCTTCTCCCAACGTTCGAAACAGCAACCGTAGCCGAGGGTCCTGTAGCCGAGGGTCTCACTAATGTGTACTTCTATAAACGCTCCCATCTGAGCACCCCATGGATGGGGGAACATGATCGTTTGGACGACTGCCGAAGTCGAACGATATGCTTGGTCCTGAGCATGTTGTGGCCGACGAATTAGCCCGTCTGCGTTGGAACAGTGGCCGTGGCAATGACGATGGTTGTGACGTCATCCGAACGGTTATAAAGATAACGATGGGGGCACGTGAAGGTGCCAGCTCATCTTGAAAAGCGGTTGCAAAACCCTAAACGTGATGTACGAGTGACGTCAGCCGACGCGTGTTAAGCGTAGGTGTGACCTTGGAGATCAAGCTAAGGGTTCTCTATAAATACCCCATTATGCCTTTTGGAAGAGGTACGCACAGCACAAACCCTAGCTCCTAATCTCAAAATTCTTCCTGGCAAGAAAACTGATACTTGCACCGGAGGGCCATCCCGGGGAAGCCTCCGGTGTGGTCCTTAGTCGTGCTTCATTTTGCAGGACAGAGTGTGGGCACGCGCCCCAGGAAAATCGCTCGGCCTCGGGCTCCCTTTTTAAAGACTGGGCGCGACCCTCTTTTGAAAATGCGCGGCGAAACGCCTCGATTCAGAGTCGCCACTCGGCTTTTAGCGGTGGAATACCCAAGGAACCGAACTCGAAAACGTTTGCCACGTTTGTTTGATTTTGAAAAGGCGTGGACCGGTCCGTCGTCACCTTCGATATCTGAGGTTCGGGAGCCAGGTTACGAGAGGGGAAGGGTTTTATGGCACCCCCTCTCGCCCAATCCGGAGATCGGTCTCTACTCGGGCATTTTATAAAAACCTTTGCATTTTTTTTTCTCATTTTATCATTTTTTAGCCAGTTAGGGCGGGGGAGCAATTAATGGGGATGAAAGCGGTAACAAATTGCAGTTTATGTGACAAAATATTTATGAATGATTTGATTGCAATGCTAAATATAAATTGAGAACAAGCACTGAGCAGCCTGAACAAACTGGAGTGCGCCGTCATAAAGCGACGTGAGTAGATTCTGCCAGCATGCACTGGTCGAGTCACTGCATGCTGACTAGACATGCGCACGCCACAACCAGACTGGCGTACTCCACTTGTTTGATTTCTCAGTCTTTGTTTGCAATCCTCTGGGCTCTGGAGAAGGACCAGCGCACACCCAGGACAAACCACGCAGTTCAATATATTACAGATCACATAATAACAGGTAGAAAAAATGACTTTAAGCCATAAAGGAAAGCAGAATACCCCAAAAACAGTGTGGGGATAGAAAAATAGGCCTAGATTAAGCTCGGACGCAAGGGCCAGCCACTGGACCCTGAGGAATACGGCCGTACGCCAGTAAATAACTATCGTACGCCACTTTTGCTTTGGTTCCTGTGTTTGGCTTTGCGTCACCTGGGTTCTGGAACATGACCAGAAGGATCCCAGAGGCCTTTATATGACATAAATGAACAAGATATGGGAAACTACCACTTAAACAGTTTTAAACATAGAAAGCAGTAAACTGATTGTTAGCATGCTAGGGTGATTGACAGGCATGAAAGTAAGCAAAAATGGATGATCCATGATCCCCACGCCAGTATTGCACGTACTGCCATGATTGGCGTACAGCATACCATTACTGGCGTGCGCCATGTTCAACCTAAATCGATTGTCGTATTTTACCAGTTTAAGGCCAGAACTAGTATCATCTACCAGCCTGGACCTTTCTGGTCCCCCTCAGGAGTTGAAAACAGAAAAGAACATAAAGGTGGTATACCTTTTGTATAGAGATTTGGAGGTGGTTTTGGACTCAAAAGGTTGAAGATGGTGGTTTATATGGTGACTGAGTTCCAGCAGGATGTGTGGAAATGTATGACCTTCTCTTCTCTTTCACTGGATGAAAGGGGATAGAAAGCTTGAAGAAAGGAGAAAGAGAGAGATGGTACCCCTTAATGTGGCTAACCCCTTGCAAATGAATGCAAGGGGGGTATTTATAGAGGAGGGAGACTGAGATCAGTTAAGGCCAAAGGGTTGTTTGGCTGGTGGGAAGAGGAGGGGAGCCTTCCATGCATTAAATGCATGGGACTAGGCTTGATGGGGGATGTAGGAGAGAGAGGGAACGCCCCCGCCGAATGCAATCATCAGGGATACTGTGGCCGACGTCAGGGTGGCACAAAAGTCCCGCCCAAGTGGCTGAATAAAGTTGATTTGACTGGGTTTGACTGGCGTGCGCCACTAATAACTGGCGTGCGCCAGTGAAAGCTGGGCCAATGGTCGATGACTGACACGTGGCAGCTAACTGGCGTACGTCACCAATGTACTGGCGTATGCCAGTTGGGTTTTGCTGGGGCCGTTTGGCTCTGGTTTGAAAGGTTTGAAATGGATTTGAAAGGGGGTCGGGGCGCTCAAGGCTCCAACACACCTTTGTCCTCGATCTGTTTTCGACTATAATCATCATTGGGGAAATAAAAGATCGACAAATAACGTTATCTGGACAGTCCAGAATGGGGTGTCTACACAGAGCTGGGAGATCAGGAGCCAATCTCGAACCCACATTCTCAGAACATAAACCATATGGAGCGGAGTCCCCACACTTACTATGTATGGATTGATGTGTAAACTTCCCCTTTTGGCTACAATACGGAAATGGTGAAGATTAAAGAAAAGGAAAAGTGAGGAGTTGCATCGGTGATGATTAATAGAATGAGAAAAATGGTGAGGAGTTGCATGAGAAGAGTTTTAATTAGTAGAAGAAGAGAAAAAGAGGAAATAGTAGACATGGGAACTGACTAGGTGGGATGTGGGGGTTGAAGTGGCATGCTGGAAAGGAGGAAAGGAGAGGGAGGGCGTGGGAGTTATTAGGAGACAGGTGAGGTGAATGTGGGGGTTTATTTACTCCCTCTGTCCCTTTTTAAGTGTTTTGTTTTGTAATTTCAACTTATTAAAAAGATATTATCATTATACCTTTCGCATCAACTTTTTCCTCCACTTTTTCTACTTATCCATCATCATTACACTTTTACTCACTTACTTTTCAAAAAGAAATCTACTTTTAGGGGTAAAATAGACCATGCATCAACTTTTACCCACTAACTTTACAAAATGGACATTTATTAAGGAACAGCCCAAAATGGAATACTGGACTCTAAAAAAGGGACGGAGGGAGTATTTATTTTTTAAAGAGAAAGAAAAATTTAGGAATACAGGTGAACGTGGGGTTCCTTATTTTTAAAGAAAATGGAAAATCTAGGAATTTAAGATTGAAAGTTTGGAGGCTTTAGGGGTTCACATACATTCTTATAGGATATTGATAAATAGATAGATTTGTATTTTTTTGTGAACAATTTAACCCATAAGGACTGCTTCTCAGAGCTGAATCTCCATCACCATTTTGCTAAGAGAGCAATGTTGTGTTCAAGAAGTCTTTTAATTCCCAAACCTTCAAGGCAAAAAGAATTTATTAATCTTTATAAAGAATTACAAAGATTAAAAGGATCATGAATACACTGGCAAAAAGCCACCCGAGACCTAAGGAAAGGCAAGACGCAAGCCGCACACCAAAAAGGAGCCACAAAAACCACAATAGCTCAAAAACAACCAGCCGAAAGAAAAAAAACTCGAAGGCACCGAAAAAAAAAACCACCCCTAACCCGCCACAACTCGATATTAAAAAGCCATAGATAGAGATGCACGTACCATCCACACAATCATCTTCCGAGACAAACTCCTCCAGAGCCTCATCTAGAGCTTGGGACCTTTCCTTTAATTCTTTCTCTTGCATTGCGACAAGTTTCTTCAAATTATACTTTCTCCCTCCTCTAAATTCAATACCCAAAGCATGGCCTACATCTAACATCTTACGAACTTTCTGAAAGAACAACGAGGAATAAAGACCCTTTTTTTAAGGATTCACTTTAAGATTTTCTAGGTTTTACAAAGCCAAATTGAATGTCCACAATAAACAAGCATTATCACTTGATTACTAGGACTACCGCACCACTACTACCATTATCACCATTATTTGACCACCCTTTGACCTCACCAGTACTGTTTTTTTTTTTTTTTTTGTGGCAATAACAAAAAGATTATATTAATCTTTGGCAGCTGATTTTGTAACTCTCTTTTTTGTTAACGCCACTTTCTTGCAAGTATGTTTTTGGTACAAAAATACACTTGCAGGAGAGTAACGTTAACAAAAAGGAAGTGACAAAATCATTTCCCTAATCTTTATAAACGATTACAAAGATTAAACAGAACAAGGCACACCAACAAAAGCCACCTAAGACATGCGTCCAAATGTCTTGTTAGTGGTTATAGATTTTTATAACTTTACAAAAAATTCTACGATCAGATTTTGAGATTTAGCTTTTAAAAAGCAATGCGAATATTTATAAAAAAAATTATTGTCTATAGATTTTGAGATTCTAAAAATTCTTCTAAAAAAAGAGATTCTTGGAAGCTGAAAAATAATTTAACATTTGATTATAGAGAAGTTAGGTTTCAGATGCATTTTTTTTAACATAAATCAAAGTACGGATTAGCTCTTTGTGATTTGGCACTTTGACATATGATCTTTCTAAGTTTTACTAATGACCAATTCGCCTCTCTATAATTTTAGAGTAATGTGCAATAGTTACATATTCCGTCAAAAGTAACTTTGTGCGTGTCTCACGCGCTCTAACGCTCTTAGTGCATCTATGGCATGAAAAACTGCACTTACCTCCAAAAGAAGTATGATAAAATGACAATTACACCCTTCGTTCATCTTCTTCCCCAAGTCAATACAAAACCCTAAATTAACCACCAACCACCATATACCACAGGCCCAATAAATACGTGTGTGCATACCCAGCAATTGAGGCCTCCACTTATCACTGGCCAAGTTGACCCATCTAATTGATTTATAATCAACAGTAAATTAACCTCGAACAACCCAAATTTTATTATGAATGTGATATCCTACCCCATCTTCGAAGTCCCTGTGTTCCATTTCAAGAAGAGACCAGACCAGAAATTTGGGTAGAATTCTGTTGCACCCATTTGGTCCGACTCTTTCTTAGAATCTGAGAGGAAAAAAAATTATAGACAGGGCTAACAAATCATAAACCCAGCACAGCAACCAAATCCTCTTTCTTATTTATAGAGAATTGGTAATAAATCCCTGTTTTTTTGTTTTGATAGGCATAATAAACCCCTATCGTTGATCTTGAAGAAAGAATATTGAGAAATTAGAATCGAAAAAAAAAAAATGCAACAATCTTTGACTTTGCTTGACAGTGTAGCAATAGTGGAAATCAATTTTTAAATGTAGGTCTCTGTGATGTTGGGGCATTACTTCAGTAAACTCACGTGGAAACGCGAATGAGAGATGTAAATCTTCATTTTTTGTTTGACCCAAAAAAAAAAGAGAGATGTAAATCTTCACACTCATTCCGACGCCACGGAACCTCTGTAATCGCCCTCTACCACCGAAATTATCATCGCACAACGTCACAGCCTTGAAAGAGATATATGGTGCTGTGTGGATTGGAGGAGAATAAGAAGAAGCAAGGACCCGATTGTGTTCTCTCTCTACAGGTTTTCGAAAACCACTTCAAAGTATAGGGGTAAAGAAGTCATTTAGCATTTTCCGTGAGCGGAGTTAAGAGTTGTATTTTACTCTAAAACCACACGGAGGTGAATTGGTCATTATTAAAACTCAGGGAGGTCATCTGCCAAGGGCCAAACCACATAGGGCTAATTTGTACGGTACCCATTTTTGTATTCCAAGCATTCTAAGAGCAAGTTTACCAATACTGAGTTAAAAAAATTTATGAACAGTGCACATTTTTCATTTTATCTATTTATATTTCTTTCAATACTATACCAACACTATCTATTTAACCTATTCTCTATTAAAATACGAGTACATATCTTTTCAACATTTTCTTTTATTCTATTATTATAATATGAGAGAGAGGGGGAAAGGGAAAGGGAAAAGGAGAGAGAGAGAGAATTAAATAATCAGACAAAATTGGATTCTTGATGAACGGTGGTTCTCTATTATTACCTAATCAATTCTTGAAATCTATTTTAGCTCCATTTTTACCTCTTCTACTGCAACCTGTTTTTTCTGTTCTCCTTAGGTAAAATAGCTAAAATAGCTATTTTACATTATCTGATAAATTTGCTCTAAAGAGTTGGTTTTCAGCTCATCCTTTTTTGCATGGATTAATTACGTCATGATCCTAGTTACCGGTACTGCGTAAATTTTTAACCCTGTTGCTTAACTGGGTTATATTTTCATCATTTTTCAGGTGATTTAAGGGGTGTTCGGACAAATAAGCCAAAATGGCTTATATTTTGTCTTTATTCAAAATTTTTTCGCATCACTTGATTTATTGCCAATTTTTTTGGGGATTATTGCATTCTCACGACAAGAGGAATCTAAAAAGTAAAAATTTTTGACCGAAATCCAATTTTTTTTGAATAAAGACGAAAATAAGTCAATAAGCCAATTTTTTTGTCTTTATTCAAAAAAAATCAGATTTCGATTAAAATTTTTTACTTTTTAGATTCCTCTTGTCGTGAGGATGCAATAATCCCAAAAAAATTGATAATAAGCCAAGTGATACGAAAAAAATTTGAATAAGGACAAAAAATAAGCTAAAATGGCTTATTTAGCCGAACAGGGTCTTAGGCCCCGTTCTGGTTTTTAAAAAAATAAACTTTTAAAAAAGGAAAATAATTTTAAGATTAAAAATTATGTATTTACGCAAATAATTTTTTTACCAATTAATACGGATTTTATTTGATAGATCTCGTTGAGATCTTTTAAACGGTGCAAAAAAAATTAAAAAATTATTTTTTATTTTCATTATATAAATTTAAAATTACTTTTTTTTAAAAAAAAAAAATTTAAAAAGAAAGCGCAACGACACTTTACCAGATTTGGTAGAGGAGAAATATATAACTTTCAAAAATATTGGGTCGGGTACCTATCTTTTAGAGCATTTTCAACCCATACTCTAATTCTTCATTTTGAAGGAAAAACATTCTCCAATTCATCCTCGAAAACTCTCCTCCATTTGGGAGGGTGAATTTTGATCTTTTAAAAATAAAGGATCTCCTCCAAATATGTGTTAGAATTGAGAAATAGAGTATTGGATTGGAGTTGAGATAAATAGTACAATCTTCTAAATCTACTTTTCAAATAAAATAAATTAATTTAATCCTCTTAAAATATAGATTTGGAGGGTGTTAAATTGGAGATGCTCGTGCATCTTCTAAATCTATTTTTCAAATAAAATAAATTAATTTAATCCTCTCAAATATAGATTTGGTAGGTGTTGAATCGGAGATACTCTTGCTAGCACCACTGGGGCCTTACGAAGCAAGCACGTGACGTGGGCCAAAAAGTCGTCACTAAATCGAGAATCACGAAATCCTATTGGCCAGACCTCGTGGAGCTGTGGTCACCCGCCACGTGTACCCACGTCCGAAGCCTCTGGATTCTTCTCTACCCCGCCAAATATAACCCCCTCCCCGAGTCTTCTCTCTCCTCCACTAATAATTCTCTCTCTCTCATCAATTCTCCAAACGCACGCGACGTCTCAGAAAATTTGTCCAGGGATTTCACTCTCTCTCACAGCGAATCAACGACCGACTATCCTCGACTCTTGTGATTCTGGTTCGAATATGAAGATTGGTTCAGCTTTTTTGGTAATCCTAGGCGCGTCGCTCCTGGTATTTGCCCTAGAAGCGAAAACCCTCGACCCCTACAAGGTACGACCTTGTATGCCTCTACCGCTCTACGTTTATATCTGTGTATATATGTATGCACGTTCAGATAGAGGTCCATGTGTGTATAGAACTTGTGAGTATGTGCGCAAGTTCAGTGTTTTTCGTCTCCCGTTTTAATCTATAAGGTTTGAAACGAGTTGAAAAGGTGGAGTTACAGTTGGGCAATTGTGTTTTTTTGGCCGAGGTGTTGGGTCGGTTTCGGTTCCATTGGACGCGGGATGATTAGCTTTTTCGTAGAATTGATTCTTGTTTGTTAGTTTTATGCCTGTACATATATGGGCATGTTCAGACAAAGGTTTATGCATACAGCATGTGTGTGTGTATGCGCAATTCTCCCGTTTTAATTTAGGTGACTAATGTTTGTAGTGTGTTGTAAGTGTTATAGAGGTGGAGCTTTAGATGGGAATTGTTGGATTGTGTCTGTATTCTTACCAAAGAATTGGGTCAGTTTTGGTTTTGTTGACACGGGATGGTTAGATTTTTAGTAGAACTGATTCCCCGTGGTCAGGGACTACTTATTGTTTAAGAAAGAATGTTGTTCGAAATTATTTTGGTCATGGCAATTTGACAAGCTCTTCACATGAAGTTTGAGCATTCCATTGACACTATGATTCACAAGGGGATCCTAGCTGTTTGGGCTACTTGCTAAGAATGGTCAAGTTTGATTTGGCTTTACAATTGAAATATTTATCAGGGAATATCACATTATGGTTAATCAGTCCCTCACTTTACCAAACCAAACTGCGACTGCGGAGTTCTAATGGGATCCAGTGCATTAGTCCCTCTCTTTCTTAATGCATTTTTTCGGCTGAGTGAGATTTCATAGAAAGCAAACAAACAAAGTAAAAGAATCACATGGCCTTCAACAATTAGAACAAAGGAGAATAAACCCTCCAAACCAAACAAAACAAGGAAAGCAATGCCAAGCAGGCAAACAAAACAAGGAAAGCAATGCCTTGTAGGCCCAAAAATAATGTGGGGACGTGGCTGATTCCTACATTGTAGTAGATTCAGCTTTGCAGTCTTGACTGATCTGATCAACCAATAGATTGTTAGAGGTTGAAGTGGGTTAATTATTTGAAGTGTCTCTATATTGGAGTAATTTTGACTGAATGGTTACAGAATAGATCGAGTACAAAGGTATTGTAGATTGTGGAGTAAGATGGATGTCAAAGGATGCACTGTTGATTTGATTCGAATTCTCAGCTGCCTTCAATATAATTCGTGTCATGGGCTGTGGTTGATGAATGCATGTTCAGTCATTTAGTTTTTCTGTTGCCTTTTTAATTGCATATTCTCTAGTTCTAATCTTTTTGCAACCTGTATGTTGTTTCAGGTGCTCGGGGTTGAGCGAAGTGCAAGTCAACGAGAAATACAGAAAGCTTTTCACAAGTATGTGTTTCATGAGTCTCTTCTCGTCTTGTTCTCAGCCTCATTCCAATTCATAATTTGTGTTTTTCATGAGTTTCTCCTTATCTTCTTGACTAGATTACCCTGTTCTATCATGTTGATTATATTCCTAAGCGTGGATGATACATCTGCAGTTTTTCTATCGACTGTTGTTCCATTTTAAGTATTGTTAACTTTGATTTGTAGATACTGATTGAACCACGCCTGCTTTCTTGCTTATAGGGTATCTTATAGACTAATTCTTTGCTCAATTTACTTTGCAGGCTATCTCTCCAATATCATCCTGACAAGAATAAAAATAAGGGTGCTCAAGAGAAGTTTGCCGAGATTAATAATGGTAATTGTATAATCCTCTTGTTGCATTCCTTGATGGCTTTCTGTTAGTGGCAGGATTTGTGGATATGGAGAAAGACTTAGGCTCCGTTTGGAACTTATGGAAAAAAAAGTAGAAACAAAGAGAAAATTTCAAAAAAAATCCCTCCCTTGTTCTGTTCTTAAAAAAAGAGAAGGAAAGGGTTCAAAGAAAAATCCAACTTTTCCCCCAATTTCTGTTTAACTTTCCCTCTCATTTCCTTCTTAATCATTTTCCTCTCTTTCCTCCTGTTCCAAACAGAGTATTATGGTGGTTGTACTTTGTAGAGTCCCTTGTTCCCCATGCAATGTTTTACTATATGTTTTCTGATTGTTAAGATGTTTAATTGCCGTGGTTCTTTTATTGGCACCCTAGGACGCTAAGATAATACGTTGACAACTAGTGGGATGGAGAATAGGTCATTGAGACTCTGGTCACTGGACAAGATCCTCTGTGTTTTGGTTCCATTTCTTGCTCTAAGTGCTAATTTTGCATTTAATTTGCCTCTTTCCAGCATATGAGATTTTGTCAGATGAAGAGAAGAGAAAGAATTATGATCTACATGGTGATGAGAAGGGTAATCCTGGATTCAATGCTGGAAATGGTGGGGACCAAGGGGGATATACCTACTTCACGAGTGGAGGACCTGGGCAAAGTGGGTTTAGCTTCAGGCCGGATGAATGGCAGAATATGGGTGGAAGTGGAGGTTCTCAGTCATTCTCGTTTTCTTTTGGGGGACCAAGTGGCCAACAATCTTCTGGTTTTGGTTTAGATGATATTTTTTCAAGCTTCTTTGGAGGCGGTATGGGTAGTGGTATGGGAGGTGGGGGTAAATCTGCGGGTTTCAGTGGTTCCAGCAGGTCTCAATTTGGGTCCAGGAGTGCCCCTAAGAGCATCCTTGCTGTAAATTCGCAAGTGTACAAGAAAGAAATATCTGATAAAGGAATGACTTGGCTTATATTATCTTATACACCTACAATGAAGGGGACTCAACAGTTTGAATCTCTTATAGAAGAGGTAGCTAACTCATTGCAAGGAGCTTTACAGGTATGCTGTATCTTTTACGTGTCTTTCCTTGTATATCTTCTGATTAAAAGCATTTATAGTTATTATTCCTTGCATATTTCAGGTTGGAAGCATCAACTGTGAAACTGAGTCATCTTTTTGCAAGGAGCTGGGTATACATCCTCGCAGAGAACCCAAGATTTTTGTTTATTCCTACGTTGCAAGTAACAGTGGCTCCTTGGTAGAGTTTAGGGGAGATCTGGCTGTGAAAAGTTTGAAAACATTTTGCCAAGAACATCTCCCAAGGTTCTCAAAACGTATCGACTTGAGCCAGTTCGAGTTCGCTTCTGGCACTGGAGAAACATTACCTAAAGTGATGTTGCTCTCAACAAAGAAAGATACCCCTGTTATTTGGCGTGTGCTTAGTGGCTTGTATCACAAACGTGTTGCTATCTATGATGCGCAGGTAAGCTAAGGATTCTCAACGTCTTATTGTTTCCATTTTGCTTCATTCTTGTTAGATATGACGTGCCTTGGTGGTATGAGCATGATAGTTTGCCCAATGGTGGGGCCTCCAAAATGTAGCTGATAGGTTTGAGGTTCCACACTCTCCCCCTAGCCTAGTACCTACCTGTGCATTCTTACGAAAATTGTAAAAGAAGAAAAACTGAACTTTAGTGGGATTTTAAGGTGCTTAGTATCATTATCTAATTGTCCTATTTTTCCGTTGAATGTTGTACAATTTGAAGTATATAAGTTTTCATACTCAGAAGCTGTCATTCTATCACTATGCGCTAGTGAAAATCTTTGTTCATATTTGTTGGAATAGTTGATTCTTGCTAAGGTCATGATGTTTATTGACTTCTATATTTCCACATTTATGTAGGTTCATGATGTTTCAGATCCGATGGTGAGAAGACTGGGAGTTGACACGCTTCCCGCTATTGTTGGTTGGCTATCAAATGGGGAGAAGCAAATTTTGAAAACAGGGATTTCTGTGAAAGATATGAACTCTGCAGTTCAAGAGCTTAGTGCTTTACTTGATAGTTTTGAAAAGAAGAATAAGAAGGCAGCTTCAAGTCAGGCTAAAAAGACACAAGGTGAATCTGGCAATAAACAGATACCCTTACTTGGAGCGTCTAATTTTGATGCTCTTTGTGGAGAGTCCACTCCTGTTTGTATCATTGGTGCTTTTATGTCGTCCAGAGGGAAAGACAAGCTGCAAAAGATTTTATCAGAGGTTAGTCGAATAATTCAAATTTAAATAATTTGTTACTCCTATTTTGAAGACGCTCCTTTCTAGCTATTATGTTTTGATTGATTCTTCTGATTATGATATAGTCGTCATCGAGTATTTTGCAAATTGGGTAACTCCATCCATTCAGTTTAATGTTGTAATAAAGTAAAATGGTCTAGCCTCTTTCAATTGATGCCGCCTGGTGGTAACTATAACCATCCTATTTCTTCCTTTAGCATTGTCTCCCCCTTTGTGTCCTATTTCATCAATGCCTAGGCCGTCTCCTCTTCTTAGCATGCTTCTCTCTCTCACTACTAAATTTTGAACAGCATTCCTTCGGGTTTATCACCATCTTCCTTCATTTAGGTGCTGTTTGAGTAAACTTCAAATGAAATATTAGATGTTCTTGCTTCCTTGGTTGCAGATAAAAGAAATACTAGGAGTTTTAGCCGTTGCCTGTCTAGAGCTGCAGTATTGAGAATGATAGAATTTTAAGATAGCCATGTTATCCTTGATAATGAAAACGAATACTGTTTGAGAAGCACATTTGTATAAAACTTTCAAGGTGCTGAAATTTACACTGATAAGACTCAAGGTTAGCTTTGGTATACATAAATGCGTGCAAATGTTAGTATGATGAACAGATTCAACTTGGGTGAGTTACTGTTTCTTTCTTTCAGAAGATATTCCTCTGAGGGTTTAGAAATTGTGATAAAAAGAATAATTTCTTTATTTGCTGCATGATTTGTGCTTGTAGGTTTCTCAGAAACCACTATCAAGGCGTCGGAGTTTGGCCTCCAGTTCCGTAGACTCTATTTCCCATGTTCTTTTGGATGCATCCAAACATCCGTCATTTCTAAACGCACTTGAGAAATCAGGATTCAAATCATCAGACAATGTCTTGATTGCCTACAAACCTCGAAAGGGGAAGTATGCGGCATTTGATGGTGAGATGAATGCAGAGGAAGTCGAAAGGTTTGTCGGTTCGGTCCTTAATGGGGACGTAAAGTTCACCAAGACGCGGCAGAAACCCACAATCAAGTGAGAAATTTAGCGGCATCAAAATCAGAGTTCCCTTTTTATTGGAATTGGATGTAGGTAGTTGAAAAGCCAGTGCTACTTGCTTGATCATCAGTTTCCAGACTTAGTGAAATTGGCCTGGCTTCAGACTCATGAGTATACATTTTGTTTTGGTTTTTTGGTGGTTGATATAACTGTACAAAATAGGAGGGCCATTCTGAGGTATCTAGAGAATTGAGGGTGGGAAAATGCTTGACCTAGGAAGAAATTTCTGTTTAAGAATGTTTCTACCAGTTTTATACCCTTAAACCAGTCAATGGTCTCTGTAATTCTATAGACTTTTTGATGGCTCTTTATACCTTTTTGCTCTAGTTGATTGTAGGTAATAAAAAGATTAGAGTATTTGAAGGAATTATTGAGATATTTCAATGCATTACTTGAATTAATTTCCTGTGTCTCTAATACCATAGCAGTGTTCGCCCAATCAATATCGGCAATGGTGACGCCACCTCCGAAATTATTGTATCACTTGACCCTGTCAAATTCCAAAAATTAGCAACTATTGTCGTATTTTATAGTGTCACTTTCGGATATAAGATCAGCCCTCTCACGGTGGGGGGTAGGCTGTCGCCACACCCCCTCCACCGCCTGCAAAACCACCACTCGTTTCCACGAATAAGCATCCCTTTAACTTCCTTTGTCCTTTGAGGTGCTGCTCCGAGCGCGTTTCATCTTCTGTTGCTGCCTTGTCCTTCAGCCGCCGCCGCTTCCGCCGCCTCTCTGCCTCCGTTCTCCTGCTGTTCCGGCATCAGATGTCCACCATCCCAGCTAGGCCTGTCAATGGACCGGATTCGATCCGAATCTGACAAATCTGATCCGAACTCGATAAGACTCGGATCCAATAGTGATAATCCAAATCCGAAAAAAATCCGATCCGATTTGAATTTTTTTTTTTTAAATTCTAGAATTTTTAAAAGATGGGGAAAAAATTCAGTTTTTTTCTCCATAAAATGGGAGGAGAGAGGAGAGTGGGGAAGATCCAGACTATACCATTACCAAAATACATCAGTCATACAATAACTAGCCCGCCCTTGCACTGAGACTTTACTAAAATTTACAATCGATATGGAGTTCAACCTATTACATAAGCCCCAAATATCTGAAATAACAGAGCCTAACCACTCATCCGGTTTAATATCGTTTCGCAAAAACTAATAAGAAGCAAACTAATAAGATACTAGATATTCTGAGCCTGAGCTCAAAAGATTCCCAATTAATATAAATCTGTTGAATTCTTATCCGAGCAAACAGTCTGCTCTTCTGGATTCCTACACCAAAAATGTGTTTACCAAATGATACGACTAAAGAAAGTCCCAACTTACCTTATGAAGTATCAAGATACAGTGTTTTCACAAGGTTTCACCGCAATCCAGGATCTCAAATCATGCAAAATCGACGGAGCACTATAACTCCGTTTTGTGTAGTAAGCGAGAAGAAAAGAAATGATATCCAGTTTACGCAGTACACAGAATTCTTATAATTTCCCCCACATCAATCACATAAAAATTTGTGCATTTGGTATCGACTGAAAGTAGTTAATTGGAGACAAGAAACAATGGATTACCTTTGCCTCGATTAACATCGCTGTTCGGCAACACTTGCTTCATCTACTGAAAGTATGCAAGTAACAAAATATGAGAATATTTTTATAGAATTACAATAAAGAACATTCATATATCTAAAAAGAATCAACATACTCTTACTTATTTTCTTAGGGGATTCAATCCAATCATTGGCAGTCATCAAAGCCTCTACGATATCCGGAAGTAAAGAAGCACGACTTTCATCAATTATCCTACCTCCCACGCTACACACTGCCTCCGAAGCAACTGTAGTAGCCGGAACAGCCAGAATATCACGTGTCATCCTTGCCAAAGAAGGATATGTCCCACTGTTTACCTTCCACCAATGTAAAATATTAAAGTCCTCGGTATTTGGAAACACAATCTCCTCCAAGTATTGGTCCATCTCCGATTTCTGGAATGCATTCTTTCTAGAAGCATGTGCCTTTGCTCATAATAAAACTCAACCATAGCTATTTTGCATCTTGGGTCAAGAACTACAGAAACTGCAAGTGCCAAGCAAGACTCACCCCAATATTTTGCATACTTCTGACTCATAGGCTTAGCCATCAAACGAAGAAAATCATATTCACTTGTCTCCCACTTGTTAAGTTGCATTTGTATCTTGCATGTCTCGGGAAAAAAGACATTCGGAAGAGGGAATTCACGCATGCTTCATCTAAATCATCCAGCCGATCGCCCTTTCCCTTTTCAGTTCGGCTTCTCCTTTTTTCTTTTTCTTTTCCGATTGGACCCAACTTCACCTCTCGTCACTCCCCTTCCCCGTTGGATTCGTTCGGCCCTATCCCGTGCGTGGTGGAGGGGTGCTTTAGTTGTGCTATTGCAAGTATGACGGGAGCTTCTTAAGGAACAGGAGATTCGCGCGGAGGTTTGTTCTGTTTTATGGCCAACTGATCTGTGTCGGATGCCATTAAAAATGGTCTCGATTTGGCCAGCGGTTTGGTCGATTTTGGTTGAGGGGGTCTTGCGGTTGGAACAGGAATTTCGTGCTGAGGTTTGTTCTGTTTTAATGGCCAACTGATTTGCGTTGGCCGCCATTCATTCTGGGCGCGATCTGGCCAGCATTTTGGCCACCTTCGGTTGACAAGATCTGGTTGTGGTTATCTGGTGATGCATTCGTTGAGTCTTGGTAATAAGTTCAGTTGTAGTCTGTTGTGCACTGGGGTCGGGCGGTTAGTTTTTGCGTTGTGGTTTTTGTGTTGTAGTTGCTATCGTTTCATTTGTACTTGTTTTTGTTCGGTTGTACTAGTTTTGTGCCGCGCACACATATTCCACACACTCAATACTATGTTCCGTTCATTAGGTCCTTGTTGGCCTTCGCTGGTCGTCGAATCGTCAGCGTCCCTAAGCCTCATGTTGGCCTTTATCTTCTGGCGATAGCATAGATGCTGTGGTTTTTGTGTATTAGTACACGGTGTTCTACTACTTAGGCCTAGTTTGGTTTTCGCTCGTCGTTGGTATGTCTTCCTTATTGTAACAGTCATAGCGTAGATGTACCTTTCTCTCTTTTATTATTAATGTATTTCTTGCTCTTCTTCCAAAAAAAAAATTATCACTTTCGGATATGAATTTTCATTTGACCACATTAAGTTGAGAAAAAACATATCTAAAAACAGAGCACTGGGTTAAACTAAAATTTTCATTTGTCATTTGGGTTGCAACTATAATTGAGAAGGCAATTCAAATAATTCAAGATACTAAAGTAGTTTTTTTTTTTTCGTTTTGAGTTGAGAACCTCATAAAGCGATAAATAGTTACTTTATTGGCATACAAAATGAAAGTCCATGTATGGTATATCTCATCAACTATACCAAAGAGTATTTTTATTTTCGTGTCACACCACACCGCTATCTGTAATGGACCATGTACCAACATTATGCGAGGATTGAAAAGATAAAGCTCGACCTCCTTTGGGAAGGTATAAAAGACGAGGTTTTCCGGCCTGTAAAGCACCTGAATTGACCACTAAAAGAAATGTATGCAGAGCATAATGAGTTTACTTTTCGGCGTATGACTTGGTGTGATCGCATCGGACGCAACTCCTGCATTTGCCACTGAGCATCCATGTTCCTGTAAGCTATATAATTTAAAATTTCCATTTGTCTTGCTAACTAAAAAAAAAAGGTCGATCACGGTGCCACGTGTCATACGACTCCTAGCTCATGACACCGAATAATTAAGTTGGTGAATTGATGGTGTCCAGAGGTGATGGTATGGTGATAGTGGTGGAGGTGAAGTAATTGTTGTATTGGTGGTGGTGGCGGTATGGTGAAGTGGTAGTGGTGGAGGTGAAACAATGGCGATGACGTGGTGGTAGTTGTGGAGATGTGGTTGTAGTTGTTGAGAAAAAAATGGTGGTGAAACACACAAAAAGACAAAACACTAAGATTGCGGGATTAAATCTTGGTCTAGGTGGTGAGATAGTGGTAGTGGTGAAGAAAGAGGAGGGAAGAAGAAGACACAGAGTGTGGTTGGGCAAGAGGGGAAGAGATGACATATCTATGATTTGTGCAGTGCGCCTCAGGCGCAATCTCAAGCGCCCCAGGCGCACTCTTATGCGCTCCGGGTGCACCTTAAAGCAGCAAAAATGCCTAACTTTGCGAGCTTGTCACAGACACTTCCGAACTTTGATTTGTGCTTGATTTGAACCATTGAAAAACTTGTTGAGTTTAATTTCTAATACAAGGAGTTTGGATCCCAAATTATTTTGAAATTAAAAGATTTGAAAATTTTATCCTTACCGGGTAAAAAACAAATTATTTTGGCAAAATTCTCTCATTGATCACCATTCTTTTAAATTGAGTCAAAACCTATTTGGTAATTACAGAGAGATGGTGGAATTAAACAATTAAAGTGGTGGTGGTGATAATGCCTCGAAGTGTTGCCGGTGGAGCTAGTACCGCAATGATAGCGATAGTAAGATGGGGGGTTGTGTGGCGTCGATGGTTTAGTGGAAGGGTGACAATTATATATGGTGGCAAAGTGATGGAGGTGGTGGTAGTGGTAGTGGCGGTACGGTGAAGTGATAGTGGTGGTGAAACAATGGCTATGAGGTGGTTGTAGTTGATGGAAAAAAATGGTGGTGAAACACACTCACAAAAAGAAGCAGCTAAGATTGCGGAATTTGATCTTGGTCCAGGTGTGGTGAGGTAGTGGTGGTAGTACTGAATGAAGAGGAAGGAAGAAGAAGAGACGGGGCGTGGTTGGGCAGGAGGAGAAGAAATGACATATCTATGATTTGTGTTAGTGCGCCCCAAGTGCAATTACACGCACCCCGGGCGCACCTTAAAGCGGCAAGAAATGCCTTACTTTGCGGGCTTGCTACGATTATTTTCGAACTCCGATTTACACGTGATTTGAACTGTTGAAGAGCATGTTGAGTTTGATTTCTAACGCAAATAGTTTGGATCCAAAGTTATTTTGAAATTAGAAGATTTCAAAATTTTATCCTTAACGGGTCAAAAAACAAATTTTTTTTGCAAAATTCTTTCATCACCCTTCTATTAAATCGAATCAAAACCTATTTGGTATTTGATATATACGAAATGAAAATTACTAAGAGATGGTGGAATCAAACAATTAAGGTTAATAGAGCTTTCAGCTTTGACTATGAAAAGTGAGTTGAAGGAAAAACTATTGATAGATCGTCGAAGCCATTAAATCTAAAAGATGTTTTTGCGCCCTTCTGCTTTTTCAAAATTCCATTTGGTACTCACTCCCTTGTTCAAACATATTCGTTTATTAATTAAGAGCTTCATAGAGTCAATTGGGCTTTACACAATGCATCAAAGCCTACCAAAAAAGTTTCATCATGGGGATTCGCCAAAATCGGACTTGTACTTTTACAAATAAAGCTATATATATATACAATCCGGATCCCTTCAGGGATCCCGGAAATTGGCTTGGTGCGGGATGTGATTGTCAGCCGTTGGATTTAATCCAACGGCCAAGAAAAGAGGAGACATTAAATTCGTGAGTAATTACACTTTCCCCCCTCAACACTCACACTTGCCCCCTTCGTTTCATTCCACTTCCACGGCTTCACAGTTCACGTGAGAGAGAGAGAGAGAGAGGGGGAGAAAGACGAAGAACGCGAACCAGAGAATGAAGAGAAGAACGCGAACCAGAAATCTTGCGCGATTCTGCGTCCACCAAGGTATCTCTCTCTCTCTCTCGAAAAATCTGGTTAGGGCTTTTTTTGCCCATTCGAAATCGGCAAAAATTAGGGCTTTTTTTTGGGATTCGAACCTAGCTCTCTCTCACTCTCACTCTCGAGATCGATCTCTGCATTTTTTGCAAAAACCAGTGCTTGCTTTGTGTTGTATCAGGCCTTTCATTTAGTTGATGGTTTAAACGATTGAGAGCAGTTCAAAAAAATACTACTCGGTACTAAACGATTAGGGGATTTGTTATCTTTTCCTTATTTGGTTGTGGGGTTCCAGGGAGGGGCCTGCCTCTGGGTTTCCCACTTTTCCCTGCTCCTTTTTTTGATTATTTGTTCCCCTTCAAATATTGGGTTGTTTGTTCGAACATGAACGTTGGTAGCCAAATTTTACGGTGGAAAAGGACTTGTTTGTTGGGGTAATATCTACCACCTAGTGCCACTATCAATTTTGTTTTGAGCTTGGAAATAGCTGAAACATCACACCTGGTTTTCTTGTTTGATCCTTCTTGTGTTTTTTTTTTTTCCTTTTGATCGGATTCTTGTGTTGTTTACTTAAATGTTGATGTTAGCAATTAGCTGTTTTAAAAGCTTAAGCAGATAGAGATGGTGTAAACAACAATGACCTGGTCTCTATTAGTTCATTGCAAAGGTACATGGGATTCACTGAGTTTCAGCAATGCCTGCTACGGGCCAATGCCTTGCTATAATGGCTGACTCTGTGGGATGCTACATGAAGTAAAAATGAAAACTTGTGTTTGCTTGAATTCTTGAGCTCCATTGGCATCCCTACTTGGATGTACTTAATAAAAGACGAATGGAGACATTTGGCACTAGGTCCTGACTACCCTCCAGGCCCAGGCTTGTTTTTAGTCTCCTTGAATATGGTGGCTGAGATGAAGTGAAAAATCTAATTACACTTTCTGACCCCCTTCGGCATCTCTACGGGTATGAACTTTTCAATATTGAAAGAAAATGTTCAAACTTGGCCCCTCCCTAGCTTCCTACCGTATGATATCATTTTTGTGATTTCAGTGAGTTTGTTTTGTCACTGCTTGAAGTTGGAACCTACATGCATGTGGCTCATGGGTTATTACGATTAATTATGCATAGCTATCGAGACCTCATCTAATCTCTTTCTAGCTTAGGGATTTACACTCATAGCTTGTGTGAATGACAAATAATTATAACCCATTTTATTGGATATTTTAGCATGTCTATTAAAACTGATTTTTAGTCTTGAGTTAGCTGCTGATTAATGTTCTTTGGTTTGTTGGACTGTTATTCAATTGTGTTCCCCATATTGCCTGTCTATACAGATGAATTTGTGGCTTCGGGTTGCGGAATTGGTAGTCCCTCGTCAACTGATTCGGTTAATAGCAAAACAACAAATCCTTGTGACAAGGTGAAAGAACAAGATTTCCTCCACCGCATGAAGACAGATTTGGAGATTCGTCGTCAAATTAACAAAGTGCTTGAGGGATGTCCCCATGTCGATATCTTTATCGAGTGTAAATAAACCGTAGAGGATGAAATTGAGATGGAGTTCTGTCAGTTGAGACAGAATTTTTTCAAGTGGAAGACAGTCGCATCGATGAGCATAATCGCCATTGTATTAACGGAAGTGGAAGACAGTCGCATCGATGAGCATAATCGCTGTTCATAGGGGAGCGATACTTTTGGAATGTTTTCCTATTTTGGAGTTTGATTGAAGAATTTCTGAGTTTAATTGCTCTTTGTATTACTTTTCATGATGCTTCTTGTAGATGACACTATGTATATGTTTGATTTGGAGGAATAATAGACAAAAAATGATGGTTTAATTGTTGGAGTCATGCTTGATCCATTACTGTAGTTTTCATTTATGGTTTTTTTTTGCTTTGGTATGTCATTTGGAAGTTTGACATGTGACTCAATTTGGATTATCCTCACTTCTCTGGCCAAAGTCTCAAGTGTTCATTATCAAACTCTTGTGTGTCTTTGGCCAAAAGGGTACAAAACTATGCCTCAATGCTCCCACAAACTAAAGGGTACAAAACTCCGGCTGGATACTTGAGAAGGGTCAAGGGAGGGGCCAACTCATTATCCTACCACAGAATGAGTTCAACCATCCAAAGTTGAAGAAGAGCAGTGCAGATAGCATTACCCGCATCTTTCCCATTCCCAGAATGAGTTTTTTTATTTTTCCTGATTCAGTGCCGTGTGTGTTGGGAACTTTTAATCTTCATTGTTTCAGGGCTTCTGATCTTTGCTTTTCGCTGAAAAGATATAATGCTTAACGTTTCCTGGTCTGGATTTTGAATCCATTTTGGTATCAACATAATTGCTTGTCCAAAAAGAAGAATGATATCCATAAACCGCAAAAAACAATACTTAACCAAAGAAGGAATGGCCGCATCCCATCTGGGAACAAATTCATCGCCTTTCTTTTTCAATCTTATTCTTGCTCTCTTTAGCTTCTGTTTTATTGGGTTATCAACTACTCTAGGAGAATTGGGAAGAAAAACTCAAAAAATGATATCACAACTCTTTCACTTGTCTCAGTTTACTATATACTAGTGTATATTTACAACATGAAAAACTACCAAGTCCATATAAACTTCTGAAGAGAAAGAAATTAAGACAAGAAGTGCTTCTAAAAGAATCTTAAAAACTGTTGGCTATTTACTCTCTCATCAACTTTGCATCAAGGTCTAGTTTGCTCTCCTAGGAAACAATCCAGCAAAAGGAATGCCTTCACCACAGGCTTCTTTCACCACAGGCTTCTTTCAATTCTCTTTTTCCACCAGTGCCCCTATGCTCTGTGTTCCCCCTCAAGAATTGAAATCCTCAGTATAAGTCAGGGTTGAGCAAGATGGAATGAGTAACCAATGCAAGGGAAATCAAGTCAATATTCAATAGCTGAGTGTCTCTCCAAAAGTCACCAAGCGCACAAAACTATTGGAAAATTCTTCGAGAACTTGAAAATCCTGAACATCATCATAGGATTGGTCTGTTCCAGTGTGCTCCCTTCCCTACCAATATAATAGAAGATAAGGAATCAAATACAGGTAAAGGACATAAATGAAAACTTTGATAGCAAACTCCAAACTGGAACTTTCCATCCATATTCAGAAGATCACTGGTAGGACCAAATATCATAATTCTCATTTCCAAGGAACACTAAATCGAAGGCATTTTAGTAGAGAAAGTGCTATCATATATACAAGGAACACTAAATCAACAATCTGAGCATTTGAGCAATAAAAGTTATAAGCTAACATGTAGTGCTTGTTTGATATGAAAATGAGCATTTGACTTTGAGTATAAGTGAACGACCAAATCATCAGGTTATGTGTTATCTTCACTAAGTCACTGATATTTCCTCTTCCTTCCTATTAAAAATAACTCAGTTGTTGCCTTTGTCTATGACAATAGGTAAAAAAATACCTCTCAGTTCACTGGTATATAACAAATACTAAATTGATGAACTATAGCTCTGTATTCCCGGCCTCTAGAATATGCAATATTAACGCTTATATATTATAGCTTTGAAACCCTTTTCTTTTTTTTCCCTTTTCTGGAAGTTTTTCTTTTTTTCTTCAGTGATTAGGACAGTGGTTTTTGCAGAAAATGCAGAGAAAGAATATGATCAGTAACAAACATCTTCTATAGCAACAAAGCACTCACTACTTCAGCTTCAATGCGGGCACTAGGATACTACAAAATACTGGTGGTAGCTTACAAGGATACCACAAAATACTGTAAATTGAAACTCACCGCTAGGCCTACTGCTCCCAATCCGAAAATAGCCACAGTTGAGCCCTTTAGTGTTTTGGCAACATTCACAGTGGCACCAAAGCCTATCAAAACAAATGGCCCCATCAAAACTCTTATTTTTCAACAAATCAACATAATATCGGCCCAACCTTTTGACTTTGTTTCTAAATAAACATCCCTAAACTTGCATAACAGCATAACAAAAAGCCCTAATCGAGTAACAGAACAAAAAGCCCTAATTATACCCTAACAGAACTGCCATCTTCATCGTGGATGTGGTTTCTTTTCCACTAATTTCTCATAACAGAACAAAAGTGATGGAACAAAAAAAAAAGCCCTAAACTGGTTCAGAAAAAAAAACCTAACATGGTTAGCTGGTTCAGAAAATATCTCTCTCTGGTTCGAGAGAGATCTTAACAAAAAAAATCTGTAGTTCCCCAACTTGTTGAGAGAAATGAAACCCTAAATCGAATGGGAACAAATCGAGAGAGAGAGAGAGAGAGAGAGAGAGAGAGAGAGAGAGACCTTCAGTCGTTGGGTCTTCGTTCGTCGCGTTGGGTTTTATCCTCTTCGTTCGTCGTCGTTCTTCTCGCTGCTTCGTCTTCGTTTGCGTTATTTTTCTCTGGTTCGCGTTTCTTCTCTCTCTCTCTCTCTCTCTCTGTCTAAAGCGTTAAAGTGATCTCACAGAAGGGGGGGACATGTGGGTTTAGAGGGGGGAAAGTGTAATTTTGGCATTTTTAATCCCTTCTCTTTCCGTGGCCCTTGGATTAAATCCAAGGGCTGAGAACAATGGTCCGCACCAAACCAATTTCCGGGATCCCTGAAGGGATCCGGAGTGTATATATATATATATATATATATATATATATATATATGGATGTCCACACTACAAACACTATGACTAGATCACTTCTTCCAACTACCACATCACCGCTACTACCGCTAGCTACCACCATTTGACCACCCTTCGACCTCACAATTACTGTTACGATTGGCCACCTCACCACGTTGACCACCATCACTTTACTTCCGCACCTTCACCACCACCTCATCATTTCACATATTATCACCACCAGTCCACCACAACTAGCTCTCTACCATCCCGCCGCTTGGTGGTGAGTACAAAAGGAAACCATCCTTCCTTTTCCATGGCAGCAGAAGTAATTGAGTATAACACACACACTAGCTAGAATGTACTCCAATTTATTCTAGTCAAATTGAAACAAAGCCATGGCAGCAGCAGGTTCTAACGCAGAAAAACTAAACAGATAGACAATATCATTGAGTAAGGTCCATTATATACCACATTCAGTAATCTCATGAGTTAAAGACTCAAGGAAGCAATTGTGATACGGTTAACATAATTCAAGCTCTTCTATTCTAGTTCTGTTCCTTCCCAATACAAAACCTCGATGGATTCCTCGTAGGGAAAACCGATGACTTACACGATGCATCAAATTTCAATGTGTAACATACGACTACAATAAAGTCATAATCAGTGAGGTAGTGGTGGTGGTGAAGCAAGAGGAGGGAAGAAGAAGAGAAGGGGAAGAGTTGACATATCTGTGTTTAGTGCAGTGCGCCTCAGGCGCAAGTACATGCGCCCCAAGCGCACTCTAATGCGCCCCGGGCGCACCTCAAAGCTGCAAAAAAGGGCCTAATTTCGCTCGCTTGTTACGGACGCTAGCTACCGAACTTCTATTTGCATGTGATTTGAACCATTGAAAAATTTGTTGAATCTAATTTCTAACCAAAGTACTTTGGATCTAAAATTATTTTGAAATTAAAATTTTTAAAATTTTATCCTTAGTGGGTAAAAAAAAATAGATTATTTCGGCAAAATCCTTTTTTTAAATCGAATCAAAACCTATTTAGTATTGGCATAAAGGGTATGAAAATTACTAAGAGATGGTGGAATAAAATAATTAAGGTAATTGAGCTATGACTACGAAAAGTGGGTTGAAAAGATCGTTGGAGCCACTAAGGCTAAAAAAACGTTTTTGCGCCATTCTATTCATTCCAAATTTCATTCGGTACTCACTTCCTAGTTCAAACATATTACTTTATTAAGAGTTTCAAATAGTTAATTGGACTTTACAAACTTCATCAAAGCATACGAAAAAAGTTTTCAACATGGAGATTAGCCAAAAGTCGGACTTCTACGTTTACGAAGCAAAATATGGATGTCCACAAACACTATAACTTGACCAATACTTACGACTACCACACCACCGCTACCACGACTACCATCATTAATTGACCACCCTTCGACCTCACCATTTCTGTTACGATCACCTCACCACGTCGACCACTATCACTTCACTACCACACCTTCATTTCAAACATTATCACCACCACAACCAGCTCTCTACCACTCCACTCCCATCACTTCACCACTAGTTGAACACCATTATTTCACCTCCGCCATTAAACATATACCCCTACTTGCAGCTTCTAATTTTGATGCTCTTTGTGGAGATACCACTCCTGTTTGCATCATTGGTGTTTTTAGGTCGTCCAGAGCGAAAGGCAGGCTGGATATGATTCTATCAGAGGTTAGTCAAATAACTCAAATCTGAAGAGTTTGTTATTTTGATGAAGCTAGCTCCGTTGTAGCTATTAACTCAATTGAATGCCGCTTTGTAGTGACTATAAAGGAAACTATCCTTCCTTTTCCTTCTTCTCCTATTTCTTCCTTTAGTATGATCTCCCCCTTCGTGTCCTGTTTCATGAATGCCCTGGCCGTCTCCCTTTGGGGACATCAGATAAAAAAAATTGGAACGATGCTTCTCTCTCGCTACTAAAATTTCACTAATTAACACTTTAGCTTCATATAAGTACAAGTCAGGCGCTAAACTTTTGGCGATTCCCCATGATGAAACTTTTTTTGTATGCTTTGATAAAATATATAAAGGCCAATTAACTCAATGAAACTCTTAATTAATGAAGGAATATGTTAGAAGTAGGGAGTGATCAGTATCGAATGGAATTTAGAATGGGTAGAAGGGAACAAAAACATCTTTCTTTTAAAGGTTTGCCTTTGACCCACCTTTCATAGGCAAATCTCTATTACCTTAATTGTTTGATTACACTAACTCTTAGAAAATTTCATACCCTTTGTATCGACACCCCATAGGTTTAGATTCGAGATAATTTGTTTTGACCAGCTCGTTAAGGATAAAAAAAATTCAAATCATTTAGTTTCCAAATAATTTTGGATCCAAATTTATTGGGTTACAAATCAGACGCAAGAAGTTTTTCAACGATTCAAATCATGCACAAATTGGAGTTCGAAAGCGTCTGGGAAAAGCCTACGAAGTTAAGGTTTTTTTTTTTTTTGCAGCTTTGAAGTGTGCCCAGGGTAGATAGGAGTGCGCCTGCTACACACTGCACTAAACATAGATATGCCGACTCTTCCCCTCCTGCCCAACCACGCCCCGTCCCTTCTTCCTCCCACCTCTTGCTTCACCACCACCACTACCTCACCACCTAGACCAAGAACAAACCGCAATCTTAGTTAGTTTTTTGTGTATGTGTGTGTTTCAACACCATAAATATTTCACGACAACTACCCCCAAATCTCCATAGCCACCAGAACGAAAAAAAGAAAACTTGGATGGCGCGATTGGATCTTGGTCTAGATGGTGAGGTTTTAGTTGTGTGGTGAAGGAAGAGGAGGGAAGAAGAAGAGACGGGGTGTGGTTCGGCAGGAGGGGAAGAGTCAGACATATTTATGTTTAGTGCAGTGCGCCACAGGCCCAAGTACATGCACCTCAGGCGCACTCCTATGCGCCCTGGGCGCACATCTAAGGTGCAAAAAAAGCTTAACTTCGCAGGCTTGTCACGGGCACGCCCAAACTCCGATTTGCGCGTGATTTAAACTGTTGAAAAGCTTGTTGAATATAATTTCTAACCAAAGTACTTTGGACCTAAAATTATTTTGAAATTAAAATATTTTAAAATTTTATCCTTAGTGGGTTAAAAAATAGATCATTAATTTTGGCAAAATCCTTGCATCACCCTTCTTTTAAATTGAATCCAAACCTATCTTATATTGAAATAGAGGGTATGAAAATTACTAAGAGATAGTGGAATCTAACAATTAAGGTAATTGATTTTGCTTTGACTAGGAAAAGTGGGTCGAAAAGATCGTTTGAGCCACTAAGGCTAAAAAACGTTTTTGTGCCGCCCTTCTACTCATTCCAAATTTCAATCGGAATTGACTTCCTAGTTCAAACATATTACTTTACTAATTAAGAGTTTCATAGAGTTAATTGGGCTTTACACACTTCATCAAAGCATACGGAAAAAGTTTTCATTATGGAGATTCGCCAAAAGTCGGACTTGTAAATTTACGAAGCGAAATATGGATGTCCATAGACACTATAACTTGACCGATACTTACGACTACCTGTGGAAACTTTATGCCCATCTCAAAACCAATTGGCAATGAGTGGAGAGGTCCCAAATGTTATTAAGTGACCACCCATTCCACTCCCAAGCAATGTGGGACTTTATATCTTAACATCGCTCTTACGTGCAGCCGCATTTGAGGTCTGTCACGTGTGACCACTTTTGGGTCCTATCATCGTGCAACCTTTTTGCTGGTCTGTCATCGCGGGGTGTAGATTGTTAATTTTTAAAATGTGAGGTGGAACAGGCCCCGCTCTGATACCCTAAAGAATCTCTGAATTCTTTACTAACAGAAACAAAACTTCAAGAACAAGAGAGAGAAAATGTAAGAGAAGAGCGAGAGAAGAGAATCTTTCATTTCATTTTGAATCATGTCTTACAACTGATTAGACCTTTAGCCTTTATAGATCTTGATTAATAGCTAATTACATTCACTAAACCATAACTAAACACAACAAACTCTAACTAATTTTCCACTAACACGCTGACGTGGAAAGCAGAACTTGAGTGGGAACCACGTGAACTGATACATAAGTAGTGAAGCTGAGCCTTGGCTCAGAAGCTGAGGTAGAGTCTGTGATGGAGTCAATTGAGCTTGAAGTAGCAGCAGCTGAGCTGAGTTCAGAACCCTTTACACCCCCTTGCAAGCTCATGGGAGGATTACCTACCATGAGATTGGACTTGTGAACTTGAAATCTAGAAACAGAGAGGGGCTTTGTAAAGATATCTGCTATTTGAGCCTTAGAACAAACATGAAACAAATCAATATGTTTACTGAGCACTTGTTCACGGATAAAATGGTAATCAATCTCTATGTGTTTTGTCTTGGCATGAAACACAAGATTAGAAGCCAATGCCATAGCAGATTTGTTGTCACAAAACAAGATAGGAGGAGAAGACAAAGGTATATGCAGTTCAGAAAACAATTGAATCAACCAAATCAGATCACTAGCAGTTTGTGCCATGGCCCTATACTCGGCTTCAGTGGATGATCGAGCTACGGTGTGCTGTTTCTTGGCACACCAAGACACAAGATTAGATCCCATGAACACAGCAAAACCAGTAGTGGACCTCCTGTCAATAGGATCTCCTACCAGTCAGCATCAGCATAGGCTGTAAGAGACAAAGGACTGGAAACAAAGTGCAGGCCCTGATTCACTGTACCTTTTATGTACCTTAGGATCCTTTTGACAGCTATAAAATCACTCAACTTTGGGGAATGCATATGCTGACAAGCAACATTCACAGAATAAGAAATTTCTGGTCTAGTTAAGGTTAAGTACTGTAAAGACCCGACAAGAGTTTGATATAAATGGACATCAACAAATAGAGAATCAGGATTAGGCAAACCAGGTTTGACAGAAGCAGGTGAATCACTGGGCTTGCAGTCAACCATCCCAGCTTTATGTAAGAGCTCAGTTGCATATTTGGCTTGAGATACAAACAAACCAGAAGAAGTAGAATGCACTTCAAGACCCAGAAAGTAATTGAGAGAACCTAAGTCTTTCATGACAAACTTTTTGCTGAGAAGACTTATGAGACCAATGATGTAATTGGAATCACTACCTGTAATTACTATATCATCCACATAAACTAACACAATAGTAATGTGACTGCCTTGAAACAAGATGAAAAGAGAAGTATCTGCCTTACTGGAACAGAAGCCTAGCTCAACTAGGTAGCTGGAAAACATAGCATACCAAGCCCGTTGAGCTTGTCTCAGTCCATAAAGAGCCTTAGAGAGCTTACACACATAATTAGGATGAACTGGATCTTTATAGCCCAAAGGTTGCTTTGTGTAGACATCCTCAGAACTAACACCATGTAAGAAAGCATTGGAAACATCCAATTGTCTTAAAGGCCACTTATGATGAACTGCAAGACCAAGAATCACCCTGAGAGTAGGCTGCTTTATGACAGGACTAAAGGTCTCAATGAAATCCATTCCAAATTCTTGCTGGTTCCCATTGGCTACAAGTCGAGCTTTATACCTTGCCATAGTACCATCGGAATGCTTTTTAATTTTATAAATCCATTGGCAGCCTATGATATTACCATGGGAAGGCGGAGGAACAAGATGCCAAGTCCTTTGTTTAACCAATGCTTCATACTCCTCAGCCATGGCTTTTTGCCACACATGATGATGAACAACGTCAGAAAAATGAGTAGGTTCTTTTGTAGGCAAAGGGGAGAGAGAAGTCAGTAAAGTGAGAGGATGTCTGGGTTTGAAAATCCCATTCTGTGATCTAGTTCTCATAGAGTGAGATGGACCTGGTAAAACAACAGACTCAGCTGGAGGAGAACTAGAAGAAGGAAGAGAAGGGCCAAGAGAAGAAGAAACATCAACTGGAACCGAAAAAGAACCTAACTAATTGGAATAGAAAGGACCTTCGAAAATTGGTGTTGGAATAATAGAAGAAGAAGATGGAAGAGAAGAAACTAGAGGAATTGGAGGACTGACAGTAACAACAATATCTGTGAAACTAGTAAGAGGAACAGTAAAGGTAAACAACTTTGAAGTAGACTGTGAGAAAGAAAGAGAATTGGACATCAAAGTGGAATAAGGAAAATCATGCTCAAGAAACCTAACATGCCTGGAAATGAAGACTTTGTTGGACACAGGAACAAAGCACCTATAGCCCTTTGTAGCAGGGCAATAGCCTAAAAACACACATGCTGTTGATTTAGGATTCAGCTTATGTTTTGTTATATGGTTTTAACCATGGGAAGCAAGCACATCCAAAAGGTTTAAGAGCAAGATAATTAGGTTGAGTATGAAAAAGAAGAACAAATGGTACCTGAAAATTCAAAGAGGAATGTGGAAGCCTATTAGCTAAATAGACTGTTGTGATTAAGGCTTCTAGCCAAAACTTAGGAGGCATGCCTGCCTGATAAAGAAGGGTAAGAGTTGTATCCATAAGATGTCTATGCTTTCTTTCCACCACACCATTTTGTTCTGGTGTGTGTGGACAAGAGGTTTGATGAATTATACCACTAGTGAGAAAAAAAGCAGTAAGATATTTGTTAACAAATTCTTTTCCATTGTCAGACCTCACAATCTTGGCAGTAGTGTTAAACTGTGTTTGCACATATGCTTTGAAGTGAGTAAGATGTTGCTTAACATCAGATTTGTAGTGTAAAGGAAACAACCAGGAATATCTAGTACAATCATCAATAATGATAAGATAATATCTAAAACCCTTGACAGAAGGTATAGGGGCAAGACCCCAAACATCCATATGCAACAGATCAAAAGGTTAAACTTAGTGTGTTACAGATAAAGGAAAACTCAATTTGTGACTTTTCACACTATGACAACTATAACAAGAAACATCAACTGGTTTTGTAACAGGCAAGTCAAATTGTTTTATTAAAGCTTGAAAAAGATTAAAGCTAGTGTAGAGACCCGTAAATTTTTTTTTTTTTTTAATAATATAATGTTTTATAAAGGGATAAGTGATGGTTTAATGTGAAAATGGTGGTTGTGGGTGAATGTGCAAGAATGTGAGAGATGTGGATGTTGGTGTAATTTGGCGTATAAATGTGTGTGTGTGTGTGTGTGTGGCAGGGGATTTATTTTTCCCCTCTCCACCTCTCGGTCTCTCACTCTCTCCCGACTCTCTCTCGGCTCTCTTCATCTCTCTCACTCTCTCACCCAAAAACTCTCCTCCGAACTCAAAACCCACAACAATCAACCTCAACTCCATCTTCTACTTGTGTATTCGGGCTCGTATTGCGTTGAATAGAGCTCGATCCGGTGTATTTAGCTCGGTTGGAATTCTGGAAGCTAGGGTTTGCTTAATCTCTTTGGTTTTGGCTTGGATACTCGAGGTAGGGAATTCTACCTCTCTTTATATGTTATTTGAGTGTTCTTGTATCATTTTTGAGCTTGTGTTGTTAGTTATTGAGATTGGATCGAAACCTGAAAATTCTGTCAAAAATCGTCTGGAAAACACTCTCCCTACCGGTAGAAATTTCTTGCCTACCGGTAGGACAAGTTAGAACTTTTTCCCTCAACCAGCTCAAACGTACAGCAGCAGCTCAAAAGCTGCTCAACGTATCGAACTTCTACCGGTAGGAATTTCTTACCTACCGATAGGTCAAGCACAAATCTGAATGTTGACCTTTCTGTTTCCAAGTTCTACCGGTAGGACTTGCTTGCCTACCGGTAGGTTGCGTGAATTGGAGTTTCTACCGGTAGGACTTGTTCACATACCGGTAGGTCTAGGTTCTACCGGAATGTTGGCCTTTCTGTTTTCAAGTTCTACCGGTAGGACTTGCCTGCCTACCGGTAGGAGACTAGGAGTTTGAGCTGCTTTCAGTTGCTTTCTTGAGCTGCTGCAGTATCTTTCAGCTGCTTTCCTATATCCTTCAACTCGCGTGTCGAAGCTTTTCATTGACTCTATTGGGTTCGTTTACGCATCATTTCTAGTGTTTGGAGAATAATACATATTTCATACCTAAAAACATGCCCGACGGACTTGAATGAACTTATTGAGTTAATTATCACGGAAACTAGGATCAACGGATTGACTTTAATGGATTACGAATATAATGTGATACGCTACCGCCTAATTTGAACTGAAAACTGCAGTGAGTAGTTGATGCGTGGGTCATGGGTTTAACTTGAAGTAAAAGGTTAGTAGATCGCTTAAAGGGGAATTAATGACGGTTTCAGAACATGTGAATGATAAGATGACATAAACGGTAGTTAATCAATGAAACGAGAAACATGTAATGTAAGGGTTGATTTCTGTTGAACCTGAAGCTGGGAACAAAACATGTGATCAGATGTACGGGGTCTAAAGAACTCGGAATGTAAATCGGATATACGGGGTCCCAAGAACCCGGAATGAGAATCGGATATACGGGGTCCTGAGAACCCGGAATGAGAATTGGATGTACGGGGTCATGATCACCCGGAATGTAAATTGGGTATACGGGGTCCTAATGCCCGGAATGTCTTTTGATTGATATCGTGATGCGACGATGTGAAGGATTTCTTGTGTGCTCATCAAGGATCCATAGGGAACTTATGAGATACTAAGCGGTTGTAACGTAACCATATGAGGTGGATGCGTGAAGATCGAAAGATGAGTAAAAATGAATTCGAAGGACAAAGATAGGTTAACTGTCAAGAGTGAAGTGTTCGTTTACGTTCTAAATTTCTAATATAGTACTTGTGTCTCATCCATGCTCCCTTTGTTATTCGAAAGTCTATGTTTCATCGACATCTTTCATCTCATTTGCATATAGAGTTTGCGTAGACTTTTCTACTGGGCTAGTGTAGCTCAAGCCTTATATTATTTTCAGGTGCTAACCCGGAACCATAGCTTGCATTGCTTGGCGTGCTTGGAGTGTGGACATTATTTTTGAAAGTTAACCGAAGGAGTTACCTATTCATCTTTGTAAATTTATTTTGAAAGATGTATTTCTAACAAAAATTGTAATTCTTTTGACTCGGAATATTGTAACCACTAATTCTTTTTCGAACTTCGCTACTTATGATAATTTGGGGCCGTCGAGCCAATGTTGTAATATTTTGGAACATTATGGACTTGGAAGCTTAATTGAGGGAATGGGAACACAGTGATCTTTTGGGTATCGTACGGATATTTGTGAGTATTTTTATTATGAAAATCATTTATAATTATGTTAAAATTTGAGGACGTGACAGCTAGGATGACCAAGTCTCTGATGCCACAAAGTAGCAGAAGAGGCTGGTATAGTCTTATTGCTATGAAAAACCAGAGGAACCTGAGAAGAAGCAAGCTCAGAGTAAGTCTAAAGAGGATAAAGACACTTGTGGCATGGGCCTTGGAATAGAATCTGATTGGACTGGTTGTCCTGAATGACATAGCCAGAAGAATTAAAAGTTAGAGAACAATTGCTGTCCTTAGCAAATTGAAACACAGAAAGAAGATTATGTGTGATGGTAGGTGTGTGCAATACATTGGTTAAACGAAACTTGGCACTAGGAGTAGGTAAAATCCCTTTTCCCACACAGGCAATAGGCAAAGACTTACCATTTCCAACCATCACTCCAGCTCCTACAGTGTAGGGCTGAGACTGAGTAAGATTTGTGGCATGAGGTGTGACATGGTTGGTAGCTCCACTATCAAAATACCAATTCTGAGAAGAACTAGAGGTAGAAGCTCCTGGAGATGGAGCATCAGTAGCAGAAAATGCTGATGGTGAAGAAAACCCTGTGGAATACATCTCTGAAGAAACCCCAAATCCTGAAGAAACATGAGGACTATAACAACCATTTCCACCAAAACCACTGTGATACTCACTGTTATAACCACTGTTAGTGGATGGAAAACCAGACTGGACAAAATGAGCTTGAGGTCCAGGATGAGAAAAACCACGAGATTGAGGAGGTGGTCCATAAGAAATCTGTGAAGGTACTAAAAATTGAGGTGAATGATCAGGTCTCCTTCACCATTTCTGTTTCGACCACCTCATGACCACGTCCAGAGCGAAAGGCAAGAGCTAGATAATATTCTATCAGAGGTTAGTCAAATAACTCAAATCTGAATAGTTTGTTATTTTGATGAAGTTAGCTCCATTGTAGCTATTAACTTAATTGATGCCGCTTTGTGGTGACTATAAAGGAAACTATCCTTCCTTTTCCTTCGTCTCCTATTTCTTCCTTTAGTATGTCTACCTCTTCGTGTCCTGTATAAAGAGCCATGAAAATTGCAGAATATTCAAAAAATTGAAGAAGACATTTTCAAACAGGGAAATTTGGTAAACTAGATCCAAAGGCTGTCAATCAAAGGTAGATTTTCCAAACGAGATCCAAAGGCTGTCAATCAAAGGTAGATTTTCCAAACGAGATCCAAAGGCTGTCATATGCCCATCTCACGTTTGAAAAGATGAGAGAAAAGCCGCCCCGCCCCGCCCCGCCCCGCGTCTCTCTTGTTAATGATATGTAGTCCCATATTACTTGGGAGTGGAATTGGCGATCACTTAATAATTAATATGGGATAACTCCACTCATTGATGAGGAACAAGGTTTAATAGAGTTATACTGACTACTGGGTCTAGACACGTCAAAGAGGGCTTATCAAGGAAAACCAAAGTAGTACTCAGAAGTGAGTCAAAACCAATCAACTAAATGAGATTAGCTTGCACTAGAACAAGAGAGAATCAGGAGAGAAAGACACCAAACAAAACAATGGGCTCTGATACCATGTAAATTGCAGAATATCAATCTTTTTTTTTTATGAATAATTTTCTTTTATAATTACAATAACAATCACTTACTTGTATTGAACTCTATGATCCAATTTCTAGTCCAAGGAACGTGATCCTTTAGGATCTCTTAATAGCTAAGGCAATAAATCTAGACCAGACTACATGAGCACACTTGAGTAACAAAGTCAAGACATGTACACAAGTATATCAAAATACTATAGGCATATAGCTAAATACCTGAATTTCAAAGAAAGCAATAGAAGTTTGCTTCTGTACATACAAATATCAGTAATGTTCAACTATCTTCCTAACGAAATTCTCCTTCACCCAATAGTAGCTATCCTTCTTTTTAGTCTCACATTCAAACTATGAACTTGCGAAGTAACGCAAGTGGTTGCATGCTTGTTCCAAATTCATCTAGTTTTGGGTTCAACTTTTCAAACTCCCACTAACAAATAAACATTTTTTGCCTTTCCTCCAGAAGAAAAAAAAAACCCCATGATCTAGCATTATCCAAGGCACTGGAAACTTTCAAATTTACCGAATTGTGAGTATTGACTCTGTGCTAGATATTGAGGGAGCAGAAGACTTCACAATGGATGACAGAAATGACATGACAAATTCAGATGATGCTTTATTACCAAGACCTATTGTACCAATACTTGTGCTGTCACGAATTATCTCCGGCAACAGGACATCTCCATCAAGGTATTGCATCACTTGCCACATGCTAGGTCTTGTTGCTGCATCGGACTTTCAGCAAAGCAAGCCTAGTTTCAAAACCAACTCCATTTCCTCCTCCAAATAATCTCCTCCCAATCTAGGATCACTTGTCTTGAGAATCGCTCCCTCTTGCCATTTCTCGAAAACCCAATCAACCAAAGCTACCGCGTCAGGCAACTGTTGTAGTTGTATGGGCCTCCTTCTGCAAGCTAGTTCGAGTAAGAATGCACCAAAAGCAAACACATCAACGCTTGTGGTTGCCTTTCCGGTTCTAGAAAGCTCAGGTACAAGGTACCCAATTGTCCCCATCACATGGGTAGTTTCGAGGTTTGCTCCATGATCGTATAATCTAGGAAGACCAAAATCACCTAGCCATCCATTTAGTTCAAAGTCCAATAGAACATTACTAGCCTTCACGTCTCTGTGAAGAACAACTTGGTCCCATTCTTCATGTAGATACAGAAGGGCAGATGCTACTCCTCTGATGATACGATAACGTTGTGCCCAGCCAAGGATTGATCTTTCATTGCTAAACAGGAACTTGACAAGGCTTCTGTTAGGCATATAATCATAGACCAAGAGAAGTTCTCCCTTTCGCCGGCTATAGCCGAGGAGCTGCACCAAGTTCCTATGCCTTAGCCTTCCCATGCTAACAATTTTGGCAATAAACTCTCTCATCCCTTGTTTTGAATCATGGGAGACTTTCTTGACTACAACTTGTTCCTTTGAAGATTGAAGTACTCCTCTATAAACCTTTTTGAAACCTCCTGCTCCCAGAAGCTCTTCGTCTATGAAACCTCTGGTAGCTTTGAAGAGATCCTTATAGGAAAACCTATAAGGGCCATATTCCTTCTCCCAATCTTCATGTATTTCTTCATACATTTTCCTCCTCAACACGTAAAATGTCCCTGCAATTGTGATAGTCAGCCCAATGACTACTATTGTCACTGACACTGTAATTTCTAGACCGTGTTTTCTTTGATGAGGAAGTGAAAGAAGCTTTGAAATTTCGAGGCCCTGTACTTTCCCACTTTTATTGAAATTCCAACCAAGAACATAGTGGTTCCCTGTGAGCAATGCCGTAGAAGCGGAGAAACCAACATACATGGAATCCAACAGAATTGAAGAAAGATTGATGTGTGTTGATAGAAAGACACATCTATCTCAAGAAAGGTGAAATAGATTGACTATATTGTCTATTGAGAAGGAATTAGTGAAGCAGCTTGACTATGGAGACTTAATTAGTATGTTTGGAACAAAAAGTGCGAGAAAACTAATTTTCAAATGATGGATTTTGGAATATTGTAATGGTTGCATTTTTGGGGGAATTACTATATGCTTATATTTTGTAGTGATAAATCTTGTAAACTATGACGGGTTTTGACAGCATGGGCTCTAGTAATTGGTGAGGCAAAACCGCAGGATAGACACTTCGCTTTTGCGCAGTATACAAACTATACTCTTTTTTAAATTCGCTATATAGTACTCCCTTCGTCCCAAAATAATTGTCCGGTTCGCAAAACGATAACTTAAAAATAATATGTTTTTTACAAGAAAAAATGCTAACTTTTTTTATCAATTAAAAGAACTCATGAATATCTAGCAAATTGTTGAAAAAAAATTGAGCTTTTCTTGAAAAATTCGTATTATTTTTAAGTTCTTGTTTTGCGGATCGGACAATTATTTTGGGACGAAGAGAGTAGTAAAAAACTTGTATGAATCGTGGATGTAACCCAATTAGGTAACTCCTTAAGTCTGTATGCCGTGCTTTCTTCGCGTGTTTTGATTGATTATTCTTCGTGTGGTTGTGTGTACTTTTTGGGTCGTCAAATTACTAAAATAACCACAGTATCAGAGCTCAAAATAAATGGTCTGTTGCTGTCATGTGAATCATGTGCTTGCGATTTTTTGTTGCATCAGCACTTTATGTATTTTCTTGGACTCAATTGTGATTCTGAAAGAGTAAGCAAGTTTTGTTCAGGAATGGCTAACTAGCTAGATCATTTTTTACATTTCAGTGTGCTTTTTAATGTTTCAACATGATAATTTTGGGAAAAAGCTTATTGGAACAAAAAATAAAAGTTGCACCTGATTGTTTCACTTTATTTCACTTTACTTGACTCAGGGAGAGGCACGTGGGAGAAAAAAGAGGTAGGTGTGTCCACGACATTAAATACTTGACAAAGGCACTGCAACTACCATGATTCGGCTAAGTAATGACTTTGGGGATTTTCGAATTTTTTTTGTTTTGTTTTTATTCAATTTTTTTTTGTGAACTATTGAAACAATAGTCCACAAAAATTTGATGGAAAATGAACAAACACGCAAGGACAAAACAAAAAAAACCCAAAAATCACAAAAAAAAAAAAAAACCCTAGCGAAGCTTAGCATTTACTTAGCAAAAGAGAAACTTAGCATTTACTTAGCAAAAGAAAAGATCTACTTGAAGACTTTTCCAAGAGAAAGGTCATGTACCATGAATATATAGAATTGTGATGGAGATATCTTAACAGGACATGAAGATTTTTCCAAGACAGTTGTAATGGGACCTTCTTCTTTTTTCAGTACACTAGAAAATATGTAATTGGACCTTATGGTACTGAAAGACAGTTAATATTAAGGTGTGATGGACCTTGATTTTTCCGTTCTGCTAAAGTTTTTATTTTTTAAGTACTTATTTTTTCTTTATGAGAAATGTCATTCTCTCACAATACATCGCATTTAATTCAAAAAAAAAGTACTAGAGTACTACTTATTTTCCTTGGCGGAACTGGCCCAAGTCGCTTTTTGTTCTCGTTGTAAAACTCCTTGGATCAGACGTTGAAGACTTGATTGGTATAGTAAAGTGAAAACTGAGATTTGTGAAGTACAGTAACAGTTGGGGTAAAATCAATTTTAATCATTAACTTGTGGGCAAAATAGTAATGAAAACAATGAACACTAAACTGATTTATTAATCAAATGCAGAACCGAATGAAACGCTGGAAAAATTAAACAACTAACAAAATCAATAAATTTACAGAAACGAAATTGAACAAAAATATAGACTGTAAATGGATCAACATACGCAAACAAAGTCTGTGGCGTCTGCCTCAACGGTTTCATAGTAGCAGTCACACCACACTGTACTCCAACCAAGTGGGAAGCAAGCCGAAGCCCAAACCATCAAGCTTTTGGTTAGTAATAGAATAAAGATAATTAATGGACATTTCAGAGTAAAAATCAGGGAAAGGAAAAGCTTTTGGGTAGTAATAGAATAAAGATAATTAATGGACATTTCAGAGTAAAAATCAGGGACAGATTGTCCTTTCGTTTGTTTAAGGTCTCGAATATCCATCTCAAGCTTGTATTTTCTTGCAAAGTAGTAAATTCGAACACAACGCTAAATCCCGAACTTCTTTTACCATCAAGCTTCTGGGTAGTAGTAGAATAAAGATAATGGACATTTCAGAGTAAAAATCAGAGACAGATTGTCCTTTCGTTTGTTTAACATCTCGAATATCCATCTCAAGCTTGTATTTTCTTGCAAAATAGTAAATTTGAACACAAAGCTAAATCCCGAACTTGTTTTGCAGTCTCAATTTTACCTAGTTCCATTTTAATAGAGACACTAACAGAGTTTGCAATCCAGGTAATGATTTTAGTGTTATCCCTAGCCCATTCATCAAGTTTTCAAAGGCATCATCCCTTTGATCATTCGATTTTATGGGATTCGTTTTTTTACCAATGACTGTAATTGAGACGAGTGAATTTGATGGAGATGTTTTAAATAATATCGGATGAGGCCATATTCGTAGGAAAAGACTAATGAAAACAGATATCAGAGCAAGGATGCAAGAGTTATACTGATTACCGGGTCTAGACACGCGCGTCAAAGAGGGCTTATTAAGGAAAACCTATGTAGTACTCAGAAGTGAGTCAGAACCAATCAACTAACTGAGATTGGCTTGCACTAGAACAAGAGACAATCAGGAGAGGAAGACAGCGAACAAAATAATGGGCTCTGATACCATGTAAATTTCAAATGATTGATATATTTTTATGAATAATTTTTTTCTTATAAGTGCAATATCAATATCGATTACTTATTGAACTCTATAATCCAATCTAGAGTACAATGATAGGATAGGAACGTGATCCTTCAGGATCTTCTAATAGCTAAGGCAATAAATCTAGACTAGACTACATGAGCACACTTGAGCAACAAAGTCCAAGACATGTGCACAGGTATATCAAAGTATGATATATAGCTAAATACCTCAAAGTCAATAGAAGCTATCCTTCTTTTTAGTCTCAAACATTCAAACTACTCCCTCCGTCCCATTTCGTTATGCCTGTTCCTTTTTTGGACGTCTCGAAAGGTCAATAGCTCTCAATTTATAATATTTTATATATTCAATATGGATCTTGTTGATAAATTTTAATTAATTTTTTTTAAACAAAGTTTTTTAAATGATAAAAAATATTATAGATTGGGAGATATAGATAATTTTTTCTGAGGTGCCCAAAAGGAAACAGGCACAACAACAAAGTGGAATGGAGAGAGTATGAAGTGGCGAGCTAGCCAAGTAGTTGCATGCTTGTTCCAAATTCATATAGTCTTGGGTTCAATTCTTCTAAGTTCTAACTCCCACTAACAACCTAGCATTTCTTGCCTTTCTTCCAAAAAAAACACCATGATCTAGCATTATCCGTTTCCTCTGAAAAAAACACCAAGATCTAGCTGATGTACGCCGAGACCCGCGAGGTTAGGATAGTCCAGGGATGCCACTCAATCGGGGGTGGCGGTTGTCACTCGACGCTACTAATTGCGGATGTCACTCAATGCGACCATGCCACCCACTTGATTGTTGGAGGAATCACTCACTCCAAGCAAGACGCACTTGCACAATAATTCAATAATCAACTCAAACTCCTTTTCATTCATGGCTAAAGCCTTCAATAGATATCTTGAACATCCCTCCAAGAATAGGAATAAAAGCAATTACATTTTCAAGACTCTAAATAAACGATAAACAATACTTTGACTCCAAACTGCTAGGAAGACTCGTAGATAAAAGAAAAGACAATCAGACTCAAGAAAAATGATAGAAAGATTCATACAAGAAATACAAAAATAACTAGACTCTTTGACCAGATGCTAAAAAGTTTTCTCAGCATAATAATTATACGTTATTTTCCATAAGCATGAATACGCACCTGCATCACTAGCATTATCCAAGGCACTTGAAACTTTCAAATTTACCGACCGCTAGTGAGTATTGACTCTGTGCTAGCTACAGAGGGAGCAGAAGACTTCACAATGGTTGATGGAAATGACATAACAGAATCAGAAAATGCTTCATTACCTAGACCTGTTGTACTGATACTTGTGCTCTCGTGAATTATCTCCGGCAATAGGGCATCTCCATCAAGGTATTGCATCACTTGCCGCATGCTAGGTCTTGTCACTGCATTAGACTTTGAGCAAAGCAGTCCTAGTTTCAAAACCAACTCCATTTCCTCCTCCAAATACTCTCCTCCCAACCTAGGATCACTTGTTTCAAGAATCGCTCCCTCTTTCCACTTCTCGAAAACCCAATCAACCAAAATCACCTCGTCAGGCAACTGTTGTACTTGTACGGGCCTCCTTCCACAAGCTACTTCGAGAATGAATGCACCGAAAGCAAACACATCAGTGCTTGTCGTAGCCTTTCCGGTTCTAGTAAGCTCTGGTGCAATGTACCCAACTGTCCCCACCACATGGGTTGTTTCTGGGTTTGCTCCATGATCATATAATCTAGCAAGACCAAAATCCCCTAGCCTTCCATTTAGATCAGCATCCAATAGAACATTACTAGCCTTCACGTCTCTGTGAAGAACAACTTGGTCCCATTCTTCGTGCAGATATAGAAGGGCGGATGCTACTCCTCTGATGATATGATACCGTCGTGCCCAGTTGAGGACCGGCTTTTCATTGCTAAATAGGAACTTGTCAAGGCTTCCGTTTGGCATATAATCGTAGACCTAGAGCAGCTCTCCCTTTCGCCGGCTATAGCCAAGGAGCTGCACCAAGTTCCTGTGTCTTAGCCTTCCCATGCTAGCGATTTCGGCCACAAACTCCTTGATCCCTTGTTTTGAATCATGGGAGACTTTCTTGACTGCCACTTGTTCCTTCGAAGATTGAAGTACTCCTCTATAAACCTTTCCGAAACCTCCTGCTCCAAGAAGCTCTTCGTCTATGAAACCTCCGGTAGCTTTGAAGATATCCTTATAGGAAAACCTATGAGGGCCATATTCCCTCTCCCAATCTTCACGTATTTCTTCATACTTTTTCCTCCTCAACACGTAAAATGTCCCTGCAATTGTGATAGTCAGCCCAATGGATATCGTTGTCACTAAAACTATAATTTCTCGACCTGTAATTCCTTGACCGGGTTTTCTTTGATGAGGAAGTGAAGGAAGCTTTGAAATTTCTAGGCCCTGTGTTTTCCCACTTTTATTAAAGCTCCAACCAAGAACGTAGTGGTTCCCTGAAACTGCTCCTGTAGTAGCGGTGAAACCAATATACATAGAATCCAATAGAATTGAAGAAAGGTTGATATGTGTTGATAGGAGAGACTGATCTGGTTTCAGGCTCTTAATAGGTGCAAGTGTTACATTGAGTACATTCTCAAACCCATCATACTCAATCCAAACGTGCATTGGACTCCCGCTTGCAAGTTCCAAGCTTCGATATGTCCGTTCCCTATTGGAGTAATACGTGACGGTTGCAGATACATTTGATTCTAAGCTGTTAACATCAATTCCAACATGGTTATCGTTTATGTCATTGTATTCAGAATTCTCAATGGTGTCGAGCTCAATTGCCAACAGATGGTTAGAAGGGAGCCCAATGTTAGAAGAATTGAGGAGCCCAAAATACTGGCTACCTACAGATTTGTTGAAATCCATAGATGGTGAGATGAAGAAGGCCATTCCATGACCACTCAGATTTGTTACCACAGGAACAATGGCAAACACAAAATGGGTGGAAAATGAAAGATCTTGGTTTAACGTGGACGAAGATGTATGAAATCTAACCGGAAACTGGTAGAAAGCATGACCAATCCCATGCTTTGAACTGCTGGTTAGCTGCAAAAGACCATTGGAATGGATTTTTGCAACCCCATCAAGGTGAATAGGGGCTCCATTGAAGCCATTATACACGAACTGGTTTTCATCTACAGCCATGGCTAGGGGATTCAAGCAAAAAAATAAAAGTATCAGAAAATAAACTGATACTAGTGTGGAAGTCATTTTACCAATTTCGAGAAGAGCTTCTTGCTGCAGTAGTGGATGGTTAGTTTTGTTAGGAGATAGATTCTTCTTTGTTTATAACGGGGATTTGAGGATTCAACACCGTTGCATGGAAGGCATCAAGTCAACTAAAGAAACCAAAGTTTGTGAGTCAATGACAATAACTTCACTGTAATTCCAATGTATTAGTCACCATGTCATTCTCCTCATAGTTATCCTTTGATAGAGAATGGAAGACCACACAAACAAACCATAAGTTAATTTCGATATGCAACAAACGACTAAAATCTCATTTAAATTCAATACACAGTGAAAAGTTGTTGTGAATCGTGGATGGACAAAATTGGGGAACTCTGCAAGTCTTTATGCTGTGCTTTCTTTATGCGTTTTGATTTATTATTCTTACGTGTGGCCGTGTGTACTTTTGGGTCGAATTTCTTACACAACCACATTATCGAAGCTCAATATAAATGATCTTTGTCATGTGAGTCATGTCCCTTGCAAATTTTATGTTTTCTTGTATCACATGATGTATTTTCTTGGACTCCAATGTTATTCTAAAAGACAGCTTTTTGTGGCCATGGATAGTATATAAGCACTTGACAAGCAGGGGTGGAGCTAGAATTTTGGATAAGTGGGGTCGAAAATTTGAACTATGTATGATTTAGTTTTTCTAGTTGCTAATTGAAAAGAACAATTAGGTTAACAAGTTAATCGAAAAGTAGATATCCATTAATAACAATCTAGTTTCGATTCACAATTCACCTCCACGACTTTTCATACTTTGGAAACGATGGACGAAACAATTTTAATCACTAAAGTTTTGAAACAACAAAAGACAGAGCACTAATCCCACAAACGAACGAAACCAGGGCAACATTAGAGATTGATTTGGGATGAGAGAGAGATCACGAAGAAGAGTTAGAGAAGTACCTGTTTGGAAATGAAGAACAGATCTCTCCAAGAAACCTAGGTTTTTTTCAGCAAGAACGAATGAAACACTGTTCACGTTTTGGGGATTTTGTGGGTGAAAATTTTATTTTGACTCCTCTTTTTCCTAAGTAAAAAACTCTCATGTATTGGTTGGGGCAAAAATGAATTTTAAAGTGGGGTCAAATAAGTAAAATGGGGTAAAATTTATACATATCCCTAAGAAAATTTGGGAGACAGTGGGGTCAGCCGCCTCCCTTTGACTCAGTGTGCCTCCGCCCCTGGACAAGGCACTACAAACACAGCAGTGAATAGACAGACCAAATGAATGTGAGATATCTTAATAAGACATGAAGATTTTTCCCAAACAATTGTCATGGTACTGAAAACAGCTTTGCTAGAGGTACATACATAGGTACGTACATCGCTTATATATGCATTTTTGACCCATCTCGGGTCCCAAAAAATTAATCCGAGCCGCTTATTTTGTTCTAAATGGGTTGTTTAGAGTCCCTGCAGAAAATAAACTCTATTTGAAATCGGTAAAGGCATATATGAAATATATACTTTTCTTCACAAACGAAGCCTGAATTATGAAGCAAGTTTAGATGTTTTGTAAACATTTTTATCGACATTGGATTGAGTTTATTTTTTTCAGGAACCCTAGACAATCCATTTTGAATAAAATGAGAGGCTCGGATCAGTTTTTTGAGACCCGACATTGGTCCAAAACGCGTTTGTACGCGATGTATGTACCTATGTGCATGTACTCAATAGACTTTTCCGTAGTGAAAATGAGAGAGAGCTTAATTAGGTCTTGAAGACTTTTCCAAGTGAAAGGTCATGTACAAAGAATATACAGAATTGTGATGGATATATCTTAACAGGACATGAAGATTTTTCCAAGACAGCTGTAATGGGGCCTTTAATTTTTTTTTTGGTACACTAGAAAATATGTAATATGTAATGGGACCTTATGGTACTGAAAGACAGTTGTAAATTGTAATGAGACCTAATGGTACTGAAAATATGAGACAGCTTTAATTAGTCTTGAAGACATTTCCAAGAGAAAGGTCGCATACCAAAAATATAGTACCAAACTTCGCCCATCATTATCAAAAAAAAAAAAAATTGCTGAATACTATAGACTTTTTGATGGCTTTTTATACGTTTTTGCTCTAGTTGATTGTAGATTAGAGTATTTCAACGCATTACTTGAATTAATTGCCTGTGTCTCTAATCCTATAGCAGAGTTCGCCCGATCAATATTGGCAATGGTGACGCCACCTCCGAAATTATTGTATCACTTGACCCTGTCAAATTCCAAAAATTAGCAACTAATGTGGTATTTTATCGTACCACTTTCGGATATAAGCTAAGCCCTCTCACGGTGTGGGGGAGGCTGCCGCCTCCTCCCCCGCCACACCCCCTCCACCGCCTGCAAAACCACCCCTCTTTTCCACGAATAAGCATCCTTTTAACCTCCTCTGTCCTTTGCACCGCTGCTTCGAGCGGGTTTGATGTCCTGTTGCTGCCTTGTCTTTCAGCCGCTTCCGCTGCCTCTCTGCTCCTCTCTGTTCTCTTGCTGGTCGGGCGTCGCGATGTCCATTATCCCAGTTAGGCTTGTCAATAGTCCGGATTCAATTCGAATTCAACAAATCCGATCCGAATCCAATAAGACTTGGATCTGATAGTGGTAATCCAAATCTGAATCCAAAAAAATCGGATCCGATCCTAAAATCCAAATCCAAATCCGAATCCGAATCCGATTTGATTTGATTTGATTTTTTTTTTTAATTCCAGAATTTTTTAAGAAAGGGAAACAAATACAATTTTTTTTCTCCAAAAAATGGGAGGAGAGAGGAGAGAGGAGGAGATCCAAACTATACCATTACCAAAATGCAGCAGTCAAACAATAACTAGCCCTCCTTGCACTGAGACTTTACTAAAATTTACAATCGATATAGAGTTCAACTTATTACATAAGCCCCAAATATCTAAAATAATATAGCCTATCCACTCATCCTGTTTAATATCTTTTTGCAAAAACTTACTAAGAAGCAAATTGTCCATGAGGATGGTAGCATTCGCAATTCCTTGTTTCTACCAAGCTCCATCTATTCAAATGTAAACTCTATCATCATGATCTGCAAAACCAACAGAAACACCAAAACAAAAGGAGACCCCTCCTCCACCACCCCTCCTGCTACTAGCCTCATCAACAATGTTAAAGTCATCTTTAGGCCTTGCAACACCTGACTAAACAAAGCCTTATAAGAAAACATAACATCATGTTTAGGTATTCACATTCATCCTTAGACTGCACAAGAGAAACAGAATGAAGATTCACAAGGCATTTAACGAAACTTCAATCAGGAACGAAATAGAGCAAAACATAACGATATCAAAATCAAAACCCCAACATTCTTTTAGCGCCAGCCGATATATGTAAGACAACCCTACAATTGTACGTTCATAGCCAATCTGTGTAATTATCATGTGAATTGTAGTATTTCTCCAAATAATTGTACCAAAAGACATTCAAATACATACAAAGATGGCAAGATACTAGATATTTTGAGCCCTTAAAATATCTTCAAATACATACCAAGATGGCAAGTCATATCTCGGGAAAAAAGACATAGGCTTAGCCATCAAACGAAGAAAGTCATATTCACTTGTCTCCCACTTGTTAAGTTGCATTTGTATCTTGCATATCTCGGGAACAAAAACATTCGGAAGAGGGAATCCACGCATGCTTCTTCTAAATCATCTAGCCGATCGCCCTTTCCCTTTTCCGTTCGGCTTCTCCTTTTTTCTTTTTCTTTTCCGATTGGACCCAACTTCACCTCTCGTCACTCCGCTTCCCCGTTGGATTCGATCAGCCCTATCCCCTGCGTGGCTGAGGGGTGCTTTAGTTGTGTTATTGCAAGTATGACGGGAGCTTCTTAGGAAACAGGAGATTCGCGCGGAGGCTTGTTCTGTTTCAAGGCCAACTGATCTGTGTCGCCTGCTGTTAAAAATGGGCGCAATCTGGCCAGCGGTGTGGTCGATTTTGGTTGAGGGGGTCTTGCGGTCGGAACAGGAATTTTGCGCTGAGATTTGTTCTGTTTTAATGGCCAACTGATTTGCGTTGGCCACCATTCATTCTGGGCGCGATCCGGCCAGCAGTTTGGCCACCTTCGGTTAACAAGATCTGGTTGTGGTTATCTGGTGATGCATTCGTTGAGTCTTGGTAATAAGTTCAGTTGTAGTTTGTTGTGCACTGGGGTCGGTCGGTTAGTTTTTGCGTTGGTGGTTTTTGTGTTGTAGTTGCTATCATTTCATTTGAACTTGTTTTTGTTCGGTTGTACTAGTTTCGTGCCGCGCACACATATTCCACACACTCAATACTATGTTCCGTTCATTAGGTCCTTGTTGGCCTTCGCTGGTCGTCGAATCGTCAGCGTCCCTAAGCCTCATGTTGGCCTTTATCTTCTGGCGATAGCATAGATGCTGTGGTTTTTGTGTATTAGTACATTGTGTTCTATTACTTAGGCCTAGTTTGGTTTTCGCTCGTCGTTGGTATGTCTTCCTTATTGTAACAGTCATAGCGCAGTTGTACCTTTCTCTCTTTTATTATTAATGCATTTCTTGCTCTTCCTACAAAAAAAAAAAATTATCACTTTCGGATATGAATTTTCATTTGACCACATTAAGTTGAGAAAATACATATCTAAAAACAGAGCACTGGGTTAAACTAAAATTTTCATTTGTCATTTGGGTTGCAACTATGTATCATTTTAATTTAGAAGGCAATTCAAATAATTCAAGATATTAAAGTAGTTTTTTTTTGTTCGTTTTGAGTTGAGAACCTCATAAAGCGATAAATAGTTACTTTTTTGGCACACAAAATGAAAGTCCATGTATGGTATATCTCGTCACCTATACCAAAGAGTATTTTTATTTTCGTGTCACACCACACTGCTATCTGTAATGGACCATGTACCAACATTATGCGAGGATTAAAAAGATAAAGCTCGACCTCCTTTGGGAAGGTATAAAAGACGAGGTTTTCCGGCCTGTAAAGCACCTGAATTGAGCACTAAAAGAAATGTGTTCAGAGCATAATGAGTTTACTTTTCGGCATATGACTTGGTGTGATCGCATTGAACACAACTCCTGCATTTGCCACTGATCGAGCATCCATGTTCCTGTAAGCTATATAATTTAAAATTACCACTTGTCTTGCTAACATAAAAAAAAAAAAAAGGGTCGATCACGGCGCCATGTGTCATACGATTCCTAGCTCGTGACACCGAATAATTAAGTTGGTGAATTGATGGAGTCCAGGGGTGATGGAATGGTGATAGTGGTGGAGGTGATATAATGGTAGTGGTGGCGGTATGATGAAGCAATGGTGGTGGAGGTGAAACAATGGCGATGAGGTGGTGGTAGTTGTGGAGATGTGGCTGTAGTTGTAGAGAAAAAATGATAGTGAAACAAACAAAAAGACAAAACAGTAAGATTGCGGGATTTGATATTGGTCTAGGTGGTGAGGTAGTGGTGGTAGTACTGAAGGAAGAGGAGGGAAGAAGAAGAGACAGGGCGTGGGTGGGCAGGAGGGGAAGAGATGACATATCTATGATTTGTGTTGTGCGCCTCAGGCGCAATTACATGCGCCCTAGGCGCACTTCTATGCGCCCCAGGCGCACCTTAAAGCAGCAAGAAATGGTAGTACTGAAGGAAGAGGAGGGAAGAAGAAGAGACAGGGCGTGGGTGGGCAGGACGGGAAGAGATGACATATCTATGATTTGTGTTGTGCGCCTCAGGTGCAATTACATGCGCCCTAGGCGCAGTTCTATGCGCCCCGGGCGCACCTTAAAGCAGCAAGAAATGCCTTACTTCACGGGCTCGCTATGATTATTCCCGAACTCCGATTTACATGTAATTTGAACTATTGAAGAGCTTGTTGAGTTTGATTTCTAACGCAAGTAGTTTGGATTCAAAGTTAATTTGAAATTAAAAGATTTCAAAATTTTATCCTTAACGGGTCAAAAACTATTTTTTTTTTTGCAAAATTCTTTCATCACCCTTCTTTTAAATCGAATCAAAACCTATTTGGTATTTGATATATAAGATATGAAAATTACTAAGATATGGTGGAGTCAAACATTTAAGATAATAGAGCTTTGACTATGAAAAGTATTGGGTCAAAGGCAAAACTATTGATAGATCGTCGGAGCCATTAAATTTAAAAGACGTTTTTGCACCATTCTGCTTTTTCAAAATTCCATTTGGTACTCACTCCCTTGTTCAAACATATTTGTTTATTAATTAAGAGCTTCATAGAGTCAATTGGGCTTTACACACTGCATCAAAGCCTACTGAAAAAGTTTCATCATGGAGATTCGCCAAGATCGGACTTGTACTTTTACAAATTAAGCTTATATATGGATGTCCACACTACAAACACTACTTGATCACTTCTTCCGACTACCACATCAACGCTACTACCACTAGCTACCACCATTTGACCACCCTTCGACCTCACCATTACTGTTACGATTGGCCACCTCACCATGGACCACCATCACTTTACTTCCACACCTTCAGCACCACCTCATCATTTCACATATTATCACCACCAGTCCACCACAACTAGCTCTCTACTACCCCACCGCTTGGTGGTGAGTACAAAAGGAAACCATCCTTGCTTTTCCATGGCAGCAGAAGGAATTGAGTATAAACACACACACTAGAATGTACTTCAAGTTATTCTAGTCAAATTGAAAGAAAGCCATGGCTGCAGCAGGTTCTAACGCAGAAAAACTAAACAGAACGGAAAACAGAAAGCGTCGCCAAGAAATATAACATGCAACAAAGTAACGTCAACTTTTTTCTTGGCGAACCACAAATGTTGGGCCACTTTGGTGCAATATATGCTTGGATTCGAATAATATGTTTGCAAGTAACAAATAGACAATATTATTGATCAAGGTCCATTATATACCACATTCTGTAATCATGAGTTAAAGACTCAAGGAAGCAATTGTGATACAGTTAACATAATTCAAGCTCGTCTATTCTGTTTATGTTCCTTCCCAATACAAAACCTCGATGGATTGCACGTAAGGAAAACCGATGAATTTCAATGTGTTACATATGACTACATTTAAGTCATAATCAGTGAGGTAGTGGCGTTGGTGAAGCAAGAGAAGGGAAGAAGAAGAGATGGGGCGCGGTTGGGCAGGAGGGGATTAGTCGGCATATCTATGTTTAGTGCACTGAGACTGAGGCGCACTCCTATGCACCCCAGGCGTACTCCTATGCGCCCTGGGCGCACCACAAACCTACAAAAAAGGCCAAACTTTGCGGTCTCGTCACGGACACTCCCAAATTCCGATTTGTACTTGATTTGAACCAGTGAAAAGCTTGTTGAATCTTATTTTTAACGAATGTACTTTGGATCTAAATATTTTTTGAAATTAAATATTTGAAAATTTTATCCTTAGTGGGTCAAAAAAAGTAGATCATTTTGGCAAAATCCTTGCATCACCCTTCTTTTAAATCGAATCAAAACCTCTTCGGTATTGATATAGAGGGTATGGAAATTACTAAGAGATTGTGGAATCAAACAATTAAGGTAATTGTGCTTTGACTACAAAAAGTGGGTCGAAAAGATCGTCAGTGCCACTAAGACTGAAAAGTGTTTTTGCGCCCTTCTACTCATTCCAAATTTCATTCGTGATGCAGAAAAGTAATGGCACAACAAGAATCGAGGAGTTATTTTTATCTTGTCCTTTATTTCCTAGTCTAAGTTTCTATCCACAGTTTATAGTGTCTTTTGAGTCGATCGAAGAGTTTTTTTAAGTTTCAGGAATCAAACACATCTTTCAATTTGTCTATGGTCAAGTTTTTTTTTTAATTTGTGTCTAGAAAATCTAAGTTTGTTTTCCTATGTTGGAGGGTTGTTCCTACAATTCCTATCTATATCCTTTCCTATGAATGAAATCTTTATAGAGTTTTGAGTTTTGATCAATTAAAAAGAGCCTCCGGCTTGTGAGAAGATTTATCTTCTTGTTAACTCTTATCCTTTGGTGGATTCCCATAGGTGGCGAGTTCTCTGTTTCTATATCTCTTAGGTGGATTCCCTCGTTAAATTCTTGAGTGGTAATATCTGTATCCCATTGGCTTTCTAACTTGGGTGGTGAACGTTTATCCATTTTATCTTTTTTTTTTCCCCTCAAAACTTCTACTTTAATTTTCACATCAATAATCTCATTAACGTACCATAGTGAGCTCATAACTTCTGGTTGAAGGTGCATGTCCAAGAAGTTCTTTGTAATAGTGTTGGCCCTACCAACTCCTGCCACATCAGGTGAAATCACAACCAATTCATGTGAGCAAAGTGGTTTTCTAGCAAGATAATTAAGAACTTGGTTACAGCTCTTCATCAGAATCAGCCCATTGCACAATCACCCTTGTGCTGTTTAAGAACTTGTTTACAGCTCTTCATCAGAATCAGCCCATGCCCCCGTGCAAACAAATTTTGGGCATTGGCTACCTCATCAAAGCACAATAAAAGTGATAACTTAGAATCAAAACTCATAGGAGTAGATTTCTGGTTATCATCTATGATCAAGAATCCATCTTCGGTGTACTCATCATAAATTGGAGGCAAATCCCAATCCACTATTGGTAGTGAAGAAGAAGAATCCTAGTCTGAAAAGATTTTAACCGGTATTGTTTGAAATTGCAAGCGACAACAACTTGCCATTGAAAAATCCGCCGTCAATTCGATACTCACTTCCTAGATCCAAATTAAATATTACTTTACTAGGTCTCTACCACTCCACCACCATCACTTCACTACTAGTTGCGCATCGTTATTTCACCGCAAACCCTTAAACAGATACGTATCCCTACTTGCAGCTTCTAATTTTGATGCTCTTTGTGGAGAGACCACTCCTGTTTGTATCATTGGTGCTTTTAAGTCGTCCAGAGCGAAAGGCAAGTTGGATAAGATTTTGTCAGATGTTAGTCAAATAACTCAAAGCTAAATAGGATGATGCTCTTTTGTAGCTATTAAGTTTTGTGTGATTCTTCATAATGGAATATTTTGTAGATTGGACAACTCGATCAATTTCTTCTCTACAAATCAAAAATTGAAGATACCGTTACGATTAGAAATCTACTTTTCCGTCTTCATCCGGACATCCATATTTAGTTTCGTAAACGTATAAGTCAGACTTTTGGCGAATCCCTATGATGAAACTTTTTCTGTACTCTTTGATGAAGTATGTAAAGGCCAATTAAGTCAATGAAACTCTTAATTAATGAAGGAATATGTTAGAATTAGGTAGAGAGTACCGAATGGAATTTGGAATGAGTAGACGGGAATACAAACGTCTTTCTTTCAATCAGTCTGCCTTTGAGGCGCCACCTTTCATAGGCAAATCTCTATTAACTTAATTGTTTGATTCCACCAACTCTTAGTAGTTTAATTTTCATACCTCTGTATCAATACCAAATAGGTTTAGATTCGATTTAAAAGAAGGGTGATGCAAGGAGATTTTTGCAAAATAATTTATTTTTTGACCCGTTAATGATAAAAAAAAAATTCAAATCATTTAGTTTCCAAATAATTTTGGATCCAAATTTATTGGGCTAGAAATTAGACACAACAAGCTTTTCAACGATTCAAATTATAGAAAAATTGGAATTCGAAAGTGTCCGTGATAAGCCCACCAAATTTAGGTTTTATTGCAGCTTTGTGGTGCACCAGGAGCACATAGGAGTGCGCCTAGGGTGGGATTGGATCATGGTCTAGGTGGTGACGTAGTGGTTGTGTGGTGAAGGAAGAGGAGGGAAGAAGAAGAGATGGGGCGTAGTTAGGCTGGGGGGATCGAAGAGTCGATATATCTATGCATGTTTAGCGCAGTGCGCCTCAAGCGTAGGTACATGCGCCCCAGGCGCACTCCTATGCGCCCTGGGCGTACCTCAAAGGTGCAAAAAAAACCTAACTTCGCGGAGTCTCCCGAATTCCGATTTGCGCGTGATTTGAACCATTGAAAAACTTGTTGAATCTAATTTCTAACCAAAGTACTTCGGATCTAAAATAATTTTGAAATTAAAATATTTTAAAAATTTATCCTTAGTGGGTCAAAAAAATAGAATATTTTGGCAAAATCCTTGCATCACTATTCTTTTAAATCAAATCCAATCCAATCTTGCATTGATATAGAGGGTATGAAAATTACTAAGAGATGGTGGAATCAAACAATTAAGGTAATTCAGCTTTGGCTACAAAAAGTGGGTTGAAAATATCGTTGGAGCCACTAAGGCCGAACAACGTTTTTGCGCCTTCTACTCATTCCAAATTTCATTCGGTACTCACTTTCTAGTTCAAGCATATTACTTTATTAATTAAGAGTTTCATAGAGTTAATTGGGCTTTACACACTTCATCAAAGCATACGAAAAAAGTTTCATCACGGAGATTCGCCAAAAGTCGGACTTGTACATTTATGAAGCGAAATATGGATGTCCACAGATACTATAACTTGACCGATACTTACAACTACCACACCACCGCTACCACCAATACCATCATCAATTGACCACCCTTCGACCACCATTTTTGTTACAACCACCTCATGACTACGTCCAGAGCGAAAGGCAAGCTGGATAATATTCTATCAGAGGTTTGTCAAATAATTCAAATCTTAATAGTTTGTTATTTTGATGAAGCTCTTTTGTACTAGCTATTAACTCAATTGATGCCACTTTGTGGTGACTATAAAGGGAACTTTCCTTCCTCTCCTATTTCTTCCTTTAGTATGGTCTCCCCCTTCGTGTCCTGTTTCATCAATGCCCTGGCCGTATCCTTTCGGGGACATCAGATAAAATTGGAACCATGCTTCTCTCTCTCGCTACTAAATTTTTAATAACCCTCCTCCTAGATTTTCACCATCTTCGTTCATTTAAGTGAGCTTGAAATGAAATATTGAAAGTTCTTACTTTCTTCATCGAAGATAAAAAAAAAGTACTAGGAGTTTTTACTGTTGCCTTTTTAGAGCTGAAGTCTTTCATAACTCTTTTTTAAAATTTCAAAATCTTAACAAAGACATTTTATACTTTATATGAAAACGAGAACTACCGTTTGAAAAGTGCATCGGTATAAAATTTCCAAGGTGCGAAATTAGCTGTGATAAACATAAATTCTTGCGAATGCATGTTGGTTGTGTTGAACAAATTCAACTTGGGTATTGTTTCATGCTTTAAAGGACTAATTTTCTTATGTTTGCTGCATGATTTGTGCTTCCATTTCCCATGTGCTTCCAAGCATCTGTCATTTATATGCTCATTTGATAAATCGGGATTCAAATCATCTGACAATCTTGATTGCCTAACCACGAAAGGGGAAGTATGCGGCATTTGATGGTGAGATGAATGCAAAGGAAGTGGAAAGGTTTGTCGGTTCAGTCCTTAATGGGGACGTAAAGTTCACCAAAACGCGGCAGAAATCCAAAATCAAGTGAGATTTAGGGGCATCAAAATCAGAGTTGCCTTTTTATTGGAATTAGATATAGATAATTGAAAAGCTAGTGCTACTGGCTTGATCATCCTTTTTTTTTTTTGGGTCAAACGGAATAGATATTTGCTTGATCAACAGTTTCTAGTTTATAGTGAAATTGGCCTAGCTTCAGACTCAAAAAGAGGTTTCCGTTTAAGGTAGGAGGGAATAAGAAAAGAAGGGGCATGGTCAGGAAGGAAGGGAAGAGATGACATATTTATGTTTTGTGCAACGTGCCTCAGGTGCAGTTACATGCGCGCGTCCTGGGTGCATAGGGGCACACCTCTAAGCTTAAAAACGGCTTAACTTCGCGGGCTTGGCACGAACGCTCCTGAACTTCGATTTGCTTGTGATTTTAACTATTGAAAAAACTTGTTCAGCCTAATTTCTAAACCAAATAATTTGAATCCAAAATTAGTTCGAAATTAAAAGATTTGAAACCTTTAATGCGGGCTACGTTTTGGGCAATGCACCCCAGGAGCACTCCTATGCACGCCGCGGCAATTACATGCAGCCCAGGCACACGCCTCAGCGCCCTGGGCGTACCTCAAACTTGCAAAAGAAAGGCTAACTGCGCGGGCTTGTCACAAACCCTCCCAAACTCCGATTTGTGCATGATTTTAAGTGTTGAAATGCTTGTCGAGTCTAATTTCTAACCAAAGTAATTTGGATCCAAAATTATTTTGCAATTAAAAGATTTGAAATTTTTTAATGCAGGCTTAGTTTTGCATATTGCGCCTATGGTGCAATTACGTGAGCCCCAAACGCACTCCAATGAGCCCGGGCGCACCTCAAAGCAGCAAAAAAAAAAATCACCTAACTTCGCAAACTTGCCACGGACACTCTCAAACTCTGTTTTGTGCATCACTTGAACTGCTGAAGAGTTTGTTGAGTTTAATTTTTAACGCAAGTAGTTTGGATCCAAAATTATTTTGAAATTAAAACATTTCAAAATTTTATCCTTAACGGATCAAAAAAAAAAAATCGCAAAATTCTCGCATCGCACTCCTTTTAAATCGAACCAAAACCTATTTGGTATTGATATAAAGGATAAGAAAATTACTAAGAGATGGTGGAAGCAAACAATTAAGCTAATAAAGCTTTGACTATGAAAAGTGGGTTAAAGGCAAAACTATTGATAGATCGTCAGACATCCCATTTAATCTAAAAGACGCTCTTGCGCCCTTCTGCTTTTTCAAAATTTCATTTGGTACTGACTCCAATCATTCAAAAATATTTGTTTATTAATTAAGAGTTTCATAGAGTTAATTGGGTTTCACACACTTGTTCAAAACCTACGGGAAAAAGTTTCATCATGGGGATTCGCCAAAATCGGACTTGTACTTTTACAAATTAAGCTATCTATGGATGTCCACACTACAAACACAATAACTTGTCCACTACTTACGACTACCACATCACCGCTACTACCACTACCTACCATCATTTGACCACCTTTCAACCTCACCATTAATACTGTTACGATCGACCACCTCACCACGTCGACTACCTGTTTGCTCCATATCTGTGATTTTTCTTATCCTCGTCGATTGAGTGACACGTGGCATGAAAAAGAACAATATTATTGGAAATTGAAAGGTGACTTTGGTTTACCTTAATATTATGGGTTTAAGTTAAGGAAACTTGATTAAGTAAAATAAAACTATGACAAAGTTTTATGCGTTACCCTTCCATCGATTGGCCCGTTTATTGGCCAATATGTGGTGTATTTCCGTTAACATGTAACTAAGCATTATTTGGACTTGTTTCTTCTGATGAATTCACTTACAGGTGTTAAAAGAAGATGTGTGCAGTTACCCCCACGATTAAGGGAGCAGTTTTGCTTAGTCATGGAGCAGTTCCACAATGTGGAAGTTATTTGCTTCATTGCTCGTGGGAATTGTTTAAAGGCATAACATGAAGGAATAACTGCCATATTGGAGGGAGGATTCAAATTCAAATTGAAGGAGGCCTATTTAAGTACAAGTTAGTAGCAGTTTCAAGGACACACAAACAACGCCAATCAGGCCTTTATCTTTTCTTTTCTAGGAGTAGAGCTAACTTGTAATTGTTCACTCAATCATCTCGATTGGTTGTTCTTCTACTTTGAGGGTTAATAAAGTCCATTTTGTTAATCTTCTTCCATACTTCATCCACTTCATTGTTTGTTTCCAAAGAAGTCCTGAAATACGGCAAGGAACCAAACTCCACTTTTCACACCCACATTCCAACAAGCTTACGATACAATTTTTCCCGTCGATTCTCCGTCGATTGGAAAGAAAACAAGAATTTTGATAACAATTTTGGCGCTAGAAGGAGGGCTCATTACTAATTTGGAAGTGAGCAATGGCACCGAAGACTAGGAATCAACCGCCAATTGACGGCAGTAATGATAACAACTCTGCCAATTCTAATGGTGGAAATGATACTAATGAGATGAATGCAGTGAATCCAAACCAAAGGATTCCAGAGAGTAGCCAACCGAATGGCTCAGAGATTGAATCATTAGATTTAATTCAACAATGTGCAAGGATTTTAAATGATCCAGAGAGTGATATTGCTAAAACGTTGACAGCCATGTTTAAGGCTGCAGTGGTACGAAGCCAACCAACGGTCGAAGTGCTAGTTAACGTAAACGTTAATCCCGGGAAAAGCAGTGGAGTGGCAAATCCAACTACGGAAGTACCTTCCTCTCAGGCAATTGATAATCCAACTTTTGAGAATGTCTTTACTGGAGTTAATAGAGTCCCAATTGGGAACCAAAATTCTGGGCAAAATCAAAATTTTTATCAAAGTATTCCAACTACAATTCCCATTGGGTTAGGAGTTGGAAATAATGGAAATAATATCCCAAATCCGTACAACATTGGGATTGGGGGGCATTATCAACAGGTATATACTAACCCTACTTTTGAAACTAGGCCTAGCCCAACAAGGCCAAAGGATTTTTATCAACAAGTTCCAAATACTAGTGGTGGAAGTAATGGAATTGGAAGTCAATGTGGCAATGGCCAAAATGAAAACATTCCCATTGGTTTCAATGTACTGCCTAGATTTGGTACTAGTCAAAGCCAATATGTGCCTCCTATGGCACACTACACATCAACCACAAAGGTCCCTGAATTATTTGTTCAATTGTTGATCAGCGGCATTCGTAAGAGGTATGGATTTTTTAGAAGCCATCTGTATTGGTATATGTATTGGTTTTGGTTGAAATATGCCCAATTTTGGTTAAGAGGTGTAGATAATGTTCATTGCTTTTCTACAATTTTGGGCAAATATAAATGGCCAAATTGGCCACAGTTATGTGAAAACGAAAGCCTTGCGCATAAGGCTTGAACATTTTGCGGAAATGGAATAACGGCCATTTGTTGGCCAATTTTAGATTCACTCGACAGAAAGTGAAATGGCCAATTAAATAATGGCTAACCGACCAAAATTAGAGGTTTCATAAGAAATGGAAGAATTCTAGCCTGTGTTCAACGAGTGCCATCCGATAGGAAGATTAACCATTATTTAGTGGGATAATCTGTGGGTTTTGGCATCAATTAATTACATAGAAGACCAATCCTTCATGCCATTTTTCATTGGTGTTGAAGATTATTCACGGTCTTCAAGTGTTTAACTATGAAAGTGGCTATTATTCATCATAGGCTACGAAAAATTTTGTAATGCCTTACTGACATTTTTATTTTTATTTTTCCCTTTTCATCGTATTTTGAAAAAAAAAAAAGAAGTTTTTGCCGATTATGAAATGAGAAGTAGCCCTCTTTTTGATATTGAATTTGTATGGGGGGCAAACTCATCTTTAGAAAGCCAAATTATACAAAGAAAGTGACTTTGGTGTTGAGACTCGAAAGGAGTTGAGTCAAGAAAATAATTCGATCAGAAAGGCTTGCAAAGCTTTTGACATGTTATTCGTTTGAAGAAAGCTATTCATTGGCAATCTTGGAGAGCAATCAGCTACTGGGGTTGAGCAATCTTTGGGCACCGTCCATTTCATTCTAATTGAAGTTTTAATCTGAAAGATTGACCATGAAGGGAAACGATCTCTGAGATTTTATCATGCACGGAAAGTGGTAACACCACAGATACATGTGGAAGTCTCTCATCAAGGCTTTAAAATGCTTAATAGTTAATTGTCCTCCATCGATTTGAACAGTCCTCCGTCGATTTGAACGGTCCTCCGTCGATAAGTCGCAAGGCATACAACCAACACTCTTGAAGCACGGTTCTTATATTATTGACCATTGATTAAAACTTTAATCATGTTTATGGTCCAAGAGAACCCTTTGAAAAATATGTGAAAAGTGTCTAAAAATTCGTTTTTAGAAGAGCCAACTATAAAACTTAAATAGCTCGAAAGTTTGAAATTCAAAGCGAGTCGAATTAGACCATCGTTGGTCACATAGAAAATGATCCTTCCACTCCATCTATAAGGGTTTAGAATGATGAAAACTTGCCTATGGAGTACAAGTTCAAGCCAATCACGGCTGCAAATCATGAACAACCATATGTTCTATACGAATTTATGTTGGACGTTGTTCGGATGTTAAGAGGGATGAATTTTTGAAAGCCTTTCATTTTGGTTTTGGCTGAAACACGTGTGGATTTTTGGCTGTCAACATTTCTGTCGACAGACCACGTTTCCAATTTCCTTTCAGTAGGAATCACAGTTAAAAGGAAAACTAATCGACGGAGGCATGCCACTATTCGGCGGTTGTTTTTAAGCCTCGAAATCCCACCATGTTATTCTCGATAAACGGCTATTAAGCCTTCAAGGCTTTGTTACACCAGTAGAAAAATGAAAGGGTTGGTGTAAAAGTTATCTAAAACTCTTCGATAGTTGGGGGAAAAATGTTTTCACCGTAAAAGGTTATCACCCATCAATATCGATAGAGGGGTGATTTAAAACTAGTTATATTATTCACTTGGGTTACGTTATCACCTAGACCATGATTTAAAACTAGTTATATTATTCACTTGGAATTCGAAAGTGTCCGTGATAAGCCCACCAAATTTAGGTTTTATTGCAGCTTTGTGGTGCACCAGGGGCACATAGGAGTGCGCCTAGGGTGGGATTGGATCATGGTCTAGGTGGTGACATAGTGGTTGTGTGGTGAAGGAAGAGGAGGGAAGAAGAAGAGATGGGGCATAGTTAGGCTGAGGGGATCGAAGAGTCGATATATCTATGCATGTTTAGTGCAGTGCGCCTCAGGCGTAGGTACATGCGCCCAAGGCGCACTCCTATGCGCCCTGGGCGTACCTCAAAGGTGCAAAAAAAACCTAACTTCGCGGAGTCTCCCGAATTCCGATTTGCGCGTGATTTGAACCGTTGAAAAACTTGTTGAATCTAATTTCTAACCAAAGTACTTCGGATCTAAAATAATTTTGAAATTAAAATATTTTAAAAATTTATCTTTAGTGGGTCAAAAAAATAGATTATTTTGGCAAAATCCTTGCATCACTATTCTTTTAAATCAAATCCAATCCAATCTTGCATTGATATAGAGGGTATGAAAATTACTAAGAGATGGTGGAATCAAACAATTAAGGTAATTCAGCTTTGGCTACAAAAAGTGGGTTGAAAATATCGTTGGAGCCACTAAGGCCAAACAACGTTTTTGCGTCCTTCTACTCATTCCAAATTTCATTCGGTACTCACTTTCTAGTTCAAGCATATTACTTTATTAATTAAGAGTTTCATAGAGTTAATTGGGCTTTACACACTTCATCAAAGCATACAAAAAAAGTTTCATCACGGAGGTTCGCCAAAAGTCGGACTTGTACATTTACGAAGCGAAATATGGATGTCCACAGATACTATAACTTGACCGATACTTACAACTACCACACCACCGCTACCACCAATACCATCATTAATTGACCACCCTTCGACCTCACCATTTTTGTTACAACCACCTCATGACTACGTCCAGAGCGAAAGGCAAGCTGGATAATATTCTATCAGAGGTTTGTCAAATAACTCAAATCTTAATAGTTTGTTATTTTTATGAAGCTCTTTTGTACTAGCTATTAACTCAATTGATGCCACTTTGTGGTGACTATAAAGGAAACTTTCTTTCCTATCCTATTTCTTCCTTTAGTATGGTCTCCCCCTTCGTGTCCTGTTCATCAATGCCCTGGCTGTATCCCTTCGGGGACATCAGATAAAATTGGAACCATGCTTCTCTCTCTCGCTACTAAATTTTTAATAACCCTCCTCCCAGTTTTTCACCATCTTCGTTCATTTAAGTGAGCTTGAAATGAAATATTGAAAGTTCTTACTTTCTTCATCGAAGATAAAAAAAATAAGTACTAGGAGTTTTTACCGTTGCCTTTTTAGAGCTGAAGTCTTTCATAACTCTTTTTTAAAATTTCAAAATCTTAAGAAAGACATTTTATACTTTATATGAAAACGAGAACTACCATTTGAAAAGTGCATCGGTATAAAATTTCCAAGGTGCGAAATTAGCTGTGATAAACATAAATTCTTGCGAATGCATGTTGGTTGTGTTGAACAAATTCAACTTGGGTATTGTTTCATGCTTTAAAGGACTAATTTTCTTATGTTTTCTGCATGATTTGTGCTTCTATTTCCCATGTGCTTCCAAGCATCTGTCATTTATATGCTCATTCGATAAATCGGGATTCAAATCATCTGACAATCTTGATTGCCTTCAAACCACGAAAGGGGAAGTATGCGGCATTTGATGGTGAGATGAATGCAGAGGAAGTGGAAAGGTTTGTCGGTTCGGTCCTTACTGGGGACGTAAAGTTCACCAAAACGCGGCAGAAACCCAAAATCAAGTGAGAGATTTAGGGGCATCAAATCAGAGTTGCCTTTTTATTGGAATTCGATATAGATACTTGTAAAGCTAGTGCTACTGGCTTGATCATCTTATTTTTTTGGGTCAAACGGAATAGATATTTGCTTGATCATCAGTTTCCAGCTTATAGTGAAATTGGCCTGGCTTCAGCCTCAGAAAGAGATTTCTGTTTAAGGTAGGAGGGAATAAGAAAAGAAGGGGCAAAGTCAGTAAGGAAGGGAAGAGATGACATATTTATGTTTTGTGCAATGTGCCTCAAGCGCAGTTACATGCGTCCTGGGTGCATAGGGGCACACCTCTAAGCTTAAAAAAGGCTTAACTTCGTGGGCTTGGCACGAATGCTCCCAAACTTCGATTTGCTTGTGATTTTAACTATTGAAAAAACTTGTTGAGCCTAATTTCTAAACCAAATAATTTGGATCCAAAATTAGTTCGAAATTAAAAGATTTGAAAACTTTAATGCAGGCTTGGGCAATGCGCCCCAGGAGCACTCCTATGCACGCCGCGGCAATTACATGCAGCCCAGGCGCACGCCTCAGCGCCCTGGGCATACCTCAAACCTGCAAAAGAAAGGCTAACTGTGCGGGCTTGCCACAAACACTCTCAAACTCCGATATGTGCATGATTTTAAGTGTTGCAATGCTTGTCGAGTCTAATTTCTAATCAAAGTAGTTTGGATCCAAAATTATTTGGCAATTAAAAGATTTGAAATTTTTTAATGCGGGCTAAGTTTTGCATATTGCGCCTATGGTGCAATTACGTGAGCCCCAAACGCACTCCTATGAGCCCGGGCCCACCTCAAAGCAACAAAAAAAAAATGCCTAACTTCGCAAACTTGCCACGGACACTCTTGAACTCCGTTTTGTGCATCATTTGAACTGCTGAAGAGTTTGTTGAGTTTAATTTTTAACGCAAGTAGTTTGGATCCAAAATTATTTTGAAATTAAAACATTTCAAAATTTTATCCTTAACGGATCAAAAAACAAAAATATTTTGCAAAATTCTCGCATCACACTTCTTTTAAATCGAACCAAAACATATTTGGTATTGATATATAGGATAAGAAAATTACTAAGAGATGGTGGAAGCAAACAATTAAGGTAATAAAGCTTTGACTATGAAAAGTGGGTCAAAGGCAAAACTATTGATAGATCGTCGGACCCATGTAATTTAAAAGACGTTTTTGCACCCTTCTGCTTTTTCAAAATTCCATTTGGTACTGACTCCATCGTTCAAAAATATTTGTTTATTAATTAAGAGTTTCACACACTTCATCAAAGCCTACGGGAAAAAGTTTCATCATGGGATTTGCCAAAATCCGACTTGTACTTTTACAAATTAAGCTATATATGGATGTCCACACTACAAACACAATAACTTGTCCATTACTTACGACTACCACATCACCGCTACTACCACTACCTACCATCATTTGACCACCTTTCAACCTCTACCATTAATACTGTTACGATCGACCACCTCACCACGTCGACTACCATCACTTTACTTTCGCACCTTCAGCACCACCTCATCATTTCACATATTATCACCACCAGTCCACCACAGCTAGCTCTCTACCACCCCGCCGCTTAGGTGGTGGGTACAAAAGGAAACCATATCCTTCCTTTTCCATGGCAGCAGCAGGAATTGAGTATAAACACACACATACACTAGAATGTACATCAAGTTATTCTAATGCAGAAAAACTAAACAGAAAGGAAAACAGAATGCGTCGCCAGGAAATATTACACGCAACGAAGAAACGTCAACTGTTTTCATGTCAAACCACAAATGATGGGCCACTTTGGTGCAATATATACTTGGATTCGAATAATAATGTTTGCAAGTAACAAACAGACAATATTATTGAGCAAGGTCCATTACCACATTCAGTAATCATGAATTGAAAACTCAAGGAAGCAATTGTGACACGGTTAACATAATTCAAGCTCTTCTATTCTAGTTCTGTTCCTTCCCGATACAAAACCTCGATGGATTGTACGTAAGGAAAACCAATGAATTTCAACGTGTTACATACGAGTACGATAAAGTCATAATCAGTGAGGTAGTGGTGGTGGTGGTGGTGGCGGCGGTGGTGAAGCAGAGAAGGGAAGAAGAAGAGACGGGGCGTGGTTGGGCAGGAGGGGAAGAGTCGGCATATCTATGTTTAGTGTAGTGCGCCTCAGGTGCAAGTACATGCACCCCAGGCGCACTGCTGGGCGCACCTCAAAGCTGCAAAAAAGGACTAGCTTCGCTGACTTGTCACGGAAGTTCCCGAACTCTGATTTGCGCATGATTTGAACTGTTGAAAAGCTTGTTGAATCTTATTTTTAACCAAAGTACTTTGGATCTAAAATTATTAGAAATTTAAATATTTTAAAATTTTATCTTTACTGGGTCAAAAAAATAGATTATTTTAGCAAAATCCTTGCATCACCCTTCTTTTAAATCGAATATATCAAAACCTATTTGGTATTGATGTAGAGGGTATGAAAATTACTAAGAGATGGTGGAATTAAACAATTGAAGGTAATTGAGCTTCGACTACAAAAAAAGTGGGTCAAAAAGATCGTCGAAGCTAATAAGACTGAAAAACGTTTTTGCGCCCTACTACTCATTCCAAGTTTTATTCGATACTAGCTCATTTCCTAATTCAAAAATGGTACTTTATTGATCAAGATTTTCATAGAGTTAATTGGGCTTTACACACTTCATCAAAGCATATGGAAAAAAAGTTTCATCATGGAGATTCGCCAAAAGTCGGACTTGTACATTTACGAAGCGAAATATGGATGTCCACAAACACTATAACTTGACCGATACTTACGACTACCGAACCACGACCTGCTACCAGCACTTCCATCATTAATTAACCACCCTTTGACCTCACCATTTCTGTTACGACCACCTCATGACCACGTCGACTACTATCACTTAACTACCGCGCACCTTCAGCAGCACCCCATCATTTCCCACATTATCACCACCGCAACTAGCTCTCTACTACTCTACCACCATCATTTCACCACCACCATTAAACCGATACTCCTACTTGTAGCTTCTACTTTTGATGCTCTTTGTGGAGAAATTAAACCACTCCCTGTTTGTGTCATAGGTGTTTTTAGGTCGTCCAGAGCTAGCGAAAGGCAAGCTGGATAAGATTTTGTCCGAGGTTAGTCAAATAACTCAAATCTAAATAGTTTGTTATTTTGATGAAGCACCTTTGTAGGCTGTAGCAATTAAGTTTTGTGGGATTCTTCTGATAATGATAGAGTCCCATCGTGGTATGTTTTGCCAACATTTTACAGAGTTAATTTAGCTCAATGGTTGAGCTCGCTTCCTTAGGAGTACTCCGAGTACCTCCAACTACTGAGTCAAGAGTTCAACCCTCCCCGACCCCTCCCCTCCCCGACCCCATAGAAACTAGGATAGGATAGATGTAGAACTCGGCTTGTATACCAGGAGTCGTCCCCGCCACTCTACATGTTGCATACTGTCAACCATTCCTGTGATCCAATTAGGACAATGTATGCACTTTTAATAATTTGATGAACAAAAAATTGTATCCATCCTTTTTAGCGAACAACAAAAATGGACCAAATATTTCATGAATAATTACGACAATACCGGCAAGCTTGTATTTGGCCCAGGTACCATAAACCCATTAAAATTAAGAAGAATCAAATTCAAAGTATTACACTTGCGGGATTGGATCTTGCGTGAGGTTGTGGTGGTGGTGAAGGAAAGAGGATGGATGAAGAAGAGACAGGGCGTGGTTGGGAAGGTGGGGAAGCGATGACAATATCTATGATTTGTGCAGTGCTCCTCAAGCGCAATTACATGCGCCTCAGTGCAAGTCAAGCTATAAAAAAGGCATAAATTTGCGGGCTTGCTATGGATACTTTCGAACTTGATTTTTGCATGATTTGAGTTGTTGAAAAACTTGTTGAGTCTAATATCTAAACCAGGTAACTTTGCTCCAAAATTGTTTTGAAACTAAAAAATTTGAAACTTTTATCCTTAACAAGTCAAAAATAATTTATTTTGACAAAATCTTTAATGACATCACCCTTCTGTTAAATCATATTTGGTATTGATATAGACGGTATGGAAATTACTAAGAGATGGTCGAATCAGCAATTAATAAAATAGAGCTTTGACTATGAAAAGTGGGTCGAAGGCAAATCGATTAAAAGATCATCGGAGTCACTAAGGCTAAAAGACGTTTTTGCAGCCCTTCTACTCATTCCAAATTCTATTCGGTACTCATGACTCCCTTGTTCTAACATATTCCTTTATTAATTAAGAGTTTCATAGAGTTAATTGGATTTTACACCCTTCATTTCATCATGGGGATTCGTCAAAAGTCGGACTTGTACATTTACAAAGCTAAATATGGATTTTCGCACCACAAACACTATAACTTGACCACAACTTATGACTACCACATCCCCGCTGCCACCACTACTTACTTCCCCTTTGGTTATGTTGAACAAATTTTACTTGGGTTGTGTTTCTTGATCTAAAAGACTAATTTTTTTATTTGCTGCATGATTTGTGCTTCTATTTCCATGTGCTTTTGGATGCATTCAAGCATCCATCATTTCTAAACTCACTCGAAAATTCGGGATTCAGATCATCAGACAAAGTCTTGATTGCCTTCAAACCTCAAAAGGGAAAGCGTGAGGCATTTGATGGTGAGATGAATGCCGAGAAAGTGGAAAGGTTTGTTGGTTCGGTCCTTAATAGGGACGTAAAGTTCACCAAGACGGGATAGAAGCCCAAAATCAATTGAGAAATTTATTGGCATCAAAATCAGAGTTGAAAAGCAAGTGTTACTTGTTTGATCATCAGTTTCAAGTCTATAGTGAAAAGAATGGGCATGGTCGGGCAGGAGTGGAAGAGCTGAGACATATCTATGTTTTGTGCAATGCGCCTCAAGGCGCAATTACATGTGTCCCAAGCGCACGCCTATGCGCCCTGAGCAGAACTCTAAGTTTAAAAAAAGGCTAAACTTCGCAAGGCTTGGCACGAACGCTCTTGAACTCCTGATTTGCTCGTGATTTTACCTATTGAAAAAGCTTGTTGATTCTAATTTCCTAACCCAAATAATTTGGATCCAAAATTAGTTCGAAATTAAAAGATTTGAAAACTTTAATGTTGGCTATGCTTTGGGCAATGCACCCCAGGCTCACTCCTATGCGCCCCACGGCAATTACATGCATCCCTAGGCGCATGCCTCTACGCCCTGGGTGCACCTCAAACCTACAAAAGAAGGGCAGACTACGCAGGTTTGCCACAAACACTCTTGAACTATGATTTGTGCGTGATTTTAAGCATTGAAATGCTTGTTGAGTCAAATTTCTAACCAAATTAATTTGGATTCCAAAATTATTATGAAACTAAAAGATTTAAATTATTTTAATGCGGGCTATGTTCTGCATAGTGTGCCTCAAGCGCAATTTTGTAAGACCCAGGTGGACTCCTATGCGCCCAAGGCACACCTCAAAGCTGCAAAAAACAAAAAAAAAAAAAGTCCTAACGTCGTGAGCTTGCCATGGACATTCCCTGAACTTCGATTTGTGCATGATTTGATCTTTTGAAGAGCTTGTTGAGTTTAATTTCTAACGCAAGTAGTTTGGATCCAAAGTTATTTTCAAATTAAAAGATTTCAAAATTTTATTCCTTAACGGGTCAAAAACAAATTTCTTTTGCAAAATTTTCAAATCACCCTTCTTTTAAATCGAACCAAAATCTAGTGGGTACTAATATATATATATATAGGATACGGAAATTACAAAGAGATGGTGGAATCAAACAATTAAGGAAATAGACTTTGACTATGTAAAGTGGGTCGAAGGCAAAACTATTGATAGATCGTCAGAGCCATTAAATCTAAAAGATATTTTTGCGCCCTTCTGCCTTTTAATTAAAAATTCCATTTGGTACTCACTTCCCAAGTTCTAACATATTCATTTACTTAATTAAGAACTTCATAGAGTTAATTGGGCTTTACACACTTCATCAAAGCCTATGGAAAAACTTTCATCATGGGGATTCGCCAAAATCGGACTTGTACTTTTACAAATTAAGCTATATATGGATGTCCACACTACAAACACTATAACTTGATCACCACTTCTGACTACCACATCACCGCTACTACCACTAGCTACCATCATTTGACCACCCTTCGACCTCAGCATTACTGTTACGATTGGCCACCTCACCACGTCGACCACCATATCGCTTTACTTCCGCACCTTCAGCACCACCTCATCATTTCACAAGTTTATCACCACCAGTCCACCACAACTAGCTCTCTACCACCCCGCTCCTTGGTGGTGAGTACAAAAGAAACCGTATCCTTCCTTTTCCATGGCAGCAGCAGGAATTAAGTATAAACACACAAACACTAGAATGTACTTCAAGTAATTCTTGTCAAATTGAATCAAAGCCATGGCAGCAGCTGGTTCTAATGCAGAAAAACTAAACAGAATGCATCGCCAAGAAATTAAACACGCAACAAAGTAACGTCAACTGTTTTCTTGGCGAACCACAATTGTTGGGCCACTTGATTTAGTAATCATGAATTGAAGACTCATGGAAGCAATTGTGATACGGTTAACATAATTCAAGCTCTTCTATTCTAGTTCTGTTCCTTCCCTATTCAAAAACTCGATGGATTGCACGGAGGGGAAACTGATGAATTACATGAATGCTTCAAATTTAAATGTGTTACATACGACTACAATAAAGTCATAATCATTGAGGTAGTGATGGTGGTGAAGCAAGAGGAGGGAAGAAGACGAGACCGCAGGGCCATTGGGCAGGAGGGGAAGAGTCGACATATCATTGTTTAATGCAGTGCGCCTAAGGAGCAAGTACATGCGCCCCAGGCGCACTCTTACGCGCCCGAGCTCACCTCAGATAATTTTGGATCCGAATTTATTGGGTTAGAAATTAGAAACAACAAGTTTTTAAACGATTCAAACCACAGGCAAATTGGAGTTCAGGAGTGCCCGTGATAAGCCCACAAAGTTAGGCTTTTTTTTTGCAGCTTTGAGGTGCACCGGAGGCGCATTGGAGTGCGCCTAGGGCGAGATGGGATCGTGGTCTAGATGGTGAGATAGTGGTTGTGTGGTGAACGAAGAGGAGGGTATAAGAAAAGATGGGGCGTGGTTAGGCAGGAGGGGAAGAGTCGATATATGTATGCATGTTTAGTGCAGTGCGCCTCAGGCGCAAATACATGCGCCCCAGGCGCAGTCCTATGCGCCCTGGGCCAACTCAAAGCTACAAAAAAGGCCTAACTTTGAAGGCTTGTCACAAACGCTCCCAAACTCTGATTTTTGCGTAATTTGAACCGTTAAAAAGTTTGTTGAATCTAATTTCTAACCAAAGTACTTTGGATCTAAAATTATTTTGAAATTTAAAATTTTTAGAATTTTGTCCTTAATGGGTCAAAAAATAGATTATTTTGGCCAAAACCTTGCATCACCCTTCTTTTGAATGAAATCAAAACCTATTGGTATTGATATAGAGGGTATGAAAATTACTAAGAGATAGTGGAATCAAAAAATTAAGGTAATTGATCTTTGACTACGAAAAGTGGGTTGAAAAGATCGTTGGAGCCACTAAGCTAAAAAAATATTTTTATGCCCTTCTACTCATTTCAAATTTCATTCGGTACTCACTTCCTTGTTCAAACATATTACTTTATTAATTTAGAGTTTCATAGAGTTAATTGAGCTTTACACACTTAATCAAAGATACGAAAAAAGTTTCATCATGGAGATTCGCCCAAAGTCGGACTTGTACTTTTATAAACCGAAATATGGATGTCCACAAGCACTATAACTTGACCGATACTTACGATTACCACACCACCGCTACCATCACTACCATCATTAATTGACCACCCTTCGACCTCACCATTTCTATTGCGACCACCTCATGACCACGTCAACTACTATCACTTCACCACCGCACCTTCAGCGCACCACTCCATCATTTCACACTTTACAGGCCACCAGCACAACTAGGTCCCTACCACTCCACCACTTGTCGTGCACCATTATTTCAGAACCACCATTAAAAAGGTACCCCTACTTGCAGCTTCTAATTTTTTATGCTCTTTGTGGAGAGATCACTTCTTTGTGTCATTGGTGTTTATACGTCGTCCAGATCGAAAGGCAAGCTGGATAAGATTCTATCAGTGGTTACTCAAATAACTCAAATCTAAATAGTTTGTTATTTTGATGAAGCTCCTTTGTACTAGCTATTATCTCAATTGATGCCGCTTTGTGGCGACTATAAAGGAAACTATCCTTCCTTTTCCTTCCTCACCTATTTCTTCCTTTAGTATGGTATCCCCTTTCATGTCCTGTTCCATAAACGCCCTGGCCATCTCTTTGCCAGGACATTAGATAAAACTGAAATGATGCATCAATGCCCTTGCCATCTTTTTGCCGTTTTAGATCTGAAGTTCTTTAAGAACTCTTTTATTAAAACTTCAAAATCTTAAGATAGACGTGTTATACGTACACTTTGTATGAATATGAAAACTACCATTTAACAAGTATATCTGTATAAAATTCTCAAGGTATGAAATTTACAGTAACAAGACTAAATGCTAGCTGTGACAAAGCATAAATTCGTGCGAATGTTGGTTGGGTTGAACAAATTCAACATAAGTGAGTCTGTGTTTCTTGCAAAATATATTCCTTCGAGGGTTTGGCAACTGCTCTAAAAGTCTAATTAATTTCTTTATTTGCTGCATGATTTGTGCTTCTAGCTTTCTCAAAGACCACTATCAAGGCGACGGAGTCTGCCTCCTTTTCCAGAGACTCTATTTCCCATGTGCTTTTGGATGCATCCAAGCATCCGTCATTTCTAAACTCACTTGATATATATATCATGATTCAAATCATCTGACAAAGTCTTGATCGCCTTCAAACCTCGAAAGGGAAAGTATGGGGCATTTGATGGTGAGATGAATGCAGAGGAAGTGGAAAGGTTTGTGAGTTCGGTCCTTAATGGGGCCATAAAGTTCACCAAGACGCAACAGAAACTCAAGATGACGGAGAAGAAAAGATGGGGCATGGTCGGGCAGGAGGGGAAGAGATCATGACATATCTATGTTTTGTGCAATGTGCCTCAGGCGCATAATTACATGCGTCCCAGGCACACGCCTATGCGCCCCGGGCGCACTTCTAAGCTTTAAGAAAAGGCTGAACTTCGCTGGTTTTGTGCAGAGGGCCGCACGCGCAATTACATGAGCCCCAGGCGCACTCCTATCCATTACAGGCAATTACATGCATCTCAGGCGCTCCTCAAAGCGGCAAAAAAAAGGCCTAACTTCGCAAGCTTTCCACAAGTACTCCCGAACTTTGATTTGTGCGTGATTTTAATCGTTGAAAAGCTTGTTCAGTCTAATTTCTAACCTAAGTAATTTGGATCAAAAAATATATTGAAATTGAAAGATTTGAAATTTTTTAATGTGGGCTATGTTTCGCACAATGCACCTCAGGCACAATTACGTGTGCCCTAGGTGCATCTCAAAGCTGCAAAAAAAAAAAAAAAAAAGGCCTAACTTCGCGAGCTTGCCACATTCAAAAGCTAGTGCTACTTGCTTGATCATCAGTTTCCAGTCTATAGTAAAATTGGCCTAGCTTCAGATTCATGGAAATGCTTTACCTGGGAAGAGGTTTCTGTTTTAGAATGTGGTGATAGTGGCGATGAAGTATTGCTAGTGGAGCTAGTGCTGCAATGATAGCGAAAGTAAGATGGGGGGTTGTGAGGCGGCAATGGTTTGGAAGGGGAATAATCATGATGGGAAAGTGATGGTGGTAGTGGTGGTGAAATGATGGCTGCTAGGTGTTGGTGGTGGTGGTGGTATGGTGACACGATACTGGTGGCAGTGATAGTTGTGATTGGTTCTTGGTCTAGGTGGTGAGCTAGTGGTGGTGGTGAAGGAAGATCACGGAAGAAGAAAAGAAGGGGCATGGTCGGGCAGGGGGGGAAGACACCTATCGTATGTTTTGTGCAATGCGCCTCAGGCGCAATTACATGCGTCCCAGGCGCACGCATATTCCCCCGGCCGCACCTCTAAGCTTAAAAAATGACTTAAATTCGCGGGCATGGCACAAACACTTTCAAACTCCGATTTGCTCGTGATTTTAACTGTTGAAAAAACTTGTTGAGTCAAATTTCTTACCCAAATAATTTGGATCCAAAATTAGTTTGAAATTAAAAGATTTGAAAATTTTAATGTGGGCCATATTTTGCACAATGCGCCTCAAGCACAATTACCTACACCCCAGGTGCACTCCTATGTGCCCGGGCGCACAACAAAGCTGTAAAAAAAGGCCTATCTCTGCGAGGTTGCCACGGCACTCCAAAGTGCCTTGCAGTGCTCTAAAATGCTGCACGGTGTTTCAAAATGCCGCGCGGTGTTTCTAAAATGCTGCGCACGCACTATTTTTTCACAGCATAGCACACCAAAGTTCGCAGCGGCTCCCCGGACACTTCCGAACTCAGATTTGAATGTTGTATGAAGCGTTGGAAAGCTTGTTGAGTCCTCTTTCTAACCCAATTGGTTTCACTAAAAGATGTTTTATATATTGAAAAGTGTGCCCATTTTACCCTCGGTGTATCACAGAAAAGGTTATTTTTTACAAAGCAAACGCATCTTTCTCTTTTGCAATTAAAATGGGGGCCACCATATATGTTTGGAAAGAGGTTTTCTTGAGGTTGGTGAAGGAATAATGATCCAAACCTTGAAGCTACATTTTTCCTTATTTCATCATCAGAGAATTTAAAGATTATTCGGAGGGTCTAGATTGGGGTGTCTACACATACGAAAAAAAGTACATCATGGAGGTTTGCCAAAAGTCAGAATTGTAACTATATTTTGTGTAGTGCTTCTTAGGCGCAATTACATGCGCCCCAGGCGCACTCATATGCACCCCGGGCACAAGCCAAAGCTACAAAAAAGGCCTAACTTTGCGAGCTTGCAACGGATACTCCCGAACTCCAATTTTTGTGTGATTTGAATTATTGAAAAGCTTGTTGAGTCTAATATCTATCCCAGGTAATTTTGATCCAAAATTATTTTTAAACTAAAAATATGAAAATTTTATTCTTAACGGGTCAAAAAATAATTTATTTTGGCAAAATCCTCACATCACCCTTCTTTTAAATCATATTTGGTATCGATATAGAGGGTATGGAAATTACTAATTAAGAGATGGTGGAATCAAACAATTAAGAAAATAGAGCTTTGACTATGAAAATTGGGTCGAAGGCAAACCAATTGAAAGATCGTCAGAGCCACTAAGGCTAAAAGACGTTTTTGCTTCCTTCTTCTCATTCCAAATTCTATTTGGTACTCATTCCATTGTTCTAACTTATTCCTTTATTAATTAAGAGTTTCATAGAGTTAATTGGGGTTGTACACACCTTTCATTTAATAGTGGGGATTCACCAAAGTCGGACTTGTAGTTTTACAAAGCTAAATATGGATTTCCACACCACAAACACTTTAACTTGACCACTACTTATGACTATCACATCACCGCTACCACCACTACTTACTTCCCCTTTGGTTGTGTTCAACAAATTCAACGTGGGTAGTGTTTCTCACTGTAAAAGGCTAAATTTTTTATTTGCTGCTTGATTTGTGCTTCTAATTCCCATGTGCTTTTGGATGCATCCAAGCATCCGTCATTTCTAAACTCACTCGATAAATCTGGATTCAAATCAGCAGACAAAGTCTTGATTGCATTCAAACTTAGAAAGGGGAAGTATGAGGTATTTGATGGTGAGATGAATGCAGAGGAAGTGAAAAGGTTTGCTGGTTCGGTGCTTAATGGGGACGTAAAGTTCACCAAGACGCAGCAGAAATCCAAAATCAAGTGAGAAATTTAGCAGCATCACAATCAAGGTTGCCTTTTTATTGGAATTCGATATAGATAGTTGAAAAGCTAGTGCTACTTGCTTGCTTATCTTTCTTTTTTTTTTGGTCAAATGGAATAGATGCTTGCTTGATCATCACTTTCTAGTCCATAATGAAATTGGCCCGACTTCAAACTCAGGAAGAGGTTTCTGTTTAAGGATGTACAAGGGAAGAAGAAAAGAAGGGGCATGGTCGGGCAGGAGGGGAAGATATGACATATCTATGTTTTGTGGAATATGCCTCAGGCACAAATACATGCGTCCCAGGCGCACGCCTATGCGCCCTGGGCGCACCTCTAAGCTTAAAAAAAGGATTAACTTCGTCTGCTTGGCACAAACACTTTCGAACTCCGATTTGCTCGTGATTTTAATTGTTGAACAATCTTTTTTAGTCTAATTTCTAACCCAAATAATTTGAATCCAAAATCAGTTTGAAATTAAAAGATTTGAAAGTTTTAATGCACGATGCGAGTGTGCCTCAAGCGCAATTACATGCATACCAGGCCTACATCTCTACGCCCAAAGCATATCTCAAAGCTGGAAAAAAAAAAAATGGGGCCTAACTTCGTGGTCTTGCCATGACCATTCCCGAACTCTGATTTGTGCGTGATGTTAACCATTGAAAAACTTGTTTGAGTCTAATTTCAAACCAAAGTAATTTGGATCCAAAATTATTTTGAAATTAAAAGATTTGAATTTTTTTAATGCAGGCTCTGTTTTGCACAGTGCGCCTCTGGCCACAACCACCCCTCACCATTAATGTTACGATCGACCACCTCACCACGTCAACCACCATCACTTTATTTCCTCACTTCAGCACCACCTCATCATTTCACATATTATCACCACCAGTCCACCACAACTAGCTCTCTACCACCCAGCCGCTTGGTGGTGAGTACAAAAAGAAACCATCCTTCCTTTTCTATGGCAGCAGCAGGAATTGAGTATAAACACTCACACTAGAATGTACTTCAAGTTATTCTAGTCAAATTAAAACAAAACCATGGCAGCAGCAGGTTCTAATGCAGAAAAACTAAACAGAAAGGAAAACAGATTGCGTCGCCAACAAATATAACAGGCAACAAAGTACGTAACGTCAACTGTTTTCTTGGCGAACCAGATATGTTGGGCCACTTTGGTGCAACATAGACTTGGATTCGAATAAAAATGCTTGCAAGTAACGAAGTAGGCAATATTATTGAGCAAGGTCCATTACTACATTCAGTAATCATGAATTGAAGACTCAAGGAAGCAATTGTGATACGGTTAACATAACTCAAGCTCTTCTATTCTAGTTCTATTCCTTCCCAATACAGAACCTCGATGGATTGCACGCAAGGAAAACCGATGAATTACATGATGCTTCCAATTTCAATGTGTTACATACGACTGCAATAAAGTCATAATCAGTGAGGTACTGGTGGTGAAGCAAGAGGAAGGAAGAAGAAGAGACAGGGGCTTGGTTGGGCAAGAGGGGAAGAGTCAACATAGCTATGTTTAGTGCAGTGCGCCTCAGGCGCAAGTACATGCGTCCCAGGCGCACTCCTATGCGCCCTTGGCGCACCTAGAAGTGCAAAAAAGGCCTAACTTCGCAGGCTTGTCACGGATGCTCCCGTACTCCGATTTGCACGTGAATTGAACCGTTAAAAAGCTTGTTGAATCTAAATTCTAACCAAAGTACTTTAGATCTAAAATTATTTTGAAATTAAAATATTTTAAAATTTTATCCTTAATGGGTCAAAAAAATAGATTGTTTTGGCCAAATCTTGCCTCACCCTTCTTTTGAATCAAATCAAAACCTATTTGGTATTCATATAGAGGGTATGAAAATTACTAAAAGATGGTGTAATCAAAAAATTAAGGTAATTGAGCTTTGACTATGAAAAGTGGGTTGAAAAGATAGTTGGAGTCACTAAGGCTAAAATAAGTTTTTGCGCCCTTCTACACATTCCAAATTTCATTCGGTGCCCACTTGTTCAAACATATTACCTTATTAATTTTGAGTTTCATAGAGTTAATTGGGCTTTACACACTTCATCAAAGCATACGAAAAAAGTTTCGTCATAGAGATTCGCCAAAAGTCGGACTTGTACAATTACGAAGCGAAATATGGATATCCACAAACACTATAACTTGACCGATACTTACGACTACCACACCACCGCTACCACCACTACCATCAATAATATATTGACCACCCTGCGACCACACCATTTCAGTTACGACCACCTCATGACCAAGTCGACCGCTATCACTTCACTACTGCACGTTCGGCGCACCACTCCATCATTTCACACATTACCACCACCACAACTAGGTCTCTACCAATCCACCACTAGTCGCGCACCATTATTTCACCACCACCATTAAAAAGATTACCCTACTTGCAGCTTCTAATTTTTTATGCTCTTTGTGGAGAGACCACTTCTATTTGTGTCATTGGTGTTTATACGTCATCCAGAGCGAAAGGTATAAGCTGTAAAAGATTCTATCAGAGGTTAGCCAAATAACTCAAATCTGAATAGTTTGTTATTTTGATGAAACTCCTTTGTAGTTATTACTCAATTGATGCCGCTTTGTAGTGACTATAAAGGAAACTATTCTTCCTGTCCCTTCCTCTCCTATTTCTTCCTTTAGTATGGTCTCCCCTTTCGTGTCCTGTTTCATCAACGCCCTGGCCGTCTCCCTGCAGGGACATCAGATAAAATTGGAACAATGCATCTCTCTCATACTACTACTAAAATTTCACTAATTAACACTCCTTCATTTTAGTGCTGTTTGAGTAAACTTAAAATGGAATATTGGAAGTTCTTGCTTCCTTTGTTGCAAATAAAAAAAGAACTAGGAGTTTTTACCGTTGCCTTTCGAGAGCTGAAGTTCTTTAATTAAGAACTCTTTTTTTAAAACTTCAAATTCTTAAGATAAGACGTGTTATACTTTATATGAATACGAGAACTACCCATTTGAAATTTTCAGTAACAAGACTAAATGCTAGCTGTGACAAAACATAAATTCGTGTGAATGTTGGTTGGGTTGAACAAATTCAACTTGGGTGATGAGTCAGTGCTTCTTGCAAAATATATTCCTTCTGAGGGTTTGGCAACTGCTCTAAAAGACTAATCTCTTTATTTGCTGCGTGATTTGTGCTTCTTGCTTTCTCAGAAACCACTATCAAGGTGACGGAGTCTGGCCTCCATTTCCGGAGACTCTATTTCCCTTGTGCTTTTGGATGCATATATCCAAGCATCTGTCATTTCTAAACTCACTCGATACATATATCAGGATTCAAATCATCTGATGAAGTCTTAATCGCCTTCAAACCTTGAAAGGGGAAGTATGCGGTATTTGATGGTGAGATGAATGCAGCGGAAGTGGAAAGGTTTGTGAGTTCGGTCCTTATGGGCAGTAAATTAAGTTCACCAAGACGCAGCAGAAACCCAAAATCAAGTGAGAAATTTAGCTGCATCAAAATCAGAGTTGCCTTTTTATTGGAATTCATTCTAGATAGTTGAAAAGCTAGTGCTACTTGCATGCTTGATCATCAATTTCCAATCTACAGTAAAATTGGCCTGGCTTCATACTCATGAAGATGCTTGACCTTAGGAAGAGATTTATGTTTTAGAATGTAGGTGGTAGTGGTGGTGATAGAGGCGATGATTATTGCTGGTGGTCTGGTGGAGCTAGTGCCGCAATGATAGCGATAGTAAGACGGGGGGTTGGAGACGGCAATGGTTTGGAAGGGACAATCATGGTGGGAAAGTGGTGGTGGTGAAATGATGGCTTCTAGCTGTTCGTGGTGGTGGTGATATGGTGAAGCGATACTGGTGGTGGTGAAACAATGGCGATGGGGCTAGTTGTGGAGATGTGGTTGTAGTTGTTGTCAAAAAAATGGTTGTGAAACAGGAGGATGATGTAAGGATTTTGCCAAATGGATAAGGTTTGAAATCTTTTAACTTCAAAATAATTTTTTACCCAAATCATTTGGGTTAGAAATTAAACTCAATATGCTAGCTTTTCAACGGTCCAAATCGCGCAAAAATCGGAGTTCGGGAGTGTCCCGGGCGCATAGGAGTGCACCTGAGGCGCAGGTAATTGCGCCTGAGGCGCACTGTGCAAAAAATAGCCCGCATTAAAAAAATTCAAATCTTTTAATTTCAAAATAATTTAGGATCCAAATTACTTTGGTTTTAAATTAGACTCAACAAGCTTTTTCAACGGTTAAAATCACACAAATCAGAGTTCGGAAGTGTTCATGACAAGCCCACGAAGTTACGTTTTTTTTTTTGCATTTTTGAGGTGCGCCTGAGGTGCATAGGCGTGCGCCTGAGATGCGTGCGCCTGAGATGCGTGTAATTGCGCCTGAGGCGCATTGCACAGAAACATAGATATGTCACCTCTTCCGATCCCCTCCTGCCCAACCATGCCCCTTCTCTTCTTCTTCCCCCCTCTTTCTTCACCACCACCTAGACCAAGAACCAATCCCACAATCACCTAAATATGGATGTCCACACTACAAACACTATAACTTAACCACTACTTATGATCGACTACCACATCACCTCTACCACCACTACCATCATTTGACCACTTCACTGTTACTGTTACGACCACCTCACCACGTCAACCACTATCACTTTACTAGTACCGCACGTTCAGCGCCCACCCCCCAATCATTTCACATATTATCACCACCACAACTAGGTCTCGACCACTCCACCACCATCATTTCACCACCAACATTAAACAGACACGTACCCCTACTTGCAGCTTCTAATTTTGTTGCTCTTTGTGGAGAGACCACTCCTGTTTGTATCAAGGTTAGTCAAATAACTCAAAGCTAAATAGGATGATGCTCTTTTGTAGCTATTAATTTTTTTGTGATTCTTCTGATTATGATGATTATAAGAGTCTCATAGTGGAATATTTTGCAAATTGGACAACTCGATCAATCTCTTCTTTACAAATCAAAAGTTGAAGATATTGTTACGATTAGAAATCTACTTTTTCGTCTTCATCCAAACATCCATAATTAGTTTCGCGTAAGTACAAGTCCGGCACCAGACTTTTGACGAATCTCCATGATGAAACTTTTTTCGTATGTTTTGATGAAGTATGTAAAGGCCAATTAACTCAATGAAACTCTTAATTAATGAAGGAATATGTTAGAACTAGGGAGTGAGCACCAAATGGAATTTGGAATGGGTAGAAGAGAACAAAAACTTCTTTCTTTCAATCGGTCTACCTTCGACCCAGCCACCTTTCATAGGCAAATCTCTATTACGTTAATTGTTTGATTCCATCAACTCTTAGAAAATTTCATACCCTCTGCTGTATCAATACCCAATTGGTTTAGATTCGATATAAAAGAAGGGTGATGCAAGGAGGTTTTACCAAAATAATTTACTTTTGACCCATTACGGATAAAAAAAAAAAATTTCAAATCATTTAGTTTCCAAATAATTTTGGATCCAAATTTATTGGGTAAATCAGACACAACAAGGTTTTCAAAGATTCAAATCACAAGCAAAATGGAGTTCGGGAGTGTCTGTGATAAGCCCACGACGTTAAGCTTTTATTGCAGCTTTGGGGTGCGCCTGGAGCGCATAGGAGTGCGCCTAGGGTTCACTGCACTAAACATAGATATGCCGACTCTTCCCGTCCTATCCAATCACGCTCGTCTTTTCTTCTTCCCTCATCTTCCTTCACCACACAACCACTACCTCACCATCTAGACCGGCCAAGATCCAATCCCGCCATCTAAGTTTTCTTTTTTTTCTTCTAGTGGCTATGGAGATGTGGTGGTAGTTGTCGTGAAATAATGGTGGTGAAACACCCAAAAAAAAAAAAAAACCCTAAGATTGCGGCATTTGATCTTGGTCTTGGTGGTGAGGTTAGTGAAGGAAGAGAAGGGAAGAAGAAGAGACAGGGCGTGATTGGGCAGGAGAGGAAATGTCAGACATGTCTATGTTTAGTGGACTGCGCCTCAGGCGCACTCCTATGCGCCTTGGGCGCACCTCAAAGCTTCAAGGCCGAATTTTGCGGGCTTGTCATTGACGCTCCCAAACTCCGTTGAAAAGCTTGTTGAATTTAATTTCTAACCAAAGTACTTTGAATCTAAATTTATTATGAAATTAAAATATTTTAAAATTTTATCCTTATTGGGTAAAAAAATAGATTATTTTGGCAAAATCCTTGCATCACCCTTCTTTTAAATCGAATCAAAACCGATTTGGTATTGATATAGAGGGTATGAAAATTACTAAAAGATGGTGAAATCAAACAATTAAGGTAATTGAGCTTTGACTATGAAATTAAAGTGGGTCGAAAAGATCGTTGGAGCCACTAAGACTGAAAACGTTTTTGTTCCCTTCTATCGTTCCAAATTTCATTCGATACTCACTTCCAAGTTCAAAAATATTACTTTCTTAATTAATTAGAGTTTCATAGAGTTAATTGGGCTTTACACCCTTCGTCAAAGCATACGAAAAAAGTTTGATCATGGAGATCCGCCCAAAGTCGGACTTGTACTTTTATAAACCGAAATATGGATGTCCACAAGCACTATAACTTGACCGATACTTACGATTACCACACCACCGCTACCATCACTACCATCATTAATTGACCACCCTTCGAACTCACCATTTCTGTTACGACAACCTCATGACCACATCGACTACTATCACTTCACTACCGCTCACCTTCAGCACCACCCCATCATTTCCCACATTATCACCACCACAACTAGCTCTCTACCACTCCACCACCATCACTTCGCCACTAGTTGCGCACCATTATTTCACCACCACCACTTACCGGTAAATGTTTAACAAATTACCAACTAAATAACAGATACTCCTTCTTGTAGCTTCTAATTTTGATGCTCTTTGTGGAGAGACCACTCCTGTTTGCATCATTGGTGTTGTTAGGTCGTCCAGAGCGAAAGGCAAGCTGGATAATATTCTACCAGAGGTTAGTCAAATAACTCAAATCTGAATAGTTTGTTATTTTGGTGACTATTAAGTAGCTTTGTGGGATTCTTCTGATTATGATAGACTCACATTGTGGAATATTTTGCAAACATTTTACAGAATTAATTTAGCTCAATGGTTGAGCTCGCTTTCCTTTGGAGTTCCTCCATCTACTAAGTCAAGAGTTCAACTCTCACCGACCCCTCCCCTCCCCCATTTATAGAAACTAGAATAGGATAGATGTAGAATTCGGCTTGTATAATAGGAGTCGTCCCTGCCAATCTACGTGTTGCATACTGTCAACCATTTCAGTGATCTAATTAGGACAATGTGTGCACTTTTAATAATTCGATCAACAAAAAATTAAAACCATCCTTTTTAGCGAACAACGTATATGGACCAAATATCTCATGAACAATTAATTACGATAATACTAGCAAGCTTGAAGGAAGAGGAGGGAAGAAGAAGAAGAAGAAGAGACGGGGGGTGGTTTTGCTGGAGGGGAAGCAATTAATGACAATATCTGTGTTTTGTGCAGTGCTCCTCAGGCGCAATTACATGCGCCCCAGTCGCACTAATATGCGCCCCGGGCGCAATACAAAGCTGTAAAAAAGGTCTAACTTTGCGGGCTTGCCACGGATACTCCAAACTCCGATTTTCACATGATTTGAACTGTTAAAAAGCTTATTGAGTCCAATATCTAACCCAGGTAATTTTTTATGCAAAATTATTTTGAAACCAAAAAAATTGAAAGTTTTATCCTTAACAGGCCAAAAAATAATTTATTTTAATTTAGCAAAATCCTCGCATCACCCTTCTTTTAAATCGTATTTGCTATTGATATAGAGGGTATGGAAATTACTAAGAGATGGAGGAATCAAACAATTAAGAAAATAGAGCTTTGACTATGAAAAACGGGACGAAGGCAAATTGATTAAAAGATCATCGGAGTCACTAAGGCTTAAAGACGTTTTTGCGCCCTTCTACTCATTCCAAATCCTATTCGGTACTCACTCCCACGTTCTAACATAATACTTTATTAATTAAGAGTTTCATAGTGTTAGTTGGGATTTACACACTGCATTTCATCATGGGGATTCGCCAAAATTCGGACATGCACTTTTACAAAGCTAAATATGGATTATCTACCCCTCAAATACTATAACATGACCACTAGTTATGACCACCACATCACTGCTACCACCACTGCACTCATTTGTCCACCCTTCGACCTGTTACGACCACCTCACCACATCAACTACTATCACTTCACTACCGCACCTTCAGCACCACCCCATCATTTCGAACATTATCACCACCACAACCAGCTCTCTACCACTCCACCAACATCACTTCGCCCCTAGTTGCGCACCATTATTTCACCTCCACCATTAAACAGACACCCCTACTTGCAGCTTCTAATTTTGATGCTCTTTGAGGATAGACCACTCCTGTTTGTGTCATAGGTTAGTCAAATAACCTAAATCTGAATAGTTTGTTATTTTGATGAAGCTCCACTGTAGCTATAAAGGAAACTATCCCTCCTTTTCCTTCCTCTCCTATTTCTTCCTTTAGTATGGTCTCCCCCTTCGTGTCCTGTTTCATCAATGCCCTGGCCATCTCCTTACCGTGACATCAGATAAAATTGGAACGATGCTTCTCTCTCTCGCTACTAAAATTTTTAATAACACTCCTCCCGGTTTTTCACCATCTTCTTTCATTTAAGTGCTGCTTGAGTAAACTTGAAATGAAATATTGGAAGTTCTTACTTTCTTCATCGCAAATAAAAAAAGACTACGAGTTTTTACCGTTGCCTTTTTAGAGGTTTTTAATAACTTTTTTTCAAAATTTCAAAATCTTAAGAGAAACATGTTATACTTCATATGAAAATGAGAACTACCATTTGAGAAATGTGTCTGTATAAAATTTCCAAGGTGCAAAATTAGCTATGATAAACAAAAATTCTTGCGAATGCATGTTGGTTGTGTTGAACAAATTCAACTTGGGTAGTGTTTCTTGCTCTAAAAGACTATTTTTTTATTTGCTGCATGATTTGTGCTTCTATTTCCCATGTGTTTCGGATGCATCCAACCATTGTCATTTCTAAGCTCACTTGATAAAACGGGATTCAAATCATCTGACAAAGTCTTGATTGCCTTCAAACCTCGAAAGGGGAAGTATGAGGCATTTGATGGTGAGATGAATGCAGAGGAAGTGGAAAGGTTTCTCACTTTGGTCCTTAATGGGGATGTAAAGTTCACAAAGACGCGGCAATTGAGAAATTTAGCGGCATCAAAATCAGTTGCCTTATTATTGGAATTCGATATCGATAGTTGAAAAGCTAGTGCTACATGCGTGATCATCGGTTTCTAGTCTATAGTGAAAAGAAGGGTCATGGTCGGGTAGGAGGGGAAGAGCTAGCTGACATATCTATGTTTTATGCAATGCGCCTTAGGCGCAATTACATGCGCCACGGGCACACATCAAAGCTTAAAAGAAGGCTTAACTTTGCGGGCTTGACACGATCACTCCCAAACTCCGATTTACTCTTGATTTTAACTGTTGAAAAAGCTTGTTGAGTCTAATTTCTAACCAAAATATTGGATCCAAAATTAGTTGGAAATTAAAAGATTTCAAAACTTAAATGCGGGCTATGTTTTGGGCAATGTGCCCCAGGCGAACTCAACTCCTATGCGCCCCGCAGCAATTACATGCCTCCCAGGCACACGCCTCTATGCCCCAGGCTCATCTCAAACTGCAAAAGAAGGGCTAACTGCGCGGGCTTGCGACAAACACTCCCAAACTCTGATTTGCGCGTGATTTAAAGTGTTGAAATGTTTGTTGAGTCTAATTTCTATCCAAAGTAATTTGGATCCAAAAATTATTTTGAAGTTAAAAGATTTGAAATTTTTTAATGCGGGATATGTTTTGCACAGTGCACCTCGGGCATAATTACGCGAGCCCCAGGTGCATTCTTGTGCGCCCGGGCGCACCTCAAAGCCGCAAAAAAAAAAAAACGCCTAACTTCATGAAATTATTGAGTTTAATTTCTAACGCAAGTAGATTGGATCCAAAGTTATTTTGAAACTAAAATATTTCAAAATTTTATCCTTAAGGAGTAAAAAATAACTTTTTTTTTGCAAAATTCTCACATCACCCTTCTTTTAAATTGAACCAAAAACTATTTGGTGCTGATAAATAGGGTATGAAAATTACTAAGAAATGATAGCGTAAATCAAACAATTAAGGTAATAGAGCTTTGACTATATAACGTGGGTCAAAGGCAAAACTATTGATAGATCGTCAGAGCAATTAAATCTAAAAGACATTTTTGCGCCCTTCTGCATTTTCAAAATTCCATTTGGTATTCACTCCTTATTTAAAAAATATTCGTTTATTAAATAAGATCTTCATAGAGTTAATTGGGCTTTACACACTCCATCAAAACCTATGGAAAAAGTCTCATCAAAGGGATTCGCCAAAATCGGACTTGTATGAAAACGAGAACTACCATTTGAGAAGTGTATCTGTATAAAATTTCCAAGGTGCGAAATTAGCTGTTTCTTGCCTGAAAAGACTAATTTTTTTATTTGCTACATGATTTGTGAATCTATTTCCCATTGCCTTCAAAACTCGAAAGGCGAAGTATGAGGCATTTGATGGTGAGATGAATGCAGAAGAAGTGGAAAGGTTTGTCGGTTCGGTCTTTAATGGGGATGTAAAGTTCACCAAGACGTGGCAAAAACCCAAAATCAAGGGAGAAATTTAGCGGCATCAAAATCAGAGTTGCCTTTTTATTGGAATTCGATATAGATAGTTGGAAAGCTAGTGCTACTTGCTTGATCATCTTTTTTTTTTTTTTGTCAAACGGAATAGATACTTGTTGGGTCATCAGTTTTCAGTCCATAGTGAAATTGGCCTAGCTTCAGACTCAGGAAGAGGTTTCTGCTTAAGGATGTAGGAGGGAAGAAGAAAAGAAGGGTCATGGTCGGGCAGGAGGGGAAGATATGACATATCTATGTTTTGTGCAATGCACCTCAGGCGCAATTACATGTGTTTCAGGCGCAAGCCTATGCGCCCCGAACGCAAGCTTAAAAAAAGGCTTAACTTTATTGGCTTGGCACGAACACTCTCGAATTCCGATTTGCTCGTAATTTTAATTGTTGAACAATCTTGTTGGGTCTAATTTCTAACCAAATAATTTGAATCCAAAATCAGTTTGAAATTAAAAGATTTGAAAATTTTAATGCGGGCTATGTTTTGCGCAGTGTGCCTCAAGCGCAATTACATGCGGCCCAGGCACAGTCTTGTGCGCCCCGCGGCAATTACATGCATACCAGGCGCACACCTCTGCGCCTGAGCACACCTCAAAGTCTGAAAAAAAATATTAAATAAATAAAAGGGCCTAACTTTGTGGTCTTGCCACAAACACTTCCAAACTCTGATTTGTGTGTGATTTTAACCGTTGAAAAACTTGTTGAGTCTAATTTCAAACCAAAGTAATTTGAATTTTTTTAATGCGGGCTATGTTTTACGCAGTGCGCCTCAGGCACAATTACGTGCGCCCCAGGCGCGATCCTGTGGGCTCCGGGACACCTCAAAGCTACCAAAAAAAAAAAAAGGGGCCTAATTTCGCGAGCTTGCAATTACGTGTGCCCTAGGCGCGCTCCTATGGGCTCGGGGACACCTCAAAGCTACAAAAAAAGGCCTAACTTCGTGAGCTTACCACAGACACTCCCGAACTCCGATTTGTCCTTAATTTAGACTGTTGACAAGCTTGTTGAGTTTAATTTCTAACCCAAGTGATTTGGGTACGAAATTATTTGAAAGTTAAAAGGTTTCAAAATTTTATCCTTAATGGGTCAAAAAAACAAATATTTTAGTAAAATCCTTGCATCATCCTTCTTTTAAATCGAATCGAAACCTATTTGGTATAGATATAGAGGGTATGAAAATTACTAAGAGATGGTGGAATTAATCAAACAATAAATTTAATAGAGCTTTAACTATGAAAACTGGGTCGAAGGCAGACCGATTGAAATATCGTCGGAGCCATTAAATCTAGAAGACGTTTTTGTGTGCTTTTTCAAAATTCCATTTGGTACTCACTCCCTAGTTCAAACATATTCGTTTATTAATTAAGAGCTTCATAGACCTGTTAATTGGGCTTTACACACTTGAACAAAGCCTATGGAAAAACTTTCATCATGGCGATTCGCCAAAATCGGACTTGTACTTTTACAAGTTAAACTATATATAGATGTCCACACTACAAACACCATAACTTGACCACCACTTACGACTACCACATCACCGCTACTAGCCTACTACCACTAGCTACCATCATTTCACCACCCTCCAAAATTTGATGCGCCCATTTGGTAGTTGTTGAAGTTTACCAAACGGGCGTCAAATTCAATTAGTTATTTATATTAACCAGACTACAATTAAAGATTTGCATAGTATAGTGACAAAGTCCGAGTCGATCCACAGGGAAAAAAGTGTGTCAATTGCCAAAATTAATTTCTACTTTAGTCCGAGCAAAAGATAAATGATTTTTGGATTTTGAAATATAAGATGCACAAAGTGAAATAACATAAAATGAAATGGAGGATAAAGATAAGAGATAGAGAAGGTCTTGGACTCTCGATTCCACCCTGGCTTAGTAACATTAGTATTGTACAGTATTAGTTTAAGGTCTCAATCCATTCATTCAACTGTGATCCGTGGTAGCGACAAGCCCCACTAAAATCGTCAAGAGGATAAATTTAATTAGTCATCGACATAGCATATCAAGAAAGGCACGGAACGTCAAAGACTCTAACTAATAATTTAATTAAGCACAACCTGTCACTAATCGGCCTCGACTATTCACTACGTAATCTAAGAACGATCTGCCACTAATTGCCTTCAATTCTACACTACACTAAAATTGCCCAAACATACACTATATCATTTCTCAATTATATATTCTAGGAAAATTATTGTATGGCGTAGTATTTGAAATCGCAATATCACCAAACACCCGAAGTTAGATACTCAAGAAAATCATTTAGCAAAGTCATACAATTAATTAAACAAACTGAAAGAAACCAGAAATAAAATACAATAAGTAAAGTTACAGATTTATTTTTCCTTCCTATGGCCGTCTTCCGAATTTCTCCTCCTTTTGACCACCTTGGTTGTCTTATATATATAGGCCAAGAGAACAAAAGAAAGCCACGCATGTTGCTATGCATGTGGTTTGTACATAACTAAGATATAATAATATAATACAAAAATATCTACTCTATACATTAATTATAGCTATCTAACTATGGCATGTAGATATTTCATTTCTTTATATTCCTTACGGGAAAGTGGAGTCTTCGATAGCCATGGCTGCCGACACCCCAATGGCTTGCAACCGTGCACTGCTTTGTTCCGCGATGCTCTTGACTGATTTCTAACGGTGTCCGATCGGGGGTTCAGATACGGTCAAAATCTTCAGCGTCATTTTTGAGCTTAAGTGATTGGGCCAAATTGAATGTCAACAGACATACTTTATCCTAAATTACCTGAAATTAACAAAAACATACCTTATGCGTAATATTAGATAAAATATTCAATAATAAACAAAATGGTCATATGATAAATGGGAGATATTAAGCACAATAATATACAATATTATGTACTTATCCCCTCACCATTACTGTTATGATCGACCACCTCACCACGTCGACAACCATCACTTTACTTCCTCACCTTCAGCACCACCGCATCATTTCACATATTATCACCAGCAGTCCACCACAACTAGTTCTCTACCACCCCGCCACTTGGTGGTGAGTACAAAAGGAAACCATATCCTTCCCTTTTCCATGGCACCAGAAGGAATTGAGTATAAACACGCACACTAGAATATACTTCAAGCTGTTCTAGTCAAATTGAAACAAAGCCATGGCAGCTGCAGCAGGTTCTAATGCAGAAAAACTAAACATAAAGGAAAACAGAATGTGTCGCCAAGAAATATAACACGCAACAAAGTAACGTCAACTGTTTTCTTGGCGAACCACAAATGTTGGGCCACTTTGGTGCAACATATACTTGGATTCGAATAATAATGCTTGCAAGTAACGAAGTAGGCAATATTATTGAGCAAGGTCCATTACCCCATTCAGTAATCATGAATTGAAGACTCAAGGGAGCAATTGTGATACGGTTAACATAATTCAAGCTCTTCTATTCTAGTTCTGTTCCTTCCCGATACAGAACCACGATGGAACACGCAAGGAAAATCGATGAATTACATGATGCTTCAAATTTCAATGTGTTACATACGACTACAATAAGTGAGGTAGTGGTGGTGGTGAAGCAAGAGGAGGGAAGAAGAAGAGAGGGGAAGAGTCAGACATATCTATGTTTAGTGCAGTGCGCCTCAGGCGCGAGTACATACGCCCCCGGCGCACTCTTATGCGCCCCAGGCGCACCTCAAAGCTGCAAAAAAGGCCCAACTTTGCAGGCTTGTCACAGACGCTTCCGAACTCCGATTTGTGTGTGATTTGAACCATTGAAAATTTTGTTGAATCTAATTTCTAACCAAAGTATTTTGGATCTAAAATTATTTTGAAATTAATTAAAAAATTTAAATTTTATCCTTAGTGGGTCAAAAAAAATATTATTTTGGCAAAATCCTTGCATCACCCTTCATTTAATTAAATCGAATAGAAACCTATTTAGTATTGGCATAGAGGGTATGAAAATTACTAAGAGATGGTGGAATCAAAAAAGTAAGATAATTGATCGAGCTTTCACTACGAAAAGTGGGTTGAAAAGATCGTTAAGTTGGAGCCACTAAGGCTAAAAAAATATTTTTGCGCCCTTCTACTCATTCCAAATTTCATTCGGTACTCACTTCCTAGTTCAAACATATTACTTTATTAATTTAGAGTTTCATAGAGTTAATTGGGCTTTACACACTTCATCAAAGCATACGAAAAAAGTTTCATCATGGAGATTTGCCAAAAGTCGGACTTGTACATTTACGAAGTGAAATATGGATATCCACAAACACTATAACTTGACCAATACTTACGACTACCACACCACCGCTATCACCACTACCATCATTAATTGACCACCCTTTGACCTCACCATTTTTGTTAGGACCACGTCAACCACTATCACTTCACCACCACACCTTCAGCAGCGCACCACTCCCTCATTTCACACATTACCACCACCACAACTAGGTCTCTACCACTCCACCATCAGTACTCGACCACTAGTCGCGCACCATTATTTCACCACCGCCATTAAAAAGATACCCCTACTTGCAGCTTCTAATTTTTGATGCTCTTTGTGGAGAGACCACTTCTGTTTGTGTCATTGGTGTTTATACGTCGTCCAGAGCGAAAGGCAAGCTGGGTAAGATTCTATCAGAGGTTAGTCAAATAACTCAAATCTGAATAGTTTGTTGTTTTGATGAAGCTCCTTTGTACTAGCTATTAACTCAATTGATGCCGCTTTGTGGTGACTATAAAGGAAATTATCCTTCCTCTACTATTTCTTCCTTTAGTATGGTCTCCCCCTTCGCGTCCTGTTACATCAATGCTCTGGCCGTCTCCCTACCGTGACATCAGATAAAATTGGAACGATGCATCGCTCTCACACTGCTAAAATTTCACTAATTAACACTCCTTCAATTCATTTAAGCGTTGTTTGAGTAAACTGGAAATGCAATATTGAAAGTTCTTACTTCTTATGTTTTAGATAAAAAAAAAAGTACTAGGAGTTTTTACCGTTGCCTTTTTAGAGCTGAAGTTCTTTAAGAACTCTTTTTTAAAACTTCAAAATCTTAAGAGAGACGTGTTATACTTTATATAAATACAAGAACTACAATTTGAGAGAAGTATATCTGTATAAAATTCTCAAGGTGTGAAATTTACAGTAACAAGACTAAATGTCAGCTGTGACAAAACATAAATTCGTGCGAATGTTGGTTGGGTTGAACAAATTCAACTTGGGTGATGAGTCCGTGTTTCTTGCAAAATATATTCCTTCGAGGGTTTGGCAACTGCTCTGAAAGACTAATTTCTTTTTTTGCTGCATGATTTGGGCTTCTAGCTTTCTCAGAAACCACTATCAAAGCGACGGAGTGTGGCCTCTGTTTTCGGAGACTCTATTTCTCATGTGCTTTTGTATGCATCCAAGCATCCTTCATTTCTAAACTCACTCGATATATATAATAGGATTCAAATCATCAGACAAAGTCTTTATTGCCTTCAAACCTTGAAAGGGGGAGTATGCGGCATTTGATGGTGAGATGAATGCAGAGGAAGTGGAAGGTTTGTTGGTTCGGTCCTTAAAGGAGAAGTAAAATGCGGCAGAAACCCAAAATCAAGTGAGAAATTTAGCGTCATCGAAATCAGAGTTGCCTTTTTATTGGAATTGGATATAGATATATTGTCGAAAAGCTAATATTGCTACTTGCTTGATCATCAGTTTCCAGTCTATAGTGAAATTGGCCTTGCTTCAGACTCATGAAAATGCTTGACCCAGGAAGAGGTTTCTGTTTAAGAATGTAGGAGGAAAGAAGAAAAGAAGGGGCATGGTCAGGAACGAAGGAAAGAGCTGACATGTTTTGTGCAACGCGCCTCAGGCGCAATTACATGCGTCCCAGGCACACGCCACCTTAAAGCTTTTAAAAAGACATAACTTTGCAGGCTTGGCACGAACACTTCCAAACTTCGATTTGCTCGCGATTTTTACTGTTGAAAAAGTTTGCTGAGTCTAATTTCTAACTTCGGTTGAACAAATTCAACTTGGGTGATGAGTCAGTGTTTCTTGCAAAATATATTCCTTCCGAGGGTTTGGCAACTGCTCTAAACGACTAATTTCTTTATTTGCTACATGATTTGTGCTTCTAGCTTTCTCAGAAAACACTATCAAGGCGACGGAGTCTGGCCTCCATTTTCGGATACTCTATTTCTCACGTGCTTTTGGATGCATCCAAGCATCTTTCATTTCTAAACTCACTCGATATATATATTAGGATTCAAATCATCAGACAAAGTCTTGATTGCCTTCAAACCTCGAAACGGGGAGTATGCGGCAGTTGATGGTGAGATGCATGAATGCATAGGAACTGGAAAGGGTTGTCGGTTCGGTCTTTAATGGAGAAGTAAACGCGGCAGAAACCCAAAAACGAGTGAGAAATTTAGCGGCATCGAAATCAGAGTTGTCTTTTTATAGGAATTGGATATAGATTGTCGAAAAGCTAGTATTGGTACTTGCTTGATCATCAGTTTCCAGTCTATAGTGAAATTGGCCTTGCTTCAGACTCATGAAGATGCTTGTCCCAGGAAGAGGTTTCTGTTTAAGAATGTAGGAGGGAAGAAGAAAAGAAGGGGCGTGGTCGGGAACGAGGGGAAGAGCTGACATGTTTTGCGCAATGCGCCTCAGGCACAATTACAAGCGGCCCAGGCGCACGCCTATGTGCCCTGGGCGCACCTCAAAGCTTTTAAAAAGACATAACTTCTCGGGCTTGGCACAAACACTTCCAAACTTTGATTTGCTCATGATTTTTACTGTTGAAAAAGTTTGTTGAGTCTAATTTCTAACCCTAATAATTTGGATCCAAAATTATTTTGAAATTAAAGATTTGAAATTTTTTAATGCGGGCTATGTTTTGCACAGTGCACCTCAGCCGCAATTACGTGCGCCCAGGCGCAACTCAAAGCTGCAAAAAAGGCCAAACTTCGCGATCGAGCATGCATGCCACGGACACTCCCGAACTCCGATTTGTGCATGATTTGGACCATTGAAAAACTTGTAGAGTTTAATTTCTAACCCAAGTGATTTGGATACAAAATTATTTTGAAGTCAAAAGATTTCAAAATTTTATCCTTAATGGATCGGAAAACAATTGTTTTGGCAAAATCGATCCTTGCATCGTCCTTCTTTAAATCGAATCAAAACCTATTTGGTATTGATATAGAGTGTATGAAAATTACTAAGAGATGGTGGAATTAAAAAATTAAAGTAATAAAGCTTTGACCATGAAAAGTGGGTCGAAGGTAGACTACTTAAAAGATCGTTGGAGACATTAATTAAGGCTAAAAGACATTTTTGCGCTCTTCTACTCATTCCAAATTCCATTCGGTATTCACTCCCTAGTTCTAACGTATTCCTTTATTAATAAAGAGTTTCATTGAGTTAATTGGACTTCACACAGTACTTCATCAAAGCATACGAAAAAAAGGTTTCATCATGGAGGTTTGCCCAAAGTCGGACTTAGTACTTTTACGAAGCTAGCTTTGGATGTCCACACCACAAAAACTATAACTTGAACACCACTACTTACGACTACCACATCACCGCTACCACCACTACCATCATTTGACCACATGCATCACTATTACTGTTACGACCACCTCACCACTATCACTTTACTAGTACCACTATTGATGAAGCTCCTTTGTAGCTAGCTATTAAGTTTTGTGGGATTCTTCTGATTATGATAGAGTCACATCGTGAAATATTTTGCAAACATTTTACAGAATTTATTTAGCTCAATGGTCGAGCTCCCTTCCTTTGAAGTTCTTCCAACTAGTAAGTCAAGAGTTCAATTCTCACCAACCCTTCTCTTCCCCCATAGCAACTAGAGTAGGATAGATGTAGAATTCGGCTTGTATACTAGGAGTCGTCCCTGCCACTCTACATGTTGCGTACTAACAACCATTTCAATTAGGACGATGTATGCACTTTTAATAATTTGATCAACAAAAAATTATATCCATGCTTTTTAGCGAACAACGAATTAAAATGGACCAAATATCTCATGAACAATTACAATAATACGGGCAAGCTTGTATTTGGCCCAGGCACCATAAACCCATTAAAAGAAGAATCAAATTCATAGTTTCACACTTGCGGGATAGGATCTTGCGTGAGGTAGCGGTGGTGGTGAAGGAAAGAGGACGGAAGAAGAAGAGATCGATGGGGCGTGGTTGGAGCGGGAGGGGAAGCGATGACAATGTCTATGTTTTGTTCAGTGCTCCTCAAATGCAATTACATTCGCCACGGGCGCACTCATATGCGCCTCAGGCGCAAGTCAAAGTTGCAAAAAGGTCTAACTTCGCCGGTTTGCCACAGATACTCCCAAACTTCAATTTTTGCGTGATTTGAACCATTGAAAAGCTTGTTGAGTCTAATATGTAACCCAAGTAATTTTGATCCAAAATTTTTTTGAAACTAAAAAATTTGAAAATTTATCTTTAACGGGTCAAAAATTAAATTATTTTGGCAAAATTCTCGCATCACCCTTCTTTTAAATCGTATTTGGTATTGATATAGAGGGTATATATGGAAATTACTAAGAGATGGTGGAATCAAACAATTAAGGAAATACAGCTTTGACTATGAAAAGTCAGTTGAAGGCAAACCGATTGAAAAGATCGTCGGAGTTACTAGGGTTAAAAGACGTTTTTGTACCCTTCTACGCATTCCAAATTCTATTCGGTACTCACTCCCTTTGAAATGATGGGGCCGAGCCGAGCCGTGCCGAAATTGTTTTGAAACTAAAAAATCCTCGGTACTAATTAGGATCCAAGTCATCCTTGCCAAGACAAACAGCCGATCCGGCTGCTTGGCACCGCTTTATAGGAATGTCGCTTGGCAGAATCTAGATGCTCATTAAACTTTTTCCAGTTAATGACTTGGTGTGATCACATTGGACAAAACTCCAAGAGTTGCTACTGCGCATCAATGTTTCTATAAGCTAACTAATTTAAAATCACCAACGTCTCTCTCCTAACCAAAAATTAATAATAACAACAATAATAATAAAGTCGCGGAACCACGCGTCATGCGACTCCAACCACCATGACACCGAATGAGTTTTCAAATTTTTTATTTTTTATTTCGGTTCGGAACTAGTTAACGTGGTTTGCTTATATACGACAAGAGTCACAACTCACAAGACCAATAACATTTTGTCTAAAACACGCATAAAAAATATTGTCAAATGGCAATCATCCAGGGAGAAAAAGGCCTAAACTAACATCATGGATGCTGTTCAGCTGTTTAAGTAAGGTTTTGGCCAAACAGAAATAAGAAAGTAAGTAAGTGTTTGTCTTCAATGAGGTCGCACATTTGAATTTTACGGAAGTCAAACATTTTAAAATTTGGGCCCGTCAGAGGGTTCGTTCGATCATTAACTCCAGACCCTAAAATTAGTCGAATTGTACGCAAGCTGGTTCGGCATCGGGTTATAAATTAAAAAAAAACCATGGATGCTATTCGTATTTAGTTTTTACTTTGTTACTCTCTCCGTCCCTAAATAAGTATCCATCATGCAAACATAGGCCTTTAAAAAAATACATTTATTTCGTTTAAAAAATTAAACTTTTTTCACAAATCAATAAATAGTAATGTGTTCTATTAAATTGTGAAAATTTTAAGATTTATTAACTAAAAATATATATCTTTTGTAAAACTTAGATTTGCGCATCGAATATTTATTTAGGGACGAAGATAGTAGTACTTAGTACAGTAGATAATAAGGTGATGTGGAATCTAGGAGGCGCAAGTGTTCCAATCGCTAGTCAATCTCATGCCCCCACCCTTGTCGGCTGCCGCGGAAGTCATTTGTGGTGTTGTTAGCGCGATCGGTCCAACGTTGGCATCCACAACAAGTGGTGGGCCCCATCCTAATTTCGAAACTGGGTGCAAAATTTGCGCGAAGCATGTGGGGGTGACTTGAGAGTTGATGGACATTTAGACTAATATGCCATTCCAAAAACACGGGATTCCACGAACGTGTTGTGCGCGGAAAGGGGAGAAAAGCTTTGAAAATGTTGGGAGTTGCGCGTGATACAGTGATGTGCATCAATGGAGAAACCAAACTTAGTTATGTTGGTTTGCTCATGTGTTTTTCGAGTGCTGATTGGTGTTTGAGTTTCTAGCAGGTTTAGAATTCAGGTTCATAGATGTGCATCAATGCACAACACGTGCTGTGCACCTATTTTATTTTTATAAGAGGATGTCTAGGTCAGTTTACGCGCATTTTGACTAAGTAGATTTGGATCAAAAAATCACGTGACTTTTTTTTTATCTTCATTTAATTAATTTTTTTTTTGCATTTGTTTGTTTTACGTTAAATTTTTGTGACTTATTGATTCGTCTCGTTGAGAGAAATCAAAAAAGTAAAAAAGTATGATTGAAACTCATAATTTTTTGAACAAAGACAAAAATAAGTCAAAAAGATAATTTTTTTTTTACTTATTTTTGTCTTTTAAAAAATTATGAGTTTCAATCAAAATTTTATATTTTTACGATTCCTCTCACCAAGACAAATCAATAAGTCACAAACGATTGATGCAAAACTAACAAATGCGATTTTTTTTGAATAAAGACTAAAAATAATTAAGTTACTATTTGACTTTAAAACCAAATCCACCCCAATTCTACGGCTTTAAAATTAATGGTCGGGCAAACCCTCTGGTGATTCTAAGGTTTGAATTGTTTGGCTTCAAAGGATTCGAACATGCAACTTTATCGAGGACAAATACTTATTAGATTTCTCAATTTTTTCATGCTTACTTGGTCAAACCCACTGCACTCATTAATTGCTATGCATCAATCATGGAGCTCACTTTGTGGGATCTAAACCTTTTACTTTCTTTCTTCTCGTCAAATAGCTATTCCATGAAGAAATTCGGATTGATCGGAATCGGATATTGATTCTTTTGTTTTAAAATGAATTTGACTTGACAAAGACTGCTCTTAATGAATTTTTAAACAAATCACACCCATGAAATAGTCACCCATATGCGATCAATGCGAAATTACTCGTGCACCAACTCCACGAAACGAAAAAAATAAACAATTCAGCTTTTCCATGCGAACATGCAATCTCACGGAGGACAAATACCTATTAACTTTCTCATGTTCATTTAGTCAAATCCCTTGCACCCGTTACTGTGCATAAATCCAGACGGGCCCCACAATGGGAAAACAGTGCACCATTGCAAACAGTGGTTCCTAGAAATTTTTAGCGAGTTGTGGATTCTCAATCTGTTTTCAGGAACAATTGCGGCGTTTGGTTTGGAAAACAGCTGCCGGGTTCAAAAACCAGGTTACAGCTAGGCGAGGGTCCAACTTTGTATTGAATATTATTTGACTTTGCACTTTATTCATCAACTAACGGGAATGTTCATTCTTTCTGGGGTTGAAAAAAATACAAAGCTGCTTTTTTGTGATGGATACAATTTAATGATTAAAATATGTTTACCTTAAAACAAGAGTATTGCTATTGGAACTGACGGTACCGTAGGGAAAATATACCGACGGCCACCGGAGGGCCGTCTCCGGCCACCGGACGGCCGATCCGAGCCGTCCAAAAATTTTAAAAAATAAAATCAAGTGGGCCTACGCGAGAATCAATGGCATCCGAGGTGTGTAGGGTACTTGATCCGAGCACCCCTTTTTCGTGCATATACACGTATATACAAATATACACGAAAAATGGGTGCTCGGATCAAGTACCCTACACACCTCGGATGCCATTTATTCTCGCCTAGGCCCACTCGGTTTTATTTTTTAAAATTTTTGGACGGCTCGGATCGGCCGTCCGGTGGCCGGAGGTACATTTTCCCTATGGTACCCGTCGGCACCAATAGGATTTCTGTTAAAACAATTACATTGTGAAGTGCAATTTCGAGCATTAGCTTATGTTAATGCCAAAGTTTTGACGGTTGATCTAAGTACTCCGAGAGATCCCTTGCCAAGCACTTAGAGAGGTTTCTTGCAAAACAAGTCTGTGGACCGGGGTTGTTCCGGGTCATAGACCTTCCGACAATCAAATTAGTCGGAGAATGATAGAGAAAAAGCATTGTAAAAGAGGAAAATTGTTTACCTCATGATTGCCACGCCAGCCTTATTTATAGGTGCCCCAATGTCATGTGAAGATGGATTGGGTTCTGCAGATGGGTATTGATCATGGGATCACGGGATAATGGAGTAGTGGGCATGGATCATAGAGTAGTACAAGTTGTGGCATGATTTGTGGGATATTGAACCAACCCTTTCACGTGGGTTTTTCTACTGTGCAAGCTTGTCGATCGGTATAAACCTTACTAAGACCCTACCACGTGTCATACCCATAGCGCTCGGCATTAGTGTGAAAATTTCATATTCATCATCACCTTCTTTTTTATTACTTGTTTTATCAAGTCAAAATATTCGAGTCATTGTCTTTTGACACTGGCAATGTTCATAACAAATTAATATATACCCATATTTCTAAGAAGCATTGACATTCAGGTGTTCTTTTACATTCAGGTGTTCTTTTATCTTTTATATATATATATTATATGAGGGAAGTCGAAATCGACCTAGGTCGTATTTTTGGACAGCATGGGCCGATGACGCAGCCGATTAGATGTCAATCGGTACGAAGAATGGCAACAAGGGGTATGCGTGAAGGGCAAAAGGCATGCACCTAATCAACTATAATCGTTTTTCAAAGTTAAACTCTACAACCTCACTCACAATCGTCTTGGATGCTTATGAGTGGACTGTGAAGGTAAGGTAGGCCAATAACTATTAGTAAGAGAATCGAACATGAGATCTCAAGAGGAAGCATATCCCTAAGTACGAGACCAAGACTATTAGGCCAATTTTATTCCCACATTGTTTATTTGGTAGGATATAAACTCTGATACCGCTATCCCAACTCAATCCCCGACCAGCTTTCTTTATTTTTTATCTATAAGAGTTGAACTCATTATCACGCAAGCTTTTAAGAAAATGTGACATTTCCACATTTAAAATCAAAGTTGAAGATGTTCCAAATACAATTATACAACACGTGGATATTGTGCATAACCTCTGTTCAAAATTAACCACCTGAAAGCTTCAAGAAACCAAAGCGAAAAAGAAAAGACTTGGACATCAAATGAAGAGAATATGAAACTCTCAACAGGGGTTTATTTCCGAGGTCAATGGTGGTGTACAGTGGACACCATGGCATACATGTTTGACACGAGTGCCTCGATGTTAAGCGCCAGCTACACCATACCACACACTCCATATCCACCGTTCTTAGCAAAGTGAAGTTCAACTTTTCTTATGTCCGGATCAGTTTAAGCACACCATTACTAATTTTGAAATTTCGAAATTAACGATCGGACAAATTTATCAATGGTTTCAAGGTTTGGAATGTTTACCTTTTGTGGCACTCTCTTTACTGTCTTCTATACAGGTGAAATTACTAAATTACTCTTATCTCTTGAAACACTTTCTCTTGAAGCACTTTTTTTCATTTGAAGGGTAATTTGGTATTTTTTACGTGAATAAAGAAAAAAAGGAGTGTCAATGGATTAAAAAAGGGTAGTAAAATTATTTTCCAGCCACGTATCTGCCATACCCTTGCGAGCTAGCTATGTATCTGCCAAGGTGGTGCGGGCTCACTTTCTCCGCGAGATCATCACTTGTCACTCATCCGTTAGTGTCACGAGTCATCCACTAATTTGACAGTCAAATTTCTTCACTCGGTCAGCGGTTAAAACGGTCTAACCGCTGACCTCTCTACCCTTGAAGTTGTTAGCTAACAACTTCTTAACATAAAATTTCAACATCAATTTTAATACAGTAATTTTTTTGTCATATAACTCAAACTTTTCCTTTTCTTATCTTAGATATATATAAAACACACCTCATCAAATATTTTCGAGTAAATCAAATCCAAATGCTCTCCCAATACTCACACATGTAGTGTTTTCTAGTGTTATCCAAATCCAGAAGACATAATTGTAATCTAACTTTACAAGAAGCTGGAGAAATACTACCCGCCTTTCCCAATCCCAGGCCTCCCCCCGAAAATCGCCCCCGGTTTCTCCTCCCTCCCTCCCTCCTCGCTATAAATCCCACCCCTCTCTCTCTCTCCTCATTTCTCACTCTAAAACCCACTCTCCCTCTCTCTCTCTCTCTCTCTCTTTCTCTCTCCAACTCCTGAATTATACATCTTTTCAGTGAAGAAATGGACACTAAGATCGGACAACTAGACGTTTCCAAGCCCCCCTGCAACGACGTCGGAAGCCTCCCCCACAACGGCACCGTCTCAACCCCACTACTCTCATCCGAGTGGACCCTGGGACGCCACCTGGCGCGCCGGCTCGTCCAGATCGGTGCCACCGACGTCTTTTCCGTCCCGGGCGACTTCAACCTCACCCTCCTCGACCACCTCATTGCCGAGCCGGGCCTCACCCTCGTCGGCTGCTGCAACGAGCTCAACGCCGGCTACGCCGCCGACGGCTTTGCCCGGTCGCGCGGCGTTGGCGCGTGCGTAGTCACGTTTACTGTTGGCGGGTTAAGTGTCATCAACGCCGTTGCTGGCGCGTACAGTGAGAATTTGCCGGTGATTTGTATCGTCGGCGGGCCGAACTCGAATGATTATGGGACGAATAGGATTCTTCATCATACGATTGGGTTGCCTGATTTTACGCAGGAGATGAGGTGCTTTCAGACGGTTACTTGCTACCAGGTACAGTTAAATTCAACGATTACTGTTGGAGCTTCTCGAGCCTTCATCCCTGTTTTTACTCAATTATTAGGGGGCGTTTCAGCTTTTTTTTTTTTTGAACAGCAAAGAAAATTTATTAATCTTTGAAAACAGATTACAAAGATTAAAAGGATCCAAAGCACGAGACATCAAACAAAGCAAGAAGAACTCTGACAATCATATGCCGCTAGGAACCCGAAGAAGGGAAAAATAATCACCTCTGGATGGCAAGAAGCCAACCCGGGCCAAAAAACCCAAAAGAAGAAACAAAACACACCCAAGACCCAGCCACCTGCCCCTAAGATGACTAATGATCAATCGTGAATTTACTTAAAGCTTCCTCATCAACACCCAAATAATCTTCGCCCAAGATTTTCTCAATAGACCGAGCAGCCGTTGCATCATCAAGGTGTACCCTGTTAGTGTCTCCTGTTAGTGTCTCTGGAAAAAGCAGATAAAGCCGTTTCAGCTAACTACTTCTTGCAGTAGTAGTCAAGTTATTTCCATTCTTTCCACTAAATTATAACTCAAAAGATGGTATATGAGAAATGGGAGAGGTCAAAGGTAGAATGGACGTGGAAAAAAGTTGTAGTGTAGGAGAAACAATTTTACTTCTCTCGCGATAAGTTAGAGATGAAAATGATAGCAGATAAGAGGCTTAGTATTCTTTTTTATAACTAGATGTCTGGGCTAGCTTGCACACACCGTAACTAATTCCGGAGCCAAAAAATTGACGAATGGGGCAAACCTCTAGTAGCCCTAAGGTTTAGAAGGTTTCCTATTACCAATCTGGGTGTAGTTGGTGTTGTGGTGGAGTGTTTTGTCCTAGCAGTATATATGTATATATTTTTAATTTTTATAACCGGATGTATGGGCTAAGTTTGCGTGTACCTCGACTAATTATGGGATGTGAAGTTAACTACCGGTCAAAACTCTAGTGACCTCGAGGTTTGGAGTGTTTTTTTTTTTTTTTTTGAAACGGCAAAATATTATTAAGAAACTTGATAAGGGTACATCAAGTGGGGGAGAGGGGAGGGGATCCAACTAGAAGTTTGGATTGTTGCCTTTAGTTGGTTCAATGTACCCAATTGGCCAAATCCCTTGGGGTTTGTTTTATATGAAATTTAGGGTAAAATCAGTCATCTAATCAAATTTTTGCTCAAAGCCATGTAGAAACTTCATTTGGTTTGAAGCACTAAGCAAACTCAAATTTAAGCATAAATTTTAAGTAAACGAATCATTTACGATATAGATATAGTTGCAAATTCAGGAGGGAAGACCGGAAGATATAACTTTATACCCTTTTCGAGTGTTGAGTGTATAGAAAAAAATTGAGTAAAACTCCCTTTGATTCGAGCTTAAGTCAGTTTGAGTCAAGAGTAGTGTGGATTTCGAGGTGTTTTTGGATTTAGGTGAGAAAAAGCGGCTGGAGATTTTCTTATGTCTATGATTTGTTTGTGTTTATGGCTAATCGAGTATTACTGACTTAGATTGTGATTTTGTCGAACATATTAGGCTGTGGTGAATGATTTGGACCATGCGCACGAGCAGATCGATACTGCGATCTCAACTGCATTGAAAGAAAGCAAGCCTGTTTATATTAGCATCAGCTGTAATTTGCCTGCCATACCACATCCCACTTTTAGCCATGAACCAGTTCCATTTTCTATATCTCCCAGGTAAAGCTCTAAATTACTTGGATCTACATACATGTTTGCACTATGCACAGGTCAATTTTTATTTCATTATCCACGTATGGATGTGTTTGAGTGCTATATTCACTAATGGATCAAAAAAGGGCATACTAGGCGATCGGGTTTCAAAATTGTCAGAAAATTTCATATTGTGCTAGTAATTTTTCAAAGAAAACTGTGAAAAATATAGCAGTTTTCCTGCTCCCAAATTAAAGGAGTTTTCTTTCTTAGAGTTGTTTTTATACTTTTTTTTATTCCTCTTGACGAATGAGTAATGGAATTTATTTTTTATCTAAAATAAAACAAACCATCGCTAAAGATCAATAATGTGTATTGTCTTGACTCTTGAGGAATTAGTTTAAGCCCAGACTGTCGGATAGACAATGAGCACCAGAGGCAGCCGTCTCTCAAAATAAACAAGAAGCCGCATATTGTACTCGTAGCTTTAAGATAATTTTGGAAAAATAAAGGTTTGTGCTCCCGCGTTGTAGGATTTTCCATCCAAGAGTACTAGTCCTGTAGCCAGACTTGTCCCTGGACATAGTACAATGTAGTATTTGTGGTTTGATTTGTACTGATTGGGATTATTTTTGGGGGATGCAGGCTGAGTAATCATATGGGTTTGGAAGCTGCAGTGGAGGTAGCAGCAGAGTTCCTTAACAAGGCAGTGAAGCCAGTACTGGTAGGTGGGCCAAAACTGCGAGTGGCCAAAGCCTGTGATGCATTTGTAGAATTGGCCGATGCCTGTGGTTACGCGCTAGCAACGATGCCATCTGCAAAAGGGCTCGTGCCTGAGCACCACCCCCACTTCATTGGGACTTACTGGGGTGCAGTCAGCACTGCCTTTTGTGCAGAAATTGTTGAATCTGCAGATGCCTACTTGTTTGCGGGACCCATTTTCAATGACTACAGCTCTGTTGGGTACTCTCTCCTTCTGAAAAAGGAGAAGGCGATCATTGTGCAGCCTGATCGTGTGGTGATTGCGAATGGTCCTGCATTTGGATGTGTTCTAATGAAGGATTTCTTGAGTGCTTTGGCTAAGAGGCTTAAGCACAACAAGACTGCATATGAGAACTACCATAGGATTTTTGTACCCGAGGGGCATCCTCTCAAGTGTGAGCCAAATGAGGCCTTGAGGGTCAATGTTCTTTTCCAGCATATTCAGAAGATGCTGTCGGGTGATACAGCTGTGATTGCTGAGACGGGGGACTCTTGGTTCAATTGCCAGAAGTTGAAATTGCCCGAGGGATGTGGGTAAGTGGAGGAGAGATTTTCGTATTCAATTTTCGGTTTTGGTTTTGGTTTCAATGCATGATGTTAACAAATTTTGGGAAATTGGGGTTTGTAGGTATGAGTTCCAGATGCAGTATGGATCAATTGGCTGGTCAGTCGGTGCAACTCTTGGATATGCACAGGCTGCGAAGGATAAGCGACTGATTGCTTGCATCGGTGATGGTAGCTTTCAGGTATAATCACAGACGCATAGTTCAGTTTTTTTCTGTAGATGCTCTTAGAGTTTTGATTTAAGAATAGGACACCTATCTCCCCCGTGAAAATCTCAAACAATAGGCACAATTGACCTGTGATGCTGAAGTGAAGTAGAATAGGAATTGATAAACTGAATGTATATAGTCCGTTCCTAAAATAGAATAGCCTGGATGTACAAAATATCGAATAAGGCTTCATGTAACTGAACACAGTTTGGATGACAACTATCTTGTTTTACTCCAAATTAGTGTATAAATTCGTGGCCTTTCCGAATGCAATACTTTGGCCAATAAATACTTTGGAATTGTACTCAGAAGTTCAATTTTGGTTCTCTTTCCTGTGCATGTATCAATATGTTTCTGTGACAAACTTGAATGCTAAGAAGCTCTTTGTTATAGCACTTCTTCCTCATACACACTTTATAATTGACAAATGCTTGCCAGGTGACCGCACAAGATGTGTCAACAATGCTGCAATGCGGACAGAGGACCATCATCTTCCTGATTAACAATGGTGGATATACCATAGAGGTTGAGATTCACGACGGGCCTTACAATGTGATCAAGAACTGGAACTACACCGGGTTGGTTGACGCAATCCACAATGGTGAAGGCAAGTGCTGGACGACTAAGGTTAGTAGTTAGTACGGAAGCTCAATACACAGATTTGCTTTAGACTTTAGTGCATCTACTATCAATAGAGAATATCTTGCAACACTCCCCGATAAAGAACCCAGAAAAATACCCATAACTAAAAATATGGTGTATGTGTGACATGCTATGTTACACAAAGTCGAATACGGGTGTCTGATGTGGGCACTTCATATAACCTCTACCACAGGGCACAGGGTACACCTAAATATTCTAGGATAATTAGTGTTTACATATTGCGTTAGTCAATTTTATGCATAATATAGGAGTGTCGTGCGTAGTTGGTAAATTTGAGTGACAAAATACGCTTGCTTGATGAATGTCCAACGAGATATGTCCCACAGGGTTCTCATGTCGTTATTGGAGTTGTCGAGTGCCCAACATGGCCATTTTGTACATTGGAAGGATCCATGTGAAATAGGTTACATGTTGCGGGCACACACCAGTGGAATTTACACCATCACTTAGTTTTTATGTTTTTCTCTTGATGCTTTTCCTAGGTACCCGCATTTCTGCATTTAACTGATGATTCCAAACCATTGAATTTTCTATTGCAGGTACGGTTTGAGGAAGAGCTGATTGAAGCAATTGCGAAGGCAACTGGTGAAAAGAAAGATTGCTTGTGCTTCATAGAAGTGATAGTTCACAAGGATGATACGAGCAAAGAACTGCTTGAATGGGGATCCAGGGTCTCCAACGCTAATAGCCGCCCGCCGAACCCTCAGTAAACTTAATCTGAAGGGGACTGAATCCAGTTACTGTCAAGATTCACTAGCATATTCATGCTTTTTTCTCCATGGTTATTAGGTTGTATTTTGAGTCAATGGTTGTAATGCTTTGTAGTGCTGATTCTATGTGTATATCATTCCGTTGGGTCTTCAATATCTACCAATCTTTTTGCCTTGTTCTTTTCTCTCTTTTGTCTCAAGATTATTCTTTTCAATTTTTGACTGGTGGATGGTTGGATATTTTTGATGGATGAATGGAGAGAGAGAGAGAGAGAGAGAGAGAGAGAGAGAGGCAATGGTCGCAATGAGAGAGAGAGAGAGAGAGAGAGAGACATTGGTAGGCAATGGTCGCAATGAAAAAGAGAGCATCATTAGGACACAGCAAATGTGAGTAGCTGGATACCTTCAGGCAATGGCACATGCTCACATGATGCCTAAGAAAACATCTAAAAAAATTTAGCTTATGTTAGTTCTGTTTTAGTTTTTTTTTTTTAGATTTTTGTTTGCCTCGACAAGTAGAATGTAAAATGAAAAAGAATTATAGTCAAAACCTTCAAAAAGTTAACTTAAGAAAAAAACTAATCAAAAATACACAATTTTTGATCTTTTCTAAAGAAAATAAAAAATAAAAAATTTGGGTTTATACATTTTTATTAAAATTTTTTGATTTATGTCGCCGAGACGAACCACTAATCCAAAAAAATTGTGCAAAACGAACAAAGGTGAGAAATTGAATAAAGACAAAATAATCCAAAATGATTATTAAGCTAAAACTCCCCTTAAGAGTGTTAAATAATTAATCCCTCCATTCCTAATTTGTTAGTATCATTCAAGAACAAAGAGTACTCTCTAGGAGTGTCAAATTCACAGAAGAAAGCTCAATTGTGTTTAACCCCCAGTCACTTGAGATCTTTCTATACCCAAATTTTGATTCCCTCGTGTACCGAGTGAGTTCCAGCAGGAGGATCATGAATCTCAAAACATGATCCTACAGATGAAACTCACTTGATACATGGCCACATGGGTACACCAAAATTTGGGTTCAGAGGATCTTGGGCGACCCCCAATCGAGGTCAGTAAGATTCCCGTGCACGGCGACATGAAATCTAAAGTCAGTGAAATGAAGCGGAATGTATGCCTTCCAGCAAACCCTGATTGGAAACCCCAGGTTCATGTGTGACCCAGATTAGAGATTAAAAAGCATTGCCTGGTCAGTAAGATTCCCGTGCATGGCGACATGAAATCTAAAGGCAGTGAAATGAAGCGGAATGTATGCCTTCCAGCAACCCCTGACTGGAAACCCCAGGTTCATGTGTGACCCAGATTAGAGATTAAAAAGCATTGCCTTCCCACAAAAAGTTGACATTTACATGGTTGAGGACATACAAGGATTTCACCTGACCCTCGTCGGATGTTGAAGAAAAGATTTATCAACCTACTGATTGGTTCCATCTCTATCTGTAGCAAACAAAAGACGACCATTTTGGAGCAGAGGAGCAGGAAACGGAGAGCGGCAATTGCCAATATGCAATTTGAGCCGGGGAATGTTAGGGTGTGCGCTTCTACATCGGTGGCAACGCAACTCCATAGACAAAATGTCTTCATCTTTCAATGTGGCTCGTCCAAACTTGTCGATTTCCTCCATTACATCGACAGAATCACGGAAGAAGGCACTATTAAAGGAGTTCCAGTGCTTCTTATTCTTGAGATGCTTTGAATCGAAGTCCTGACTAATTACGTGAAGGTGCAATTGTCGCATTGATGGGGCCTGCAAAAAAAGAGAGTTCAAAATGATATTCACAAAAACATCTTATTAGTTGTTTGTTCAAAATAAATTAATAAGAGAAGAACAGATTACTTCTAGCTACACATTTAGGTTGCGTTTGGATTTATGGATTTGAAATGCAAGGATTTCGAAATCATTCAAGAAGTATACCTCCAATATAAATATGAGAGCTGTACTAGTGGATTTCAAGATCAAATTAAAGAACTTCATCATGGAGAGGTGGAATAACCAATTCGAAGTAGTACTTTGAAATCTTTCATGCTAAGGATAGTCCTTCTAGCTACAACATCCTACTAAAAAGTAAAAACACATCTTCTACCTAACTTATGTTCTCTATATTTTCTCTATCCACCTAAAATAGCTAACTCTCCAACATTATTTGGATAGAAACGACACCAAACTCCTTAATGTGAAATCCATCCATACAACTGGAGCCTTGAAAGACAAGCAAATGCGCATTACCCAGCATACTACATGCGGGGAAAGCCAAAAAAGAAAATACCAAAAATAAAAGAGGCACTGTCAACTAAACATTAACAAACCAGCTGGGGTAAGAGAACACACACCGAATGATATCCTAAGCGGAAAATTAACGTTTTATCTTCACTTAAGTACTTCTCAGCCCACTTCAAGCCCACATCATGCATTGTCCTTAGCAACTGAAGGTTTTCTTTCCTCACATCTGCAAGTCGGTCAAGACCTTCGTAACGTGCCAGCACCAATAGGTGCTTTTTTGCCTGCAGGGAGGAATGAAATTTTAATCTCCATTAAGCTCAAAACAAGAGAGAGAGAGAGAGAGAGAGAGAGAGATCATTTACTTTTGGATAAAGATCATTTACTACAACAATATCGTCTGATATCTCCATCACATCATTCTTATGCTTCTCAGGATTAGTGGCAATGCGATAAAGAGATTGAGCCCATGCACCCCAGGCCTTAGACATACTTCCGTTCTTTTCATTTTGGGCATCGTCATTACCGTTGGTAGCACCAGTCTTGGAACAATGTTCTCCATGTAATCCCTTGTACTTTTTGTTTCTCTCGGATTCATAGACATCCTCTCTCTTGACCTTCTGATCAGCATTTGAAAATTGATTCTTACGACGTATGTTGAAGTCAACTGGAGACACTAACTGAACGGACTCAAGTTTCCCAGTTGGTTCCTTAAAGAATGTTTCTTGGGACTTGACTATAGAAGCAAAACCTTCAAAAAGCGCCGAGTAAGCCTCACGAAGAACTTCACAACCTTTTTTATAGTCTTTGTTGAGAAAGTTTGGTCTTTTGGGGTTCATATTTGGTCCAAGAACATGTATGACATGGGTAACACCTTCTCTACAAAATAAGGGAGAAGTTGATGGAAGAGGCACAACCACAGCTTTTCCAGGAGCAAGTGATCCAGCTCGTTCCATAGTTGCAGTCTCTAGGGAGGGACCTGCTGCACTAAATATAGCAGCATTCACACCTCCACCCCCAGGCTTCAACCGCCTGCAAAGAGGTTATTTATCAGTTGATGTCTTAGTGAAGAAATATACAAAGAAAGTAATCAAGGAGATCAAAGCATAACGAGTGCAGTTGGCAACAAAAGTAAGCGCTGCTGCAGATTGTGTGCCACGTAATGCTGTTGGATTACTTCTGTATATATGGAAATCAAGTGTAAAACACCATTGATGGACAATGAACGATAAGTCTATGCTCCAGAATTGCATCAGCATAGTTTGTACTAATCACAGAGATAAATATGCAGAAAAAGGTTCAGGACTTCGATGGATTGAGACCAGTGAGGATGGTCCTGACTCCTGACTCCTGACTTCAATCTCTTAATATGTTTTGGTTCGAGACCATTCTGGTATAGAAACACTAATAATAGTTCAAAGGATTAAGGTGATGAATTTCAACGGAAACGGGCAGGGGGAGATCAGTGGCCAGTCACTAGTACAACATTTTTATAGGTTTTGGGTCGTGACAGTTCTCACTTCTGGTATAACCAAACATATGGGAAACAGAAGCGACCATAATGGTTATAAACTGTCATATCTTGTTATCCATTCAATAGCAGTATGCGCTCTTTGAATAACATACCTTGGATAACAAGATAACCGCTTGCTGAAGGTTGTGCATGTATAACTAAAGAACAGCGGGTAAAAGCTTACCAGTTAGCAGCATTAGCCACTACATTGCAGCGTAAACCACCTCCTGAGTAGAGCCGAGTAATATCTCCCACAAATGTCAGGAATTTTCCGGAATCTATGTTCTTTTCTCCAGCTTTAGCCCTAACCAAGGACAATATCTTTGATCCAGAGGACAAGTCTACCAAAACAAACCTAGCATTGCCAAGCTTAGACACAAACTCCAAAACTTTCTCAACAATAATATCGGATGCCTTCTCAAGGTCAAACTGAAAATCAGCTGTTGAAATGGATGGAAATGCCAAAGTTGGAACATTGTCAAAAGAAGAAGTGCTTTTGAGAGAACTGAATGCCAGATCTTCACCTCCTTTTACCTCTTCAACTCCTTTTATCTCCTCTCGTCCTATAGAGGAGGAATCATTTTCCTTATCAGTGGTAACAGAATCTTTCAAGCTATCTCCTTTAGAAACTGCATTAACAGGGGAGTCTACTTTTTTAAGGAACTTCATTATACCAAGTTGAACTTTGGCATCTGGGTTCTTCTGGCCGAAACTCCCAGATGGAAGGGTATTCTGCGGACCAAGCGCACTATACGTATCAATAGCAGCTTGAACATCACTTTCACTTTGGCAAAATGTGATCCTAGAAAACCCTTCGCTCAATTTAGGCAACTCCTTCTTTTGCAGCATTCTATTCACAACAGCAGCAGCTTTTCCACCTTGCAAATTTCCTTCGTGCCCCTCCCGCTTTACAGAGCGAGATATGCAAAGCTTGGCAGGAAGATCAAGTACCACAGCATGCATATCTACTTGGGGATTGCCAAGCTTCACGAAGTCTGCACGCTGTTCTCTATCAAGATTGCATCTATCAATGAATACACTTTTACCATCTTTCAATGCAGCTGCTGCACTTGTAAGGCACTGTGTTTTTGTCCCAGCTTTACCATTACCAATTGTGTCCTGTACGGTAATGTAAAGAGAGTTTTAAGTACTGTTTTTCCCTCTTCAGTTCATATAGCGAGTGTACTATTATAAAAGAGCTGTGGCTGTGATCGAAGCCAACAATAAATGGATCACTTCTCGAAGAGGGCAAAATAACTCCTAATGTCCACCTGCACCTTAAGCTACTTACCTAAGTCGTTTTCAAAATCTAAGCCACATTCATAAATTAGAGTCATGAGCCGCACACATATTGCCCTCAAACTTCTATGTACTCAACGAGCTTCCACAAGTATAAATTGTTACCAAATTAAGAGAGACTCTAATCTTTACTCAAATTTCAGAAAGCTATTTTTCGCCTATTCAGTTTATAACTATGCTGTTGATGAAGCTTTTACTCAAATATACGCTTAAATTGGGCATTTGGAGTGCTTTATCTCGAATGAAGCTTTCGTTCAAATTTGGGTAAAAACATGGGTAAAGATAACAAACATCTATTGCAAAAGGATGATGGGGAGGTCTACTCACCCAACACATTACACAACCATATATACAACACACCTATGTGGCATCGTTTCGTTGGTGTATGGGTTTAAACAAAAGAATTACAAAGCATTTATTCACCAACAATAGAATGCAATACAGGCGTGATGTATAAATGGTTGTGTAATATCATATGTTGTGTTAATAGACTTCTACGGAGTGGAGTTCAGCATTTCATTCAACACCAGATGACCCATCTTAAAAAAGAGAGAGAGAGAGAGAGAGAGAGAGAGAGAGAGAGAGAGAGAGAGAGAGAGAGAGAGAACCTGGCAGATACGGACCCAGGGTCGGGTCGAGACCCGCTTGACGTGGTCGCAGAAGGTGGACTTGCCACTGCCGGGCGCACCCACCAGAATCACCACCACTGCATTCTTCTTCTCTTCTTCACCTATTTCAACAAAATAGCAACATTCCCATTACATACATACATATTCTTCGATACATACAAATAAATACATATATGCCTTGTAATTATAGGTATCTATCCAAAGGGGGGAAGAGCACAGCGACTGAAAACCCTAGAGAAGATGAAATGAGCGAGTAAGCGTACCGTTGGAGGAGGATTTGCCATCAACGTCCATTGATTTCAATTTCGTAATCTAGGGATTCGTTGCTTCAACGAACTGATTATTGAACTGGGTTTGGCATTGCATTTTAGGGTTCTTGGATCTTCAGAGTTCTTTGCTAGTGTTGAAACGGTTGAAGGCAGGGAAAGTGTTTGGTTACGCTCCTGAAGTCATCCGTGGAATTACCAATTGTCCAAACCACCCCCGAGGCTTCTAAACATATACCGATTGCTCCCCACCGCTGCCAGGAAGTTCGACCAAATCTATCGGACGTGATTGAATCTTAATTACAATGAACCATAATTTATTTTTGTAGTATAAGAAAAAGTTATTTTCGCACCTTTACAGTTTTTCACAGGCTACAAAAGGATTATGTGGTCAGATCTGAAAATGTCGGACAGATTCAGTTGAATTTTCTAATAGCTACATCATGAAATGGGGTAATTCGTTATACGAAAAAGGTTAGTTTTGTGGTTTCTTAAACATGAGGGGACAATCTATAATTTACAAAAATCTACGGATAATTTTCCATTGATATATCCAATTCCAATTGATAGGAATAGTATGCTTGATTAATCTGGTTGGTTTACCCAGAGGATTACTCTCCAATTCCACTTTTTCTCCGATGGATTTTTCTCGTTTTTTGAGAAACCCTTTGAATGATTGTTGTGCCAACCCAATAGCAACGAAATGGTACATGAAAATGGATACATGAAAGTGTTTAGGAAATAGAATGGTGATACGGTTCTTTTTTACGTGTTGTGTCAGCACAATAGCAACGAAATAGATACGTAAATTTGAACCGTTCATTTTCTTTCCTGGACGCTTTCGACCCTCTTCGTTTTGGAATTTTGGATTTGGATTTGTAGATAATGAGTATAGAGAGAAATAAAGTAATAATTGAAAATATCGGTAATGATTAAAGAGAGATAGAGAGAAAAATGAGAGTAATGATTGGAGATAAGGATAATAAATGGTGAAAGAAATAGAATAATGATTAGAATTCAAAATCCAAAATCCAAAACCCTTAACCGAACAGTACCAATTGTAGTACCGCCAATGTCCTCCCTTGTGTTGGCAATATAACTTTGGGTAGACTGTCTGCTTACAGCTAGTGGGCAGTTTCTCGCACGCACGCACGCAAATAAGAAAGAAATGTTATTTAGCAATTAGCTTTAGAGCCAACAAGAGAGGTTCTCCATATCAGCTGGTGTTATTGTGTAATGAGATTTTGAACATCCAATATGGACATTTACCATGCAAGTGCTGACATCGTCAACAGTGGCCGTATCACTAATACAAATATGCATCTCGATACGATTCAGAACCCTACCTTGCAGTCTCATTAGAAGGGGCCATTAACTCCCTGAAGAACAACTGCTTGCCCTTCTCCATCACCTCTGGTCAGGTGCTAATGTTTGGAAGTTCCAGTTTTTTTTGTTTTTTTTCTTCAGGCTATGCAACTTTTAAGTCAAAAAGATGTAAGCTGAAGCAAAATTTTCCAAAAAAGAAGAAGATGGCTTCCTCCTAAACCTAAATTTTCAAAAATTACAAGACCCCTTGCAAGTTGTGACAAACGTGGCAATGGTCATCATACATGTCATAGACACAGGCTAAGAGGCAAGGGCGGAACTATATAGAGGGGGAGTGGCACGGCCACTCTCATTTCGTAAATAGTGTGCACAAATTATTCAAACAACTTAATTTATTTCTCAATTATAAACAACTTGAATGGTTAGGATCATAAACAAAACTCTCAATTATAACTTTCATTTAAAGACCATATGACAATTGAAACAAGGCTTGTTTATAACAAAAGACAGATCATTATTGTGCTCACTTTACACTTATTTAACAGCGTTACCCTTGAATCTAAATCCTAGCTCTACCATTGCCAAGAGATATCATGATGACTTGATTTTTACTACTCCGCTATGCAACATTAATAATTGCTCATAATGCATTTTCACAATTTTTCCACGACGAACGCCATTTGCACATTTCGAAGTTTAACTCCACCAACAACTGTAGTCTGCAGCATTCTACATTGTGCTCATGAATCCCCTCAGATCAAATGACATATCTCCTCATTAAACACCAAATCAAAACACAAGTTGGAAAATGCGCTATCATATGGATTCAACTCCATACTAGCAGAGCCGTCCTAAAAAAGGGGTGGCGCTGCGTTGTGGGTAATGGCTCTTCTATTGATATATGGAGTGATCCTTGGCTTCCCCTCTCTCTGTCGTTCAAAGTTCTCAGTCCGCCTCGACCACCAGATTCTCCATACCATCAGGCTCGTCTTGTCTTAGATCTTATCGATGGTGCCACCCATAGCTGGAATATCCCTCTTATTAAATCGCTATTCTTCGTTTTTGATGAGGAAACGATTATTTCAATCCCCATTAGCTCGCAAGGAATTTCTGATAAAGGAGTAAGGCATTTTTCTAGCAACGGTCTGTTCTCGGTGAAATCAACATACCATCTAGCGAAAATGAGCACTTCTCCATGCCACTCACGTGAGCGGGGTGAATCAAGTTTAGGTAATCCAGTAGATCCTTTCCGGAAATCTCTATGGTCTTTTCCTATTCCGAATAAAATTAAGATGTTTTTGTGGCGATGCTCCCATAATGCTGTAAATTTAAATCGGAAGAGCATTGATATTTCTCCATATTTTCCAAGGTGCCATTCCAAGTATGAAACTCTGGAACATATGCTTTTCCAATGTAAATTATCAAGGGACATGTGGTGTAAATCCCCTTTTGCTTCTGCTTTCGTTGATTCGTGGAATTCGATTCAATTTTTGAATTGGTGGTCTTGTCTCTCTCATTCCCCTTCTTTGAATGTTTGTGATTATGATAAGGGTACACTTTTTGCTTCAATCTGTTGGTTCTTGTGGAAGGCTCGGAATGATACCCATTTTGAAGGCCAAGGCATGTGGCAGAGTATTGGAAAAGGCTGTTGGAATTTGTTCTGAATTTAAAGAAGCAAATGTCTCCAATCATGCTTCCTCCGTAGTTTCTGCCTCTGTACCTCCTCCTTTGTGGGATCTGCCACCTGCTGGTATTATTGAGCTCAATGTTGATGGTGCAGTTGATAGAAACAATGGGCTAGTTGGTGTTGGTATTGTGGCGCGAGATCATACAGGTCATATTTTGGGAACGGTATCCATTCCCGGCCCTTTCCTGGCTTATTTCTTTCCAAGAACGACCGAAGCATTTGGCTTCCGCAAAGCTTTGGTTGTTGTTGCGAATAAAGGTTTCTCACGTATTATTGTTGAAGGTGATTCAATACAGATTCTTCAAGCACTTGCTAGAGTAGTCCATTCGTTGGCTAAGCAATCCCTATTAGGTGCTAGGTTAGAAAATTGGGGGGGGGGGGGGGGGGTGTGTGTGTGTGTGTGTGTGTGTGTGTGTGTGTTGTCCCCCTACATTTAGATAACCTTGCTCTTGCTGATGTTAGGTCTGCGGACCAGTTTCCGTATCAATAATATCCATTACCTTTTTCCGTGAAAAAAAAAAAAAACCTCCATACTGTGAGCAATTAGACCAAATGACAGTACAAAATTGATAATACAATGTCGGTGAACGAAATCGATTCAAAGCTTATACAATAAGAATTTCCTGGAAACAGTGATTCAAAGCTTACGTACACAGTCGTAGCCAGAGGTCATTTAGGCGAAATTTTTATTTTTATTTTTGCCAAAAGGTTAGAAATTTCATTGATACCGGAGAGAGTACATTGAAGGGCACATCTTTCATTGGACAAATGAGAGAATAGCAAAACAGGCGAATAGGCTTTATTGCTCTCAAGAGAAAAGACCTACACTCCAAACTCCATCAGAGAGTAGCAGTGCAACACCACACCAACCACTATATCTCACAGAACCAAAGTCACACATCGAAAAAACACCCTAAAACGTCGCCCGCAAAGGTGAGGAAGACCCCTGAAGGGGAGAGACAACCAAAACAGCATAAAATCAAACAAGAAAAAACTCCTGAAAGCCTACCCCTGGAGAAATTAACCTAAACACCACCACCGTCACACCACAGTAATCACCATCCACAACCACCACCACTAGTTGCCACAAATCAAACCACCACCATCACCAGCCACAGATCCGACCCCCTTGCCAAGACATATGATTGGGTTTTATACTGGTTAATTTTGTCTTTTGTCAAAAAAAGAATCAAGGCTTGGTACAACTCTCTTGTGATTTTCAAACAAAATCATAGACATTATTTTCATGATAGAAACCGTTCATTTTTCAAATCCCTTTTTTACGAAGAGAAATTATACGAATAGCAATGAGTGTTTAATCGAATTATATGTGTAAAATTATTTTTCTTTTATTTGAAACACAGATGGGGTGGCACGTACCCCCATTTCTCAACACAGTTTTGCCTCTAGGAAGGGGTGAGATTTGGACCCGCGCAACTGGGGAGTCAAAGACCTTGACCTTGATGTGGTATGGAGATTCAAAGTCTTCAAGCAAATAGTCGTTAATTGCTCTTACCATTAGCTATAATAGGAGGGACCCAAGATGACTTCCAAAAGTAGTAGTTTTTGAGGACAGTATCACACATCAAAGGAAATATCACTTGGAAAAATGGTAGATTTGTTCGAATATTTTGGTAAGCTTAAATTAATATGAACAAAATTTCTTTTAATTAAGTGTGAATGAGAATTGTCTCATTATGGGAATTGAAAAAGTCAAGAGACGTGAGAGCCATCCCCAAACACCCAAATTAGACTGGGGGCAGGGCCGGGACTCAGGATTCGTGGGCCCGTGACATATGGTTCGAGGTATGTGGTCTAGTCTAGGTTAGTTTGGAATTCACCGTGCTTTATTAGGTCTTAACCATTTGTGTTTGGATGGTCCAGTTACCGAATCAGTTTGGTGCGAATGATTAATGCTGGGTTGAATGCCTAGAATTAAATTCACGATTTGACGTGGGCCCCGCATGGATGATCCTATCCGTTCTATATTTTTCTTTTAAAAAACCGTGCGAGTTTCGTAGAAAATTAATCAGCTCGATCCGATATGTGTAGGTGCTCGGATCAAGCTTCCAATATTTGGAAAATCGAAAAAAATGGAAAGATTGGTTTTCCAATTTTCCAAAGAGGAAATGCTCGATCTGAGTACCTACACATATGGGATCGAGCTGATTTTTCACGATGCCGACTCGGATTTTTTTTCTAAAATTATTGAACGGCTTGGATCATCTGTACGGAGCCCGGAGTGAGCCCTCACAGCGTGCGGTGGCCCGCCACCGCATTTTTGGTTGGGTGGCGTTAGACTTTTTGTAAAGAGAGCCTCTCCCTTTGTTTCAAGACACCAAACAAATGGAGCTTCTCCATCTTCCAAATTCCTTCTTCTTAATTTCCAGTGAGAGTACTGCAAACACAAGTCTGTACAATAAACAGTCGAAGGTGGTGCTTCTGCGACTAAGTGGAACCAAGTCAACCCCGGGAGATAAACACCAACACAACCTCCAGCACTAGTGAGTCGGCGAATCAATTTGTCTTAAGATTGTAGGAAAATAGTGTGGAAAAACAATAATGAAATTCACTAATTTCTGGAAAAATGAAAGATTTGTTCTAATATTTTGGTTCTCCTAAATATGAACAAAATTCATTTTAGTGTATTTATCGCGGCTAAGGTAATGTGTTCATTGGAAATACTATTGTGGGTGTAAACCGGCCATTCAGGAGTAATTGTGGACCGTATTTCGCTCTCTGCCATATCATGTATTCAAAGGGCAGGTGTGTCGTAAAGAGGCTGAGAAGAAAAAGGCAGAGAGCACCACATAATAGTGGTATACGGCTTAGGTGAGAGGAGAGTAGGTGTGAGAGAAAAATAGAGTTGTGGGGGTGAGCGAAAAACATTATGTGAGCCATGATGTTGGGAGCTCGACAAGGAATTTTCCTCACATTGTAATCTTCTTATTTTTTATATAGTGGAATTTCTCTCTCGTAGATGTACCAGAGCTTAATTGGGGAACAATACGTAACTTTTGTGTGTTCTTTGTGTGCATGTTCATTATTACGTTTTATTAGATTGTTAACTACCAACTCATCTAAAAGCTTAAACTGTTAGAGAGAGCGGCAACTTTATTATTTATATCTTCAAAATGCTTCCGTTGCGGGTGAGATCAAGAAATTATTCCCAACAATCTCAACTTGTTTCAATAAAGTAAACTCAGGTAATTAGGGCGTGTGTGAAATGCGGAAGGCAAGATAGTAGTTTCCCAAACCTGAAATGTGCAAGAATAGTTTTAAAATCCGCATATGAATCGTGTACCGTCTTTCTAAGTTTCTAAATCGTGTGTTGTTGTATTGTATGGGAATCCTAAGATATGTAACACCTTCAATGACAATAAGATCAACCGTGTTTGTTGATCAGGAACATTGTGGAAGTTAACAGTGCTAAGAAATGAAGATATGCATGCATCAACGATCGCGGGTAGAAGTAAAACGTGCACATCGGCCTACTCTATCGATATTGGCCTGATGAGTGATGATAGTCCTTTCTACTTTTTTTTTCTTCAGCGGCTCCACCTACCTATCAGTATTAAATACTTTTAAGTATTTTAATCCAGCCTATAGACGGGTCGAATTGCAACGTGGTACTCTGGGACTATTGAATTATTTTTTCGTGATATCAATGTTGCAAACTCACGGGTAGAACTCAACCTTGAAAACCGGCTTCCATGGGGAGGGTGTCCAAGTGCTTATGTATGCAAGGCCAAACGCATACTTAGACGATGTGGGACTGACATTAGGATCATAACGTCTTTCCTAACGGGATGAGATTTCGATGGCCAGGAAATCTGTTTTCCATCCATTTTTCTTAGCATTGCCCAAAAGGAAGGGGACATGATTTTCACTTCTCAATTGTCTTTGGTCCTTACCTTACGGTAGGCCACCAGAAAAAGGAGGATTAGGTAAAGTGCTTATCATGAAAAGAATACCCCAATTTTCCAAATGCAGTCAATGGCTGTGTCTTCGCGGTTACTGTTCCAGAAGGAAAATTCAAAAATGATAGGTGCAAAGAAATTTTACCCGAAAAAGACCCGGAATACACTATTTATGGCTGGTCATATTATTGTTCAAAAGGAAAATTAAAAAATGATAGGTACAAAGAAATTTTACCCGGAGTACATTATTTATGGCCGGTCATAAATACGTATTTATGACCGGCCATAAATAGTGTATTCTAGGTCTTTTCCGGGTAAATTTTTTTTATACCTATCACTCCTCAGAAAAATTTAGGATTGCTGTATGTTTCGTTCGGACCATCAAGACGACTTTGGTAGGGTTTTCGTGGTTTTTTAAAATTTTTTTTTTATGTTATATTTGGGCAGAGGCTATATAAAAAGGGGTGTTGTAGCATTCATTTAGGCGAAGATGAAGACACGTGCCAAATAATTCGATTTACGACTTTGGTAGGGTTTTCATGTTATGAGATAGTCTGTACCGGTAATTATAAACTCGCATATTATCTTGATGATTATCGAAAGGGTTTATAAGTCCTAGCGATAATTCATTATGATTCGAATGATAACCCTGGCTTATACATAACATTGTTACAAGGTCGGGGTAGATTTCAAACCCCTAAATCTTTACTTCATCAGTTTTTCAGTCACTTTGCTTTCTTAATGTAACTAGTTTTTTTTTTTTTTAAATTAAACAAAACAACTCTCTTATTTCTCTTGAATTACTTTAGAAATCAATCGAAATTAAAGTAACCTAGTCAATTTGACTTGCACTTGAACGCTATTCTTCTCAATAAAGGTTAAATTCTTAGTTTTCATAAATTTACTTCTTGTATGGTAGGACACGATCAACCTTCTTTAAAAACAAGTTAAAAACTAAGGCATGTCTAATAAAACACCACAAATATTTTGAAAACAAAATAACTGTGTTAATCAATACAATCATGCCACATACACGCTTCTCAACCACTCCTCAGACACTCGTACTTGTTTCTCACAAGCAGTGGAGCCCGCAACCGCACCATAATTAATATTGGTGGACATATGCTATTTGTGCTAGGATGGTACCAGGTGTTTCAATTTCGACAAAAATTATTCAATACTCCTAGAGTATATGTACATTATACTCTCTCCTCTCACATAATATGTGAGATCCACACAGAAGACACATGAGGGAGGAGGGAGAATACTGTTCGTATACTCCAGAAGTATTGAATAATTACTCCAATTTTTAATGTCTGAATGTGTATTGAGAGAGAGAGAGAGAGAGAGAGAGAGAGAGAGATATTGTAACAGTATTACAAGTGACAATAGCAAAAAGAAATCATATGTATCACCAAACAGATGACAAAACAGTTGCAATAAAAAAGAGCAGTAGATCGATACACTGATACTCCTAGCAAGACACCAGGATAAGAGTACCACATATTAAAACTCCATTATTATCAAAAAGTGTATTGATTTTGTGGAGGCTACACAATTTTTACCGATCATACGAAAGATAATGTTCACCCTCTTAATTTTAAAGAGGGTGAACAAAATTATTCTGGAGTCACGATGCTCGATCATGAAGTAGCGGAACCCAGTACGGCCCATGAGATCGAACTTCTGTTATTCATGCATATAAATATGCTTCTTTCTTTCTCTCTAGCTATAGCTAAAGAGATACATACTCCGCCCCTCCATTAACCTCATTGCACCCTGCAACAAAACAAGTTGACAAAAATCAAAGGGAAAATTTCAAAAAAGCCCCTGAACTTTCTGACAACTTGCAAAAAAACACCTGAACTTTCACTATTAACAAAAAAACACCTAAACTTAGCATTCCGTTAGCAATTAAACCCCTGTCATCCAATTCCGTCAATTTTTAACGGATGAAGCTAACGGAAGGCATTAACTTTTTATTTTTTTTTACTTTTTACATTCAAAAATTACTTTTAACTCTTTCTTTTTTTTTTATTGGTAAATAAATATGCAATAAAGTTCTTTTTTTTTCTTACTATTTATCAAAAATTACTTTAACTCTATTTTTTACTATTTACAAAAATAACTTTAACCACCATCTTTTTTGTTACTTTCAAATTTTACCTTTCCCCTTCTCTCTCTCTCTCTCTCTCTCTCTCTCTCTCTCCCTCTTTTTTTTTTTAGAACTTTAACCCCACTCCAACAATCAACTACCAAAGCTCTAGCTCTAATTTTAGAAATTCGAAATTACTCTTTTTTTTTAGCATTCTTGTTTTTTATATTTTTTACTTCCAAAATTACTTTTAACTCTTTATTTTTAGTAGTAAATAAATATGAAATAAAGTTTTTTTTCTTACTATTTATCAAAAATTACTTTAACTCTAATCTTTACTATTTATAATAATAACTTTAACCCATTTTTACTATTTATTGCATATTTATTTATGACTAAAAAAAAGAATGAGTTAAAAGTAATTTTTGGAAGTAAAAGTAGTAAAAAAAAGAAAAGGTTACAAAGAGGAGGTTAAAAGAACTTTTGAATTTCTGAAATTGTGGTTAAGGCTTTGGCAGTTGGTTGTGGGGTTAATTGGTGGTGTGGAGTCGATTCTAATAAGAAAAAAAGGGAGAGAGAGAGAGAGGAGGGGGGGGGGGGGGGGGGGGGGGGGGAAGGTAAAATTTGAAAATAAAAAATAGGGTTAAAGTAATTTTTGATAAATAATAAGAAAAAAAAGAACTTAATTGCATATTTATTTACCAATAATAAAAGAAAGAGTTAAAAGTAATTTTTGAATGTAAAAAGTAAAAAAATAAAAATTTAACACCTTCCGTTAGCTCCATCCGTTAAAAATTGACGGAATTGGACGGCAGGGGTTTAACTGCTAACGGAATGCTAAGTTTAGGTGTTTTTTTGTTAATAGTGAAAGTCCAGGTGTTTTTTTGCAAGTTGTCAGAAAGTTCAGGGGCTTTTTTGAAATTTTCCCAAAATCAAACATGGAGTTATAGCCATATAGTTTGGTCCAATTCTTAATTTTAATGAAAAAGATACTAACGATGTTAAGATCAAACGCTTACATCTTACCGAACCACACAGGTAGTGATAAAGGCCAACTCTATTTCCTTATATTAAAGCGTAACAGACCCCAAGCTCCACGATTCGACCCGCGTGGGCAGGATACTTGCCCGCGACCAAAACAACTAACACTATTTTCATAGCACTACCAACACTAGTTTCATACAGATTTATTATTGTTCAATTTAAATTCTTCATGTCCGGATTAAATATGGACCGGTTATAAAATTTTGATGAAAAAGATAACTACAACACACGCCCGCAACAGTCATGTTCAAAAAATTTATACAAATTGCACAAAACAAACGTAAAAGTAAAATCCTAATGAGTTATTTAATCTGGTAGGCTTGCAAAAATAAAAAAACTTTATCGGAGTATTACTTTTGACAGCCGACTAAAAAACAATACTTTGAATAAGTCATAAAATTATACTCCCTCCATCCCAAATTGCTTGTCTCATATGAAAAGTCGTGCAATTTTCGGATCACAAACTAAAGTACTCATAAGCATCAAATTTTTAAGTGTATTTACAACAAATTAAATTACTTCATGAGCTTTTTAATATGGTACAAAGAAATTTTGAAAATTATGCACATAAGTATTTTTAATATCAAAATTGTACGTCTTTTCGTAGAAGACTAACAATTTGGGACAGACGGAGTACTATTTTTTAAATAATTACATCTTCGTGTCGATTATCTAGTCATGTATCGGCTGATATTGTTAGCCGTTATTGGCTAATACGTACAAATGATAAGTATTTGAGAGAGAGAGAGAGAGAGAGAGAGAGAGAGAGAGAGAGAGAGAGAGAGAGAGAGTTACTTGGAGCAGTCAGTGGAAGGGCCAATCTTGATGGGAAGGAAGAGACCACATTTACCGGGGAGAGAAGAGACGAGACCGTAGTTGAGACCAGATATCCCAGCAGCAGCAGACTTAATGCAATTGCAAACCGTCTGACGGTCAGGTGTGGTCTTGGCCGCGTTGCTTAGGGATTTGACCCCGTTGCAGCAGGCCGCCGGCACTGCCCCGCCGCTCCCCTTCAGGTAGGAGATGCATGGGGTAAGGCTTGACTGCACTTGGCCGCACGATATTGCCGCCTCGGCGTGGGGTGCAGCCACCACCATGCACATTAGCACCGCCAGGCAGGCCACCTTCTTCACCATTGTTTCTGACGACCTAGCCATTTTCTGAACAATATCAATAAAATGGAACTCTTTCTTATTACAAAACTCTGTGTGTGTTTGTGTTTGGATGTGGGTGTGGTAAAGTTATATTGGGCGGTGTTTATATATAGCAGTTGCCACGGGGGAACAAAGAATGTTACGTTCTCACGCGATGTCATAATTATGTACATCACCTCGATCTTAATTATCTCTCAAATGCTAATACTACTATTAAGCAATTAGCAATTATGCTACATACACAATAATCTAAACACGACCTATCACATATACGATATATGTGAGGCCCACACACTACAAGCACGAACAGTAGGGACGAAGACCTGGGTTCAAATTCTACACATTCCCTCCGTACATGTAGATTGGGTTAAATGGTCACCCAATAGTTAGCCAACACATCATCGAAATCAGGAGAAAGGTGGGGCTCCTATTTAATGCGCCTCCTCCCATTTAAACTGTTCGGCCCGAAGTGCCCACATATGTTTGGTTACACAATATCACTTTTTGTAACCACTTTAAAAACAGACTTGGGGATACGATATCGAATGTCATAAAAAATTTAATTGAAACCCTTCCTAACCAATTGATTTTAGGAGGGATGATGGAAAAGAGGTCCGACAAATGGTATTAGAGCCATGAAGTCATGGGTTCAGTCGCGGAAACATCATCGTGAGGAAGGAATTGTTGGGCCTATAGTGCCCATAGATTTGGTTATATAATGTTACTCGCTGCGACCGCTATAAAAACGAACTTGCGGATGCAATGTCTAATAAATAAAAAAACTTAATTGAAGTCCTCCATTGGTTTTGGGAGAGATCCGAAAAAGCGGTCCGACATTAACTTTGGTTGGAACAAACTTTGATCCACTTTTCTCTCTTTCTCTCCATATATTCCTTTGATCTGGCTCTCTCTTTCTACCTTTTTTTTTTTTGGTGCTTCAAAAATTAAACTCTCGCCCTCTATACGGCTATACCTGCTTGTGAGCGAAGTCTTCTCCTTTTTTGTCACTGTTTAAATCCCAAATTATTCTTCTAGAGGAGAAAATTTTCGGTGCTAGGTAGGTATATTCCACGTGATACTCATTTAGCACATTCGGGCCGTTCAATATACTTTTGAACGGTTCGGATTGAAACTCTCTCTCTCCTCTCACCTCAACACTTTCCCTTTTCAAATCTGAACCGTCCAAAAACGCAATAGACAGATCAAATGCAATCGCCGAGCCGGCATCACGTGGTACCCACCTTGCTCTGAAAAAATTTCCCTTCTAGAGGATGAAGCTTTATATCCCGAGAACGTGCGAAGCACATCAAACTATTCCACGTGGTCGGAATTGTTTCAAATATGATAACAAATTGCACGTCAAGAATAATATTGAAGTGAACAATTAAAGAAAATGAAGTGAATGCTTTCAGACGTAATTCAAAGTGGAAACAAAAATCAGTTAATTAATTATGAATTAGATTTTCAAAATCGACAAGTTCCTCGAAATGGCTTTGAATGTTTGAACCCTAAACTCATCATAATAATTTGGCTTCTCTTTCCACTTGGGAGCTGGAGAGAGAGATATGCAGCACTTGTGGGTGTGCACTGTGATAACCGGACTGGGGAAGCTGCTGTGCGGCTTCGTGCTGCTGTGCGGCTTCGTGCTGCACAGCGTGCTGCGCACCTTCCCGGAAGCCTTGTCGGCGTCGGTCTGGCGATCGGAGACGTTCACCGCGTAGAGCTCGTCGAGTTCTACGCTTATGCCAAAAATTAGCTCGATCAAATATCAATAAGTGTCTCATCCGAACACATATAACTTGAAAAAAATGGATTCAGTGGTTTTGATCCAGTGTTTTGTATCAATTAGGATTTATTTTTTTTAAGTTATATATATTCCGATGAGGCACTTAACAATATTTGATCAAGCTGATTTTTGGTGTACACGTAGAACTCGATGAGCTCTACGCGGTGAACGTCTCCGATTGTCGGACCAATGCCGGCAAGGCTCGCCAACGAGTGCGCAGCACGCTGTGCAGCACAACAGCTTCCCCCAGTCCGTGATAACCTTAGAGAGGTTGACAACTACGAATCAAACCACGGTTAAGATAGGAAGAGGCGCATTAAATTGATGTCCCACCTTTTTCTTGATTTCGATGATGTGTCAGTTAATTATTGGATGACCGTTTAACTCACTCTACACGGAGGGACCTTATATATGGAATTTAGCTTCAAAGACCTTTCTCATTGGATGACTGTTTAAGCCAATCTACACAGGGTTAAGTACCATTGGATGACCGTACGTTTATCCTAATCTATACGGAGGGACCGTGTAGAATTTAAACTCCAATTAAAGACCCTGAGCCTGATGTGGTATGGAGAGAGAATATTCAAATTCTTCAAGCAATTAATAGTCATTGTCCTTGCCATTAGCTATAATTGGAAATTAAGCAAAAGGGGGACCCAAGACGACTTCCGAAGTACTAGTCTTTGAGGAAATATCATGGGACCTTCAGGATATACTAGTTTTCAACACAACAGCACGTGTAAATTATTGGATTTTCCCATTATTAATATAGGACGGTGTGCTTAGTTGCACGAAGCAGGAGCAAAATTGGGTGCAGGTGAGGGGGAGCGAGACGATATACAGGAATCTAAAGTTAATAGCCTCAATCTATATGTAGGAGTGTTAATTTGCATAAGTATACCATTTATGTGGATGAAAATACATGTTCTAAGACTATTACGCAAGTACTCCATATTTTTCATTAGTCCTAGTATGCATGAACATTCGTAGTTCATTTCAAAAAAAAAAAAGGAACATTCGTATATAGTTGTTGTCCATCGCAATAACTTAGTGTACATATAAGTTTGCCGATGAAAAAAAACTTAGGGTATAAAAGTAAATACACTATACTTGATTAGAAATGATTTTGGCACTCCCTTTTTCTCTAACGCCACTCCCTTTTTTTCTCCATCTTCATCACCTAATCGAGACACAAAGGGAAATGCTATTAGTAGAAAGAGGAGTGCCAAAATCACTCTCATTTAAGCAAGTTTGTGTTAATTTTATTGTTGTATCTTAACAGTACGATCATATTCTATCAAACCTTTTTCTGCCACCTAATCGATTTGTAAAAGGGATGGGATCCTCTCCAATTTCTGTCACGAACTGTCAATGCAAAATAATATTCTTACGGCCGGTAAGAGTATTCTTGTGGGACACTTGTGAGACACCGAAAAACAACTATCTCAGAAAGTTACTCAACGAGGAAGAACGACAGAAGAAGACGAAAGAAAAAGGAAAAAAGAGTATATAAAAATTGGGAATGTGGACATCATAGCTTTATTCTTGCCTACATATTTATTTAATTAGCTCATGAGAAAATGAGTCAAATCCATAACCAAACAGTAAAGCTGAAAGGCCACTCTTTTGGAAATACTCCATCCATCCAAATCCGTTAGTCCTTTTGTTCGTGCTGCTTTTAAATTTTTCATATCTAACAATTTATAAAATTTCACATGATTTTACAAATTTTTAATTACGTACATCACCTCTTAATTATCTCTCAAATGCTAATACAACTATTAAGCAATTATGCTACATTCACAATAGTCCAAACACAATTGATCACATACATCATATAAGTGGGGTCCACACACTACAAGCACATCCATGAATTTGCCATAGTTTTGGACACCGACAAAGCAAAGTATAACACAAACACTAGGGACAAAGACTTGAGTTTAAATTCTACACGGTCCCTCCGTACATGTAGATTAGGGTAAAAGGTCACCTAATGGTTACCTGACACATCATCAAAATCAGGAGAAAGGCGGGGTCCAATTTAATGCACCTCTTCCCATTTAACTGTTGGGGCCGGAGTGCCTCATAAATTTGGTTACACAATTACTTTTTTGCGATCGCTCTAAAAATATATTTGCAGGTACGATGTCGAATGTTAAAAAGACTTAATTGAAACTCTACCTAACCAATTGATTTTAGGAGAGATGATGAAAAAGAGGTCGTACAACTATTATTATAGCCATGAAGTCATGGGTTGAGTCGCGGGAGCGTCATCGGGAGGGAGAGATTGTTGGGTCCGCAGTGCCCATAGATTTGGTTACACAATATGAGTCCTTACGACCGCTCTAAAAATAGACTTGGTGGTGCATTGTCGAATAAAAAAAAAAGACTTAATTGAAGTCCTCTCAATTAGAAAACGATTTATAGAACTCAGTAATAACGTGTACAGATTAGACAACAAAAACTGCAAAACCCTATAGGGCGAAATTAGGGTTTTACCACAACTCCTGCGTCACGAATGCTGGTTGAACTTGTTATAGCACACCTTGTTGTATGCCGCAAATACTGCTCGACCGTACCTTACGATTCTACGGTATTCCCCACACGTCTAGAACACGAACCGAGCGAGGACTTTTTCGTGATCTGTTTGTTTTTGTTCTCTCTAAGTCTGCCTTTATTTATTAAATAATATAAAAACGTCAATCTGACCTAGAGAGCATAACTTGTATATATAGGGTTACGATACGGACCCAATGAGTAATAACTCTGGGATCTCAGTGTAAATAAGAAACCCTAATTCCACCAGGATTTTATTTCTTATTTCACTTATAATTCACCCCACTACAGAATTATAATTGCACTCCCGTCTTTATCTCAATTATATTATGAGCTCTATAATATTAAATACTTATTAATCTTTCAACGTTAAAATTATAGATACCTGTTAATTTAAATAGATTACTAACACTCCCTTGGTTTTGGGAGAGATCTTGAAAAGCGGTCCCACATTAACCATGGTTGAAACAAACTTTGATCCACTTCTCTCTCTCTCTCTCTCTTCATATATTCTTTGATCTGGCTCTCTCTTTCTCAACCTTTTTTTTTGGTGCTTCAAAAATTAACTCTCTCGCTCTATACGGCTATACCTGCTTGTGGGCGAAGTCTCTCCTTTTTTGTCACTGTTTAAATCCCAAATTATTCTTCTAGAGGAGAAAATTTTCGGTTCTAAGTGGGTATATCTCACATGGTACTCACTCGGTACATTCGGGTTGTCCAATACACTTTTGAACGGTATAGACTAAAACGCTCTCTCTTCTCTCTCCTCAACACTTTCTTTCTCCAAATCCGAGCGGTCCAAAAACGTAATAGACGGATCGGATGCATGCGTCGAGCCAGCATCACGTGGTACCCACTCGGCATTGAAAATATTTCCCTTCTAGAGGATGAAGCATTATATCCCGAGAACGTGCAAAGCACATCAAACTATTTCAACTATGACCCTAAAATCACCTTGTTTGGCTTCTCTATTGCTTCTAATATAATACAAATTGCACGTCAAGAATATTGAAGTTCATTATTCTTCTTTGTTTGGGGTGACGTAAACGATTAAAGAAAATGAGGTGAATGCTTTTCAGACGTAATTCAAGGTGGAAACTAAAATCAGTTAACTAATTATGAATTAGATTTTCAAAATCGACAAGTTCCTTGAAATGGCTTTGAATGTTTGAACCCTAAAGTCACCATGTTTGGCTTTTCTGTCCACTTGGGGGATGGAGAGATAGAGAGAAATATGCGGCATTTGTGGGGTGTGCACTGTGATAAGTGAAGCCCCACCTTTTTCTTGATTTCGATGATGTGTCAGTTAACCATTGGATGACCAATTAACTCAATCTACACGAAGAGACCGTATAGAATCTAACTTGAAAAATCTGCCTCATTGGATGACTGTTTAACTCAATCTACACGGAGTGAAGTACCATTGGATAACTTTACGTTTAACCTAATCTACGTGGAGGGACTATGTAGACTTTAAACTCCAATTAAAGACCTTTGACCTTGATGTGGTATGGAGAGAGAATATTCAAATTCTTCAAGCAATTAATAGTCATTGTCCTTGCCATTAGCTATAATTGGAAATTAAGCAAAAGGGGGACCCAAGACGACTTCCAAAGTACTAGTCTTTGAGGACCGTACGTACAAGTGATCACACAGAAATATCATGGGACCTTCAGAGGATATACTAGTTTTCAACACAACTGCACGTGTAAATTATTGTTGTTTATTCTCCAATTGCACGGATGTTCACTTGCACAAACAATAGTACTATATTCTGCACTTGATTTGGAAATAGGAAATTGATTTTAACATTCTCCATCAATTTTTGGAGTGCCTAAATCATAATCCTTAGAAATATTTAATTAGGGCTTCATAATTAGGGGTATTTTATACAAAGTTTAGGGCTTTTTAATTTGTGTTTAAGGATATTGGAAATTGAAATACAAAACCATTATATACTACACACAACCAGACACCAGTATATACTACACATTGCGGAGTCTCAGAGTATATCTCTCTCATTCTCTTATGAGGTGGTAAGTATTCACTTACTATGCAGAGTACTAGCTGGTTTGCTTAGATTTGTACTTATGTTGTTAAATGCAGAGCACTGATTGGTGTAATTAGAATTATTAAATATTGTTAAAAAATTTATTCTTACAAATTACAGTCTTACTCTTTTAGGTTTGAATTCTAATGGGACATCAAAATAAAAAGGGAGGAAAAACTCTTTTGTCATTCTTCAAATCAAGAGTGAATATATCAGAGAGTGATGCTCATTTCCAGTCCAATGTTAGTGCTTTCTGGGAGCCTCCAACTAGGGCTCCCAACGACCTGTTCAAAGATGAAATTAGACTCTTCTTCTTGAGCACAAAAAATCTCTGATAGAGTACTCGACGATGTTGAGGGGTACTATATGTCTATATCACCAACTATATGAATTCCACTGTAATTAATTAGACGCCACAATTGAATGAGCAATATAGAGCACTACGAAGCATTATAGTCGGGAAGGAACAACCTGTTAGGATCATGGCCACGGTTTCTATTTGTTGGCAAATTTCACGATAAAACACACGTTTAATTAATATATGTTATTCCTAATTATCGAATTGTAATTTATTTTCCACGTATTCTTAGAGTGTCAGTTTAGGAAGTAAATCATTAATATTTTGTAAACTGTGATGTTGAGTTTCTTAGGTAATCGAAGTGGAAGGAAATCAAGAATATGATGGGATTCCATTCATATATTAAGGAAACGAAATTAAGAAATCAAGGGTTTCGATATTTAGAAATATTTTTTTAAAAAAGTGCTCGAGCAACTCAAATAGGCTTCAAATAGTGCTCGAGCAACTCATCGGTTTTTTGCAGCTTATTTATATGTGGCTCATTAGGGTTTCTAACTTACCGAACGTATGAGAGCCACCCCAAGCACGTTTAAACCAAAGAATACATCCAACGGGCCTTCAGTTTTGCAAAGTACAAACATGATCAATTAATCATCGAGCAATAAAATTAACTTCAATAAGTTTCTTTTCCAATCTTTAATTCAACTTACTTGAGTTGGCCTTTGGTGGCCGAACGATAGGGGAAGACTTGTAGATTCAAGGTAACGGCGGTCAAGCACTGGGTGTGGTGAACTTGAATTCAACAAGTCTTACGGGATATGAGAGGATTAGAATCGTAGGGTAAAATTAGATTGAGGTGTGTTATCCAACTGTTAGTTGGATGCGTTTGTATTTTCTTTTGGTGCTTCTAGGCTCTACGAGCTAGGATGTATTCCCTCGATGTAACCCTTTCGAGTTTTATAAAAAGTTTCGTTTGCCGAGCAAAAAGAAAATGGTTTATACCCTTCTCGTGAGTTTTTTATGGGATTTTTCACATATATCCTTTTGTTCATTGTTTATTGTTTTTCAATTTATTTTATTTTATTTTATTTTTTGTTCATCGTTTTAATTTTGTGTGTGTGCATAGATAGAGACTTTCTTTGTTGGTTGTCAAATTCCTGTTTTTGAGCATTTTTGAATTTTCTATGGTTTGACCTCCCGACCAGGGGCGGAGCCTTTGACAGGGCGGGGTTCGCACACAGGTCCTAATTCTTCCCACCAAAAAAATTTACTGTTTTGCTTCACAACTTTCTACCAATTTTAAGGGCTATTTTTTGACTAAAGTTTATGGACGATCGATGTGTATGAAAACATGAATTTTTGAGGCATTATGTAATATGTATGATTAATATTAGAACACGCGCGTGTACTTTTTTTGGTATTAAAAACTCTCTCCATCTTAAAAGAATTTTCCGGCTTGCAAAATTGGAACTTAAAATGGGTAATGCATTTTGGTTCAAAAAAATTCTTAACTTGTTTTTTTGCAAGATACTAGCATCAATTAATTTTTTTTTTAATTTTTGAGAAAATTTTGAATCTTTTTAAATAAAAATATATTCTTTAATTCTAAGCTATTGGTTTAGATATCGAATAGTTTTTGAGACGGTTGGAGAATATTAATTTTTTTGAGTACGACCTTGATCCAAGTTCCAATCCTGGCTAGCTCCGCCACTACTCCCGTCCTTCTATTAGGGAGTGTATAAGAATGAACAACTTATAGCTATTCCAATTGGTTGGAGGAATTACTCTTATGGCGAATAAAAATATGCTATATCCAAATATGTCCTATTTATTGAGCAAGGAACGAAATCTTTCGATTTGTAGTGAAGCTACTCTAGATGTTCCTCTTTGCGACGATGAATAATAAGGATAGTGGATACTGATTAAAAAAGAAAAAAGAAATGATCGAGGCTATACACTTCAACGGAATCGGAAATCCTGTAGTGCACTTAGACTTATACCGATTTGACCGTTCATTTTGGCACGAACGATTTCAGATGAACATGTAGTCATTTACTTCTAATTAAACTTAGTGTTTGTTTTGTTTGGTGAACCTGAAAGAAAATTAAGCCATAATTAAGGGTCACAATCTCATTGATGGTAGACATGACTCAATTGATCCTCATGACGAGAACCACCAAGTCCACAATGGCTTGCTAATAACTGACCCTTTTTAAAAGTTAAAATTTCTTTCGCCGGTGGTAGAAACTATGAATTTTCCACCACTATCATTTGGGCTTCACAGCGCATTGATTGCCAATCTGAACCGTTCATCGATCGTTCTTATTTGTTTGGAGTGACGTGAACAATTAAGAAAATGAGGTAAACGCTTTTCAGACGTAATTCAAGTACGTGGAAACTAAAATCAGTTAATTATAAATTAGATTTTCAAAATCGACAAGTTCCTTGAAATAGCTTTGAATGTTCGAGCCCTAAAATCACCATGTTTGGCTTCTCTGTCCACTTGATTGAGAGAGAGAGAGAGAGAGAGAGAGAGAGATGTAGTATTTGTGGGGTGTGCACTGTGATAACCTTAGAGAGGCTGACAACTACGAATCAAACCATGGTTAAGATAGGAAGAAGCGCATTAAATTGAAGACCCACATTTCTCCAGATTTCGATGATGTATCAATTAACCATTGGATGACCGTTTAACCCAATCTACACGGAGGGACCGTGTAGAATTTAACTCCAAAGACCTTTCTCCTGATTTCGACGATGTGTCAGTTAACCATTGGATAACGTTTAACCCAATCTACACGGAGTTAAGTACCATTGAATGACCGTTTAAACCAATATTCTAGAGAGACCATGTAGACTTTACACTCCAAAGACCTTGACCTTGATGCATGTGGTATGGAGATTCAAAGTCATCATCATGCAATGAATAGTCATTGTTCATACCATTAGTTATAATTGGAAATTAAGCAAAGGGGGACGACCCAAGACGACTTCCAAAGTACTAGTGATCACACTTCACAGGAAATATCATGGGACCTTCGAAGGAATTTGTTTTCAACACAACATCCATCCAAATGTGTTAGTCATTTTCAAAAGTTCGTGCTAATTTTAAATTGCTTATATCTACCAATTTATAAGATTTCACATGATTTTACAATTTTTAATTTAGAACTAATTGAAAAACAGCCTCAAGTTCAATCCAAATTCCTTTGTGGGAGAGGGAGGGAGGGAAAAAAAAAATTCTATGCCACTGAGTACCATCACGTGGTACTCCAAACAGAGACGGAGCTAAACTTGGGCATATGGGGGCCGTGGCCCCCCGTGTTGTTTTGAATTTTTTTAAAAAGAATTTTAATGTTAATATTAGTTGTTTTTTGTTTGATGAGAATATGTAGATATTGTATTCTGGATTTGATGTTATTTAGACATTTAAATGCTTTAAGAATGTGTTCGTTTTTTAGTCCGAAAATCCAATCCCTCACTCTGCTCACGGTCTGGCCTATTAGTTTTTCCTTCAATATTTATCTCATTTGTCTCTCCATTTATATCTTTCTCTACTCATTATCCAAAAAACCTCCATCAAAATCTATACCAAACATAAACTATTAAATGTTCGAACCTTCAAATTTCAAAATTTTGTTGGTCATAATTCGGCTTCCGTGTTTATATTTGAAATATTGGTTCTGTCCCTGACTCCAAATTCAATTTTCATCACACATCTTTCAGTGTATAGAATGTAACCAATGCTAGAATGCATCGAACATGGAACCGTATAAAATATTAAACTATCTTTTTTATCAACTAGCGTTTTTGTCCGTTCGATACACGGGTCTGAAAATAAACCAATGGAATTTTTTTTTTAACTCATGCATCAAACAGACACAAACGCTAGTTTTGTAATATAGGACGGTAAATTTAGTTGCACGAAGTCGGAGTGAAATTGGGTGCAGGTGATGGGGAGCGAGATTATACATGTACGTGCAAAATGTATTTGACATTTTGATCAATTTGGGGAATTTTGTCGACAGTTTTGATTATTCAAATTCAAAGCAAAGTGTTTCAACAGAGTGGTTTGTTCAAATGGTGTGCTTTGATTCGATCTTGTGGGACTTCTGCCCCCTCTTAATTAGTTGAATGGTGGGAAGAAAAAATCTTCTGTAATTCTTCAAATCAAGAGTGTGAATATATCAGAGAGTGATGCTCCTTTCCGGTCCAATGTTAGTGCTTTCTGGGAGCCTCCAACGAGAGCTCCCAATAACCTGTTCAAAGATGAAGTCTTTGACTCTTCTTCTTGGGCACAAAAAATCACTGACAGAGTACTCGACCATGTTGAGGGAAACAATATTGTTCACAGTTTCAGTGGACCAATTAGTTTGACACGGTTTCCAACAAACTAAGCAAGAATGAAAGCAAAAGGGGGACCAATTAACACAATTGCACATGTAAATTTCTCGATTTTCCCGTTATTATCGCTAGAGGACGGTAAGCTTATAATCTATAGCTATCAAACCAGACTTAGTCAAACATGGAGAATTACTATAACAAATCTATAATATAGCAGCATTCCTCCATTCCAAATATGTAGCTATATGGAGAAATCACTTGAACAAATATATAATATAACAGCATCTCAGTAGCTTCTCTGATGGAAGAAAAATGTAGCTAATATAGCAGCATTCCTCCATTCCAAATATATAGCTATAAAAAATAGACTAGTCAAGCATGGAGAAATCACTTGAACAAATATATAATATAGCAGCATCTCAGTAGCTTCTCTGATGGAAAAAATGTAATAACCAAACTCGACTAACCATGCATGGATCCTCTTTTAGCCTATATACTTGCCTTAAAGGTATGCCTAAGAAGGTACCATGTAGCCTTCGGTGGATGTTAATCTATTAAGTAAAGCTCTTGCTTCCAACCAATGTCCGAATAAGCTAGCACTCACTCATCCCAAAACTTGAATATAATAATTTTTCCCCTCATGGATCCAACGTCTTTTATTGCATAGACTTGCAACCACTCCTGGTGTCCGTGGAGGCAAAATGCATCTACCCATCACTAGGATTAAGGCGGGGCTCTGATACCATTTGTAACAACCCAACCCGGCAAACCATTGACCCCCTTTCGGCCTAAACACTTGGCCTTAAAAGATATACGGTATACCAAAGAACATCAGTGACTTTGGTTAACAAGAAATTTCCAATTAACACCCAAAAAAAGAACACGACCAAAGAAAATCTGGAATACATGTTTCTGTGCATCCTATTTAACTACTAAGTATGGTTGGTCATCTTAGTCATCTTTACATATTTTTTTTGGTACTTCGGAATTTGTCATGTTTACATATAATCGCATGCAATTTGGTGTATCCCTATCCATTTCAAAAAGAAAAATAATATCATAAAGGATAAATGTACTACTATGCAGCATTATTTATTCAAAAATTCTTGGTTGAAGAGTTGTTGGATAGCTCAAATTCATAATTTTTTTCAAATTTGAACCATCCAAAACACATTTCAACGGGCGCGATTGAGCTCTATAAATTATTTTCATAGCTCCGTCTTAAAAAAGTTTTTGGTGCAGCGGTTCTGAACTTCAATACCCACTTTACATACCCACATACACTGCACACTAATGTGCGTGGAGCCCACACACTTGTATGTGAGAATCTGTATTTGAGTGTGGTCCAAAAATAATTGTTTAAACTTTCCATCAACTACAAATGGGAAAGCAAAAATGGGGGGACCAAGAAGACTTCTTGGTCTTTGAAGACAAATGAATTTTTACTATATAATATACTTGTATGGGACCTCACTTACCATATCCACCTGTCTCACTTACCATATCTACAAGTTTGCTTCACAACTACGTAAAATGAGAACTAAATTCATTACCTGGTTTTTCTCAATCGCCACCATCACAATCTTCTTCTCCATCACCATTCCAGTACACAGCCAATGCCTCGAGGATCAAAAATCTTTGTTGCTTCAATTGAAGAGCAGCCTCGAGTTCGATTCAGATTCCTCTGTCAAGTTGGCAAATTGGGCTAGACCCAACGATTGTTGTCAATGGAATGGTGTGACTTGTGACCGTTTCGGCCGTGTTATAGGTCTCGACCTGAACGCGGAATCAATCTCCGGAGGTTTAAATGACTCAAGCAGTCTTTTCCAGCTCAAGTTTCTTGAGAAGCTGGACTTGGCCAACAATAACTTCAACATCGCAGAAATTCCATCCAATTTTGGAGGCCTCACCAATCTAAGATATCTGAATTTGTCGAACACTCAATTTTTTGGGCAGATTCCGATGGAATTTTCTCGCTTGACGAGGTTGGTGAAGATTGATATGTCTAAGGACATCTATTATGATGGGATACCTAGATTCCAAATTGAAAACCCAAATTTAGTCACACTTTTTCGTAACCTTAGTGGACTTACGGAGCTTTATTTGGACGGGGTAAATATATCAGCAAATGGGCATGAATGGGGTCAGGCCATTTCATCTTCAATGCCTAACCTGCGAGTTTTGAGCTTGAGTGGTTGTTTAATTTCAGGCCCTATTGATTCTTCCCTTCAAAAACTTCAGTATCTTTCAGAAATCAATCTGGCTCAGAACAATATCTCGTCTCCAATCCCGGATTTCTTGGCGAATTTGCCGAACTTGACAATTTTGATTCTCAGTAATTCGGAATTGCATGGAACATTTCCAGACAACATATTTCAGCGGGTACAAACACTGGAGACTCTAGATTTGTCAGGCAATGCACTACTCAATGGTTCTTTACCTGATTTTCTGGAAAAAGGGTCCCTTCGAAATTTGTATCTTAGCCTCACCAATTTTTCAGGGAATTTACCAGAATCTATTGGGAATTTGACAGAGCTAAGAAGGATCGAGATTAACGGCTGTTATTTCAGCGGACCGATTCCGAGTTCACTTGCAAACCTTAGTCAACTTGTTCATTTGGATTTTTCAACTAACAATTTTAGTGGTTCAATGCCTTTGTTTCAAGGATCCAAGAATCTCACTTTCATAGACCTCTCTAATAATGCTTTAACAGGTCCAGTTCCTTCCATTGTCTTTGAAGGCCTTTCAGATCTTGTACATATTTCTCTCATGAACAATTCCTTCAATGGGAGTATTCCTTCTTCTCTCTTTTCCCTTCCATCTATGCAGCAAATTTGGCTTACCAGAAACCAATTCAGTGAAGTTTCTGAGTTTCTTCCAAACAAATCCTTGTCTACTTTGGATACACTAGATTTGAGTCATAACAAACTACAAGGGCCTATTCCCTCGTACTTCTTTGATTTTCAAAGTCTCAGAGTCCTCTCACTTTCTTTCAACAACTTCAGTGGCACCGTACAGCTAGAAAGTATCCATAGGTTTCAAAATCTTACAGACCTTGAGCTTTCACACAATAGCTTGTCGGTCAATGCAAGTATCAATGACTCTATTTTATCATCCTTTCCCCAACTCCAATGGTTAGGATTGGCTTCTTGCAAGCTCCAAAAGTTCCCTCCTCTAATGAACCTACCGTTATATTATTTAGACCTTTCGGACAACCAAATTTCTGGGGTCATACCTAATTGGATTTGGAATATTGGTAATGGATCTCTAAGTAATTTTAATCTTTCTTTTAATCTCCTAGTGGGTTTGCAACCGGAATACGTTATTCCTCCTCTTCAAATCCTTGTCCTTCGTTCGAATCAGCTTTGCGGTGAAATCCCAATACCGCCAGATTCAACACGTTTTGTGGACTACTCAAGGAATAATTTCAGCTCTTCTATCCCTGCTGAAATTGGGAATGGCATTGCCAACGCTAGGTTCTTCTCTCTTTCACATAACAATCTTTCTGGACCCATCCCTCCATCATTATGCAATGGGAGCAACCTTGATGTTCTTAATTTGTCCAACAATAGATTCAGTGGCACAATACCCCAATGTCTGATAACCATAGGTTCTGCAACCATTCGCGTACTGAATTTGCAAAACAACAATCTTACGGGTAACATAACGGGGACATTCCCAAAACATTGTGCTTTAAGGACCCTTGATTTGAGTGAAAATCTCTTGGAAGGGCATGTTCCAAAATCCTTGGCCAATTGTGCAAATGCGGAGGTTTTAAATCTTGGTATCAACAACATATATGGCACCTTCCCTTGCTTCTTGGCGAATTTATCCAACTTGCGCGTCTTAGTTTTACGATCCAACAAGTTCCAGGGAAATATTAGCTGCCGAGGAATTCATAATTACATCTGGCCAGAGCTTCAAATCATTGACCTAGCTTTGAACAACTTCAGCGGTACTCTGCCGCCTAGTTTCTTTTCACAAAGGAAGGCGATGATGGATGGGGGTAATGCACGACGAAAATCCAATCACTTGCGTTTTGAGGTGGCATTTCAAAACGTCTACTATGAGGATTCAGTGACAGTTACCAACAAAGGGTTAGAGATGTGGCTGGTGAAGATCTTAACTATATTTATCGCCATCGATTTCTCAAACAACAATTTCAAAGGAGAGATACCATACATAATTGGGGATCTAAAATCCCTCCATGTTCTCAACCTATCACACAATTCCCTCACTGGTTCAATCCCATCATCAGTTGGAAACTTAGCACAGCTTGAATCACTTGACCTCTCGTGGAACAAGCTCGGCGGAAACATTCCGGTGACACTTGCACGTTTGACATTTCTTGCATTCCTGAACTTATCCTACAATCAACTCATCGGAATGATCCCAACTGGCCCCCAACTTCAACTATTTCCAAATACTTCGTTTGAAGGAAACAAAGGATTATGGGGACCTCCTTTGACCGCTACGGAAGCAGAACCGGCACCGCCTACGCAGTCATATGCAAAGGAGGATGAGATTAATTGGGTCTACGTAATCGCTACGTTGGGGTATGCTGCGGGGTTTGGAGTTGTTGTTGGGCCACTTTTATATTCGAAAAGATGGAGACAATGCTACTACAAACCACTCGATAGAGTTATTGTGAGGATTCTATATCTTCGAGAGCAGCGAGCAAGACATCAAAGAAGAAGAGACAACATAAATCAGCTTCGGAGACGCCAGCACCACTAAAGGGTGAGTTCTCAAAGCAGAGTGTAATTTCTTTATTTTACTTAATTAGCTCAAATTGTTTCGATTAAGTAAAATCAGATTAGTTATTTAAAACCTTTAATTAGAAAATGTAAAGAAAAGTATGTTTATGGAAAACACAACAGAAAATATGAAAAGGATAGATAAACTGTCTCCAAGCTACCGGAAAATGTGGCAAACCGCAACTTAGCATTCCAATATACTGATAATAAGCTACTTTACAACTTATTTAACCAAACAGAACTTCTATTCAAGCCTATATAAAAACCTACACGTACTAAACATGTTTACAACTTATTTAAGCCTTTAAAGTAAGTAGTCGAAAAACCTATACTCAGAAAATCTAAATTGTACAATTTTAATAATAAATTTTCAAAACATAAATGTGCGAATTTATAAATATTCATAAGACTAATAATTAAGGTAAGTTTACAAAGACGTTTATTTCACCAAGTCTAAAGCTGTTTTTGTGCAGCTTCTAAACAAATGATGTTGTTGATGTTCTCTTAGTTGATTCACAATTTCCATGATTGCTTTTAAATTGGACCCACCGACCACTTGATATATTTTGATCTGCTTTCTTCGAATACCACGGTTTGCGTTCTCATAGATGAAATAACTAAAATATCATACTTTCCTGCAAAATGCAATAATGTGAAATATATGTGATTAAAAAGATAATAAGTAATTATGTGTATATAAGAACTAACATATGTCATCAGGACTTCTACAAGTCAATTATTTGCGCTCATCAAATGCCATGGAAATAAGAACATGTAATTTGTATGAATTTTGGATTAATTTTGGATATTGACGCATCCGAACCGTCGTCGTATAAACTAGAGGACGGTGCGGAACTAGTGGGATAGGCAATCTAAGGGTGCAGATGTTGTGATTCGATAATCTCACTAGTGGGGTAGCTGTAGCTCCCCACCACATGTTTGCTGTGTCAGTTGGATGTGCGACATAAATTTTATATTGTATAACAATATTGTTGTTTAGCTTCAGGCTTATTTTAGTTCACGGGTTATTTCTACGATTAAACAATTTTATTCAATAGTTGTTAATTTCTATGGGGAATTTGTAACTTTGGTATTTTAAATTCTCACCTGGACTCGTTTATCTTTTTTCAGGTGATCACGTGGAGGGAACAAGACTTAGTATTGGGCACAAAGTTGGCTATCCTTGTTTTATGTCATCTAGTAATTTCGGTGACTTGAATTGGAGTATGTTATAATATGACATGGCATGTTACTTCTTTATTTTCTACTTTTCTAGTAAGGTTTACCAAACCCAATGATTTGAAATAAATTGAGTTTGTACCATTTATCTGCTAGTGTTCTATAAATAAAAGATCTGGTGGATATATTCAATAATACTTTGCCATTTTATTTTATTGATAGTCTCTTAACTGGTAGAAATTGTCGGTCATAGATTCGTAGACCCCCCCGTTTGGGTTTGTGAAAAATCTAAAAAAGAAGAGCTATGTACCATCCTTCCTATTCCGGTTCTCTCCCAGTCAGGTACTTGGGAATTGGGAGTGGCGCCTTTTATATCCACCATGGTCTTTAACATTCTGAAACAACAAAACTAAATATATAGGACTGGAAATTGAAATAGATGATATATGTGGAGCCCACACACTACGAGCACATCCATGAATTTGCCATAGCTTGGGACACCAACAGAGCAAAGTATAACGCGAACACCTAGGACAAAGACCTGATTTTAAATTCTACACAGGTCCCTCCGTACATGTAGATTAGGTTAAACGGTCACCCAACTGGTTAGCCAACACATCATCGAAATCAGGAGAAAGGTAGGGGCTCAAATTTAATGCGCCTCTTCCCATTTTAACAGTTGAGCCCGGAGTGCCCCATAAGTTTGGTTACACAATATCACTTTTTGCGACCACTTAAAAATAGACTTGCAGGTACGATGTCGAATGTTAAAAAGACTTAATTGAAGTTCTCCCTAACCAATTGATTTTAGGAAGAGATGGTGGAAAAGATGTCTGACAAGTAGGTATTAGAGCCATGAAGTTCGTGGGTTGAGTCGCGAGAGCATCATCGTGAGGGAGAGATTAGTTGGGCTTACAGTGCCCATGGATTTGGTTAAATAATGTCACTCGCTGCGACCGTTCTAAAAACAAACTTGCGGGTGCAATATCTAATAAAATAAAATAAAACTTAATTGAAGTCCTCCCTAGGTTTTGGGAGAGATCTGGAAAAGCGATCCGACATTAACTACGGTTGGAACAAACTTTGATCCACTTCTCTCTCTCTCGATGTATTCCTTTGATCTGGCTCTCTCTCTCGACCTTTTTTTTGGGTGCTTCAAAAATTAACTCTCTCACTCTATACGGCTATACCTGCTTGTGAGCGAAGTATTCCCCTTTTTTGTCACTGTTTAAATCCCAAATTATTCTTCTAGAGGAGAAAATTTTTAGTGCCGGATGGATATATTCCACGTGGTACTCACTCGGTACATTCGGGCCGTTCAATATACTTTTGGGCAGTTCGGATTGAAACCCTTTTTCTCCTCTCACCTCAACACTTAATTTCTCTCTCCAAATCCGAGCCTTCCAAAAATGCAATGAACTGATCTGATGCATTTGTTGAGTGGGCACCACGTGGTACCCACCCGGCACTGAAAATTTTCCCTTATAGAGGATGAAGCTTTATATCTCGAGAACGTGCGAAGCACATCAAACTATTTCAACTATACGGCTATACCTGCTTGTGAGCGAAGTCGTCTCCTTTATTGTCACTGTTTAGATCCCAAATTATACTTCTAGAGGAGAAAATTTTCGGTGGTGGGTGGGTATATCCCACGTGATACTTACTTGATACATTCGAGTCGTTCGATACACTTTTGAACGGTTCAGATTGAAATCTTCTCTCTACTCTCACCTCATACTTTCTCTTTCCAAATCTGAGCCGTCTAAAAACGCAATAGATGAATTGGATGCATGCGCCGAGACAGCACCACGTGGTACCCACCCGACATTGAAAAAATTTCCCTTCTAGAGGATGAAGCTTTATATCCCGAGAACGTTCAAAGCACATCAAACTATTTCAACTATGACCCTAAAATCACCTTGTTTGGCTTCTCTATTGCTTCTAATATGATATACAAATTGCACGTTAAGAATATTGAAGTTCGTTATTCTTCTTTGTTTGGGGTGACGTGAACAATTAAAGAAAATGAGGTGAATGCTTTCAGACGTAATTCAAAGTGGAAACTAAAATCAGGTAATTAATTATGAATTAGATTTTAAAAATCGACAAGTTCCTTGAAATGGCTTTGAATGTTTGAACCCTAAAATCACCATATTTGGCTTCTCTGTCCACTTGTGGGGTATGCACAGTGATAAACTTAGGAACTATGCTATTCACACAGAGAAAAACCACACAGATCACACACAGATTTTTGATGGGCTTATTATGGGTCCCATAAAAAAAATCCAAGTCGTTCATTAAATGTAAAACATTTTTTCAAGGGCTTTCGCGAAAAATCAACTCAATCCAATATATATAGAAACTCGATTCAATCAACTAACTTTTCATTCAGATTTTAGAATAATGAAAAAATAGATAATTGGATTGAGCACCTATAAGTATCGGATTGAACTGATTTTTTGCAGAAGTTCTTGAAAAAATGTTTTACATTTAATGAACAGTTTGGATCGTTTTTAAGGGACCCTTAGTGGGCCCCACAAAAAATTTGTGTGTGATATGTGTAGGCTTTGTCTGTGTCGTTAGCATTGTACTAAACGTAGAGAGGCTGACAACTTCGAATGAAACCACGGTTAAGATAGGAAAAGGCCCATTAAATTGAAGCCCCACCTTTCTTCTGATTTCGATGATGTGTCAGTTAACCATTGAATGACCGTTTAACTCAATCTACACGGAGGGACCGTATAGAATTTAACTTCAAAGACCTTTCTTGTCGGATGACCATTTAACCCAATCTACACGGGGTTAAGTAGCATTGGATGACCATACGTTTAACATAATCCACACGGAGGAACTGTATATAATTTAAACTCCAATTAAAGACCTTGACCTTGGTGTGGTATGGAAAGAATATTCAAATTCTTCAAGCAATTAATAGTCATTGTTCTTGCCAATAGCTATAGTTGGAAATTTAGCAAAAGGGGGACCCAAGACGACTTCCAAAGTACTAATCTTTGAGGACCGTAGGTACAAGTGTTCACACATCAAAGGAAATATCATGGACCTTTAGTTTGACACGGTTTTCAACAAATTAAGCAAAAGGGGGACCGATTAACACAACTGCACATGTTATTATCTCTAGAGGACGGTAAGCTTCTAATCTGTAGCTAGCTATCAAACTAGACTTTTAGTCAAATATATATGGAGAATTACTGAAACAAATATTTAATATAGCAGCATCTCAGTAGCTTCTCTTTTAATTATGCACATTAACTAAATTAGCCAGGCTCAGTTCGATAAGGGCTCGACTCCTTTCCAAACGAACTGAGCTCAAGCTCGAATTTTAGGCTTTTTTAATAAACGAGCCGAGATTAAACATTAAAAAGCTTGGTTTGACTCATTTGTACCCTTAGATAATTAAGTCATGTATCCTCGTATCGGTGCCAAAATTTGGATCCATGGGACCGGCTTGGAGGAAGCCCTTATGGTTAGTTGCCCACTTACATTATGTGTAGTGGTGGTTTAAAAAACTTTCGGCTTTCCACTATCTCCATAAGTGTGTTTCCATGGTGGAGGAAAACTCTCAGATTTTCTATAGAAGATAAAGGGTCCATAACTTGGCATACATATAAGCCTATGGCTCTATGACATAAGTGTTCAACTTGAATAACAATGACTAGAGGATAGTTAGATTCTAATTCCCATACATGTACCGGAACGTGTATTACTATTTATCTTACAAAAACAACTGCAAGCTAGTCTAGCTGCACCGAATAAATCCAGCTTCCTTTTTAACTACAACCTATGGTAAACCGTACTGACACATATAATGTCAATTTAGGCTGAGTTGTTACCACAATTACAAAAATGCTCCACTTCCTACAAATTTAGACGCCTTCCAAATTTTCTTTTTCATTCTTCTTTTTGGTTTTCCTCTTGTAATCGGAGAAGTAAAATCTGTAAAATGGACCACTCGTCGTTTCAGAAAAAAATAAAATAAAATGTTCCACTCGTAATTTTTTATTCGATGCATAATGAGAACCTCTTTTTTGTTTTGCTAATGCTGGGTGACTCTGGGCACCTTGTACTATTCCCTATAGTCACTCCCACAATCATTTGACGTACTAATTACGCGTGGTGGTGAAATGATCCCAAGAGTTACTAGCAAGAGAATCAAACTTGAGACTTTTGAAATGAGCAAATCACCAAGTCACAAGCTAAGACCATAAGGCCAACCCAATTTTGTTCCCCTTTACCGGTGGATAACCTCACCCTCATTTGGTCAATTATGTTGGTTTTCCTTGATGACCAGTATGGACTCTATAAAAATTCAACTCAATTAAATATTGATAAAATTTGACTTCCAAAGCCTGTTCAAAGTCTTGCTCTTTGAATACAAATGAATATGTAGAATATAAAAATGAGAATTCAATGGGACCTCACTCACGATCTTCACTAGTTTGCTTCACAACCACCAAAAAAAATGAGAATTCAATCAGTTACCTGGTTTTTCTCAATCATCAACACACTCACAATCTTCTGCTTTATCATCACCCCAGTACACAGCCAATGCCTGGAGGATCAAAAATCTTTGTTACTTCAACTGAAGAACGGCCTCCAGTTCGATCCAGATTCCTCAGCCAAGTTGGTGAATTGGACTCAAAGCAACGATTGTTGTCAATGGAATGGTGTGACCTGTGACCATTTCGGCCGTGTTATAGGTCTCGACCTGAACACGGAATCAATCTTCGGAGGATTAAACCACTCAAGTAGTCTTTTCGAGCTAAAGTTTCTACAGGAGCTGAACTTGGCTTACAACAGCTTCAACTCCGCACAATTTCCATCCAGGTTTGGAATCCTCACCAATCTAAGACATCTGAATTTGTCAAACACTGATTTTTTTGGGCAGATTCCAATGGAATTCTCGCTCTTGACGAGGTTGGTGAAGCTTGATTTGTCCAAGGACTACTATTTTGATGGGATACCTAGAATCCAAATTGAAAACCCAAATTTAGTCACACTTTTTCGTAACCTTAGTGGGCTTACGGAGCTTTATTTGGGCGGGGTAAATATATCAGCAAATGGGCATGAATGGGGTCAAGCCATTTCATCTTCACTGCCTAACCTACGAGTTTTGAGCTTGAGTGGTTGTTTACTTTCAGGCCCTATTGATTCTTCCCTTCAAAACCTTCAGTTTCTTTCAGTAATCAATCTGGCTCAGAACAATTTCTCGTCTCCAGTCCCAGATTTCTTGGCGAATTTCCCAAACTTGACAGTTTTGATTCTCAGTAGTTCGAAATTTCATGGAACATTTCCAAACAACATATTTCAGCGGGTACAAACACTGGAGACTTTGGATTTGTCAGGCAATGCACTACTCCATGGTTCTTTACCTGATTTTCCTGAAAAAAGGTCCCTTCGAAATCTGGTTCTTAGCCTCACCAATTTTTCAGGGAGTTTACCAGAATCTATTGGGAATTTGACGGAGCTAAGAAGGATACAAATTAACGGCTGTTATTTCAGCGGACCAATTCCGAGTTCACTTGCAAACCTTAGTCAACTTGTTCAATTGGATTTTTCATCCAACAATTTTAGCGGTTCAGTGCCTTCGTTTCAAGGATTCAAGAATCTCACTTCCATAGACCTCTCTCGTAATGCTCTAACAGGTCCAGTTCCTTCCATTTACTTTGAAGGCCTTTCAAATCTTGTATCTCTTGCTCTCATGAACAATTCCTTCAATGGGAGTATCCCTTCTTCTTTGTTTTCCCTTCCATCTATGCAGCAAATTTTGCTTTCCAAAAACCAATTCAGTGAAGTTTCTGAGTTTCTTCCAAAAAAATCCTTGTCTACTGTGGATACACTAGATTTGAGTAATAATAAACTACAAGGGCCTATTCCCTCGTACTTCTTTGATTTTCAAAGTCTGAATTACCTCACACTTTCTTTCAACAACTTCAGTGGCACCGTACAGCTAGAAAGTATCCATAGGCTTCAAAATCTTACGTTACTTGATCTTTCACATAATAGCTTGTTAGTCAATGCAAGTATTAGTAACTCTAGCCTATCATCCTTTCCCCAACTCCAATATTTAGGATTGGCTTCTTGCAAGCTCCAAAAGTTCCCTCCTCTAATGAACCAATCAATGTTGGGGTTTTTAGACCTTTCCAACAACCAAATTTCTGGGGTAATACCCAATTGGATTTGGAATATGGGTAATGGATCTCTAACTAATGTTAATCTTTCTTATAATCTCCTAGTGGGTTTGCAACAGGGATACGTTATTCCTCCTCTTCAAACCCTTGTCCTTCGTTCGAATCAGCTCTGCGGTGAAATCCCAATACCGCCAGATTCAACACGCTTTGTGGACTACTCAAGGAATAATTTCAGCTCTTCTATCCCTGCTGAAATTGGCAACGGCATTGCCAACGCTAGGTTCTTCTCTCTTTCACATAACAAGCTTTCTGGACCCATCCCCCCATCAATATGCAATGGGAGCAACCTTGATGTTCTTAATTTGTCCAACAATAGATTCAGTGGCACTATACCCCAATGTCTGATAGCCACAGGTGCTGCGACCATTCGTGTACTAAATTTGCGAAACAACAATCTAAAGGGTAACATAACGGGGACATTTCCAAAACATTGTGCTTTGAGGACCCTTGATTTGAGTGAAAATCTCTTGGAAGGGCATGTTCCAAAATCCTTGGCCAATTGTGCAAATGCTGAGGTTTTAAATCTTGGTATCAACAACATATATGGCACCTTCCCTTGCTTCTTGGCGAATTTATCCGACTTGCGCGTCTTAGTTTTACGATCCAACAAGTTCCAGGGAAATATTAGCTGCCAAGGAATTCATAACAATATCTGGCCAGAGCTTCAAATCATTGACCTAGCTTTGAACAACTTCAGCGGTATTCTACCGCCAAGTTTCTTTTCACAGAGGAAGGCGATGATGGATGTGGGTAATGCACGACCAAATCGTAATCACTTGCGTTTTGAGGTGGCATTTCTAAACGTCTACTATGAGGATTCAGTGACAGTTACCAACAAAGGGTCAAAGTTGGAGTATGTGAAGATCTTAACTATATTTACCGCCATCGATTTCTCAAACAACAATTTCAAAGGAGAGATACCAGACACAGTTGGGGATCTGAAATCCCTCAATGTTCTCAACCTATCACACAATTCCCTCACTGGTTTAATCCCATCATCAGTTGGAAACTTAACACAGCTTGAATCACTTGACCTCTCGTGGAACAAGCTCGGCGGAAGCATCCCAGTGACACTTGCACGTCTGACATTTCTTGCATTCCTGAACTTATCGTACAATCAACTCATCGGAATGATCCCAACTGGCTCCCAACTTCAACTATTTCCAAATACTTCGTTCATAGGAAACAAAGGGTTATGGGGAGCTCCTTTGACCCCTTGTTGCAAGGAAGTAGAACCAACGACTCCAACAATGGATCGTAGGCAGTCAAATACGGATGAGGATGGGATTAACTGGGTCTACATAACCGCTACGTTGGGGTATATTGTGGGGTTTGGAGTTATTGTTGGGCCACTTTTGTATTCGAAAAGATGGAGACAATGCTACTACAAACCTCTCGATAGAGTTATTGTGAGGATTCTCCATCACCAAGAGCAGCTAGCAAGGAATCAAAGAAGAAGAAACAACATAAAGCAGCTTCAGAGACACCAGCACCACTGAAGGGTAAGTTCTCGAAGCAGAGTGTAATTTATTTATTTTTAAAATTAATTAGCTCAACTTATTTAAATTAAGTAAATAAGGTAAGGGTTTGTGTCCATCGCGTGGCAAAGATAGCAGTTCCACTGACTTAAAATGTGCAGATATAGTTGCAAAATTGGGATATGAATAATATTCCATCTTTCTAGTTTCCTGTGTCAAGTTTGTATCATAGGCTTGAATAGAAGTTCTGCTTGATTAAATAAAGGGAAATGATATTGGCGCTCCAAAAATTTATGCATGCACTCCAAAAAATGTAGGAAAGTGGCTTTAGAGAGTTACACTGATTTTGGAGTGCCTGCATCAATTTTTGGAGTGCCAATATCATTTCTCTAAATAAATTGTAGAGTAGCTTATTATCAATGGAATATCTTTAAAAAATTACTTTCTAATTCCTAAATTTAAAAATTAATTTGTGAAGCAGCTTGAATCGTTATAAGATATAACGATTCAAGTTGCTCAACAAATTAATTTTTTAATCGTTATAGATATAATGATTCAAGCTGATTTGCAAATTAATTTTTGAATTTAGGAATTAGAAATTAATTTTTTTTAGATTTTCCATTGATAATAAGCTACTCTACTATTTATTTAACCAAACAAAACTTCTATTCAAGCCTATAAATAAAATCACGTTCCATCTTTCTAGTTTAAGGTGTCTGGGCCTAGCCCATTTGTTTGGGCTGTGTTCCTTTGCGGTGTTTGTTGGTGTCTTACCAACTTTTGGGTGCTTTTTCTTTTTTCTTTTTCGAAAAATGTGAGGTGAGGTGTAGTGGTAGGTGAAGTACTACGTTTTTGCATGATACTCCTTGGTGTATCACTACAGGGTTTCTGTTTTGTATCATTTTTATTAATGATATGGAAACCTTTCTTTGATGATAAAAAAAAAAAAACCCAACATGTTTACAACTTATTCTAAGTCTTTTAAATAAGTAGTCAGAAAATCTAAATTATAAGTGATAGCAAATAGGGTCAATATTTATGTACAGTTTTAATGATAAATTTTCAAAACATGAATTTACGAGTTTATTAATATTCATAAGACTTAGGCAATAGAATATAAGGGTGGCGATGTTGTGATTTGATCGATCATTTCTCTTGTGGAGTAGCTCCCCACCGCATGCTTACTATGCCATTGGATGTGCATCATAGATTTCATATTGTATACGATATTGTTGTTTGGCTTCAGGCTTGTTTTAGTTCATAGATTATAGAATTTGATTCAATTGTTGTTAATTTCCCATGGTAATCTTGAAACTTTGGCATTCCAAATTCTCACTCGGACTGGTTTTATCCCTTTTCAGGCAATCACGTGGCGGGGACAAGATTTTAGCATTGGGGCACTAAGTTGGCTATCCCTGTTTTATGTCATTTAGTAATTTCAATTACTTGAACTGCAAGCGTGTTATAATATATGATGTAAATGATCTCTTCTATCGACTGATAAAAGAATAAATAAATAAATAACTGTGAGCATGTTATAATATGGCATGGCATGTTACTTGTCTATTTCCCATTTTTCTAGTTGGGCTTAGCAAATCCGATGATTTGTAATAAATTGAGCTTGTGCTATTTATCTGTCAGTGTTCAATAAATAGAAGCTCTGGTACGGTGGATATTTCCAATAGTGCTTTCGCATTTTATTTTTGTGATGGTCTCTAACTTGGTGAAATTAAAGGTCGCGGTAGGTTAGACTTACAGGCGGGTCCCAGATTCGTAGACCCCCGGATTTGGGTTGTGAAAAATTTGAAAAAGAAGAGCTATGTAGCATCCTTCCTATTCCAGTAGCTAGGTTCTCTCCCAGTACTCTTCAAGAAGAGTGACTCTAACAGACTGCTTGCATCAATTGTCCAATTTACATTCAAGCACTTCTCGTGTATGTAGCGAAGGTGGGGGTAATGGGCTTATGGCAAGTAACTACCATTTTCGTTCCTTTTAACTGGAGAAGAACGACCAAGATTATATCGACCAAGATTATATAGAAGGGATCGATTAGGGCTTCTAACTCAATTGGTCGTATACCAGTACTTAGTGCTGGGAGGTTTTGGGTTCGAACCGATGGAATGGTCTTGATACCCTTTCTAGTAATATTATTTAACTAACATACTACCGTTCGGCAAAAAAAAAAAAAACAAGATTATAGAAGGGGTTTGCAACCACACAAAAGACGTCTTTTCTTTATCTAATTCAATTTCCGTAGTCCAGCACTACGTTGATTTTTCTACGCATTTCAATTAATCTAGCAACTCCAAAGTTGTAACTTTTATTTGGGCGATGGAAATCCCGAGCATGTCCATTTCAACGGTGTTGTTTACGTTACTTAGCCTACCGAGCCTATCAATAATAGAGAGGCGGGCAGCGAGCCAGCTAAGCCATGTTTACTGAGTGACCATGCTCATCTTTTCCTTCTACGTTGCTTGAGAAAATTTGAAATCCTTTTCGGTGAGGCAAAAAAGAACCGGCGGTGGATTTCATCTACCATGTAGAATGCTCCTATTCAGATTTCAGTCCATCCACATTCGGACCGACTGTGGTCTTGGTACGCCCTCGCATCTCAATCACATGGCCAATGCATTAATTGTTTTGCTTTTCCGAGGGAAACAACCGGCCAGTAAGTGTCCAACCGAATTATGCGTATAATAATTTTACTTTTGTTTGAAACTCGGGTGGGAGTGGTAAGTGTCCCAATTTCTCAACACAGTTTTGCCTCTGGGAAGGGCCGGGTTAGATTGGGAGCCGCGCCAATGCTAAGGGCCACAAAATTACTTCTCCCTCCGTCCCGATTTGTTTGTTCCCTTTTTGACTTTTTGAGAGCGTTTGACCTCTTAAAGAATTAGCTATAATTTTCAATTCGTAATGTTTTTAATATCCAATATGGATCTTATTTGATAGATTTCAATTAGTTTTATTATACAAAATCCTCAAAATCATAAAAAATATTATAAAATGTTATATATAAGTATATTTTTGAAAGACACGTATTTTGATAATTGGACAAACAAATTGGGACAGAGGGAGTACCACATGAGCAGGGCTCATCCTATACTTTTAAATTTTGTAGTGAAAATTGGAGACGAGAGGAGTCTAAAAAGTTAAAAATTATAACTTAAAGCAAAAAAAGTTTATTAAAGACAAAAAAATATCAAACAGCTATTGTTTTGGAGCTTAAGTGTCATTTTATTTGAATTTTTTCAATATCGGTCCGTATTTTTTTACTTTTCCGATTTGTCTCATTGAGACAAACGATTAACCCCTAAAATTACATCAAAAGTTAAAAAAAGCAAAAAGAAAAAATACTGAAATAAGTTTTAAAGAACCAAACCTCAAATAGGCTATTTGGGTGACGTGTCATTTGAACATTTGTTTGCCGCACATCCCATTCTACACGGAGGGGCCGCGTAGAATTTACTCTCGGTTTATAGATTCAAAGTCTTTTTTTTTTTGGGTCAAAATAGATTCAAAGTCTTCAATCCAAATGGGGACCAATTAAGACGAATTCCTAAGTTCAAACTAAAATTCCATCAATTAGTTTGACATGGTTTTAAAAAAGCAAGAATGGAAGAGTACCAACTCGGTTGACTCAAATTAACAAGTTTTGACATTTTAGCAGTTTGTTCACATTACCTAACAACTTGTCCACAATAACTGTTTTTCTCAATAATTATTTAACTCACATACTCATCTACAACTTATTCACTACAGAAAACAACTTGACATTTATCAACGACTTATTCATTATCGAAAACACTAAGAACATAATTGCAACAAATTTTTTCTCACGACATATTCTCTACCAAAAACACCCCTAACTATAACTTGAAAGCAAAAGGGGACCCTAGACGACTTCCAAAGTGAGAAGTCTACTTCTTTAATTTTGTATCTCTTAGGTGGATTCCTTTGAATGATGAGTGATCCCTACGCTCTGTATCCCCATTAATCCTTAGGTGGTGAAATCTTTATCCCTTCATTTTTAACAGTGAATGGTGAGCGATTATCCCTTTTATTCTCCTATACTTTTTTTCCTTCTCATTTGCAAAACATTCCGGTCTCAGGAACCCAAGACAACTTCCGCAGTCGGCACCTAAGTCTTGCTCTTTGAAGACAAAATGAATTTATATAATATTATTCTTGTATGGGACCTCACTAACAATCTCCACCCGTTTGCTTCACAAAAACTAAAGAAAATGAGAATTCAGTCAGTTACCTCGTTTTTCTCAATCACCACACTCACAATCTTCTGCTTTATCACCATTCAGTACGCAACCAATGCCTAGAGGATCAAAAATCTTTTTTACTTCAATTGAAGAATAGCCTCCAATTCGATCCAGATTCCTCTGTCAAGTTGGTGAATTGGTCACAAACCAACGATTGTAGTCAATGGAATGGTGTGACGTGTGACCATTTCGGCCTTGTTATAGGTCTCGACCTGAAAACAGAATCAATCTCCAGAGGTTTAAACGACTCAAGTAGTCTTTTCGAGCTCAAGTTGCGAAACCAATATTTTCAAAGACTTGGGGTGTAATTTTAACCATAGAACTTGACCTAATTATATTACAATCTGTACGTAATTAGGGTTATATGTTAAAGAATCCGATGTAAACATATAGTATGATATGTTCTTCCACTGCAATGAAAATGATTTTAAAAGCTCATATATAACATTATATGATTCCATAAGTTCATCCAAGACCCAAACCAGATCTGCACAAATAGTAACAAAGAACCTTATATGTTTAACCCTAAACTAAACTTGACTTACTTGTTTGTGTTGAAAACAACGGTGATGGTGGGAACGAAGTTGATGGTGGGAAAGGGCAGTGGGAACGAAGCCAAGGTGAGATCGGGGAGGCAGGACGGGATGCGATGGTGATGGAAGGTGGGTGGTGATGATGACGGCGACTGGAAGTGATAGCGATGGGTGCGACCGTTGGTATCGTTGGTGAACGAACGCGACTGACGCCAACAACGAAGAAGGCCGACGACGAAGAAGGGCTGACGACGACGAAGAAGGCTGACCACGAAGAAGGGCCGACGACGACGAAGAAGGGCAACGACGATCTAGTGAGGTGGAGGAGCAAATCGCCTAGGGTTTCTCCCGAAGAGTCTAGTTCTTTTTGAAGGGGGGGGGGGGGGGGGGGGGGGGGGGGGAGCGGGGAGCGGGGATGGGTTTTGTAATGGGATAAAATGAATCTTTTTGAAATGGAGGAAAAAACGGGACAAACTGTTTTTTTGAAAGCAGGGGTATATTAGACTAAGTGGGGTTATTATATTCTTACTAATAGATTAGTGGACTTAAGGGGTTTTAGAATTTAGAAGTGGACTTAAAAGGTTTGGAAAGTGCTATAGTGGACCTTTGCAAAAATCTCCCTTTAAATTCTCACCTGGACTCGTTTATCTCTTTCCAGGCGATCACATGGAGGGGACAAGACTTAGCATTGGGCACTGAGTTGGCTATGCTTGGTTTATGGCATCTAGTAATTTCGGTTACTTGAATTGGAGTATGTTATAATATGGCATGGCATGTTACTTCTCTATTTTCAGCTTTTCTAGTTGGGTTTACCAAACCCAATGATTTCAAATAAATTGAGCTTGTACTTATTTGCCCGTGTTCTATAAATAAACGATTTGGTGGATATATTCAATAATGCTTTCCCATTTTATTTTATTGATAGTCTCTTAACTGATAGAAATTGCCGGTCATAGATTCGTAGACCCCCCTGGGTTTGAGTTTGTGGAAAATCTAAAAAAGAAGAGCTATGTAGCATCCTTTCCTATTCTAGTACAAGGTTTCTCTCCCAGTTAGGTACTTGGGACTTGGGAGTGCCTTTGATATCCACCTAAGAAGCGAGGATTGTTACAAGCTTAAGTATTGAAATGCTTAGAGGGAGGTCCAGCGTACCATTTCTTGGAAAAAAGTTGTATGGTTTGCCCATCATGCAAGTCGAAATGCTAAGAGGGAGGTCCAGCGTACCATTTCTTGGAAAAAATTTGTATGGTTTGCCCATCATGCATGTCTCTAGATGGGCATTCATTGAATGGCTCATGTTCTGGGCAAATTATCTACTAAGGACAGGCTGGGAAGCTGGGGCTTGCAGGCAGATAAATGGCAGGATGTCTTTGTAATGGCTAATTGGAGTACCATGAACATTTGTTTTTTGCCTGTCCATTTTCTTGTCAAGTTTGGGGTAGTTGTGTTTTTGTGTTTGAAGGTAAGTGTAATTGTGTTTTTGTTACCTAATTATCTCAACTTGCTTCAATAAAAGTAAAGTCAGGTAAACGTTAAGTTTTCTGTCAATTGTGTGGCAAGATAGCAGTTCCATTGACTTGAAATGTGCAGGCATGGTGGCAAAATTGGGATACGAATCATGTACCATCTCTCTAGTTTCCTGAATCAAGTTTTGCATCGTATCATGTTCCATGAGTATCTGTTTATACACGTTTTTGACACCGCGGATCTGGCTAGCAATGAATGGCTATTTAATTAATTGTTTAATCAAATTGGGCCAAGATTATGTAATCATTAGTTGATAAGTTTATTGGGCCACAGTTTTTCTACTATGCTTGGGCCCAATTACTTGTTTAAAGCCTAATGGAGCCCATGAAGGATGGAGCTGATTTGGATCAAAGAGGCTGAGCCCACGATTTTAGGGGAATTGGTTGTTTGGTGTGAGCAATTATTTCCCTCTAAAGTTCAAAGGCTAATTGATTAGGTCAATTGGTTACATGTCAAGCTCACATAAAAGGAGGAAGTGAAGAGTCACTACAAGAAATTACACAATTGCCGACTAAAATTCCCGACTAAACTAAATTTAGTCGCCAATTTTTGAACAATTGCCGACTAAAATTATTTAGTCGGGAAATAATTATGTTTGCCGACTAAAATTAGTTTTAGTCGGGAAATAATAATGTTTGCCGACTAATAAATAAATTTAGTCGGCGAATATCAATTTTCTCCCAGAATTTAAAACCCAATAAACGAAAAAAAATTCCCGACTAAACCATTTAGTAGGGAATATGAATATTTGCCGACTAACATTATATTTAGTCGGCAAATATAAATTTTTTTCCTAAATTTAAAAAATCAAAGAACGAAAATAATTTCCCGACTAAACCACTTAGTAGGGAATATGAATATTTGCCGACTAACATTATATTTAGTCGGCAAATATCAATTTTTTCCAAAATTTTAAAAATTGAAGAACGAAAAAAATTTCCCGACTAAATAATTTAGTAGGGAATATGAATATTTGCCGACTAAATATAATGTTAGTCGGCAAATATCAGTTTTTTTCCTAAATTTAAAAAATTAAAGAACGAAAAAAATTTCCCAACTAAATAATTTAGTAGGGAATATTAATATTTGCCGACTAAAATTATATTTAGTCGGCGAATATCTATTTTTTTGCAAATTTTAAAAATTAATAAATGAAAAGCATTTTCCAACTAAATAATTTAGTAGGGAATAGTAATATTTGCTGACTAAAATTACATTTGGTTGGGGAATATCAATTTTTCCTCTCTTTTAAAACAAATTTCAAGAAAATCAATATTTGTTCCGACGACATCGATCACATGATGAAACCTTCCCGATCGAAACCGTTCAATTTTTTTTCCTTCTTAATCATAAGATTTCGGTAAATTTTTTGCTCAATTGGGTTAAGGAAAGCTGTTTATCGGCACACAAATTGTTAATTAAAAAGAATTTTATTGTCTGATCAAATGTCTATCCAAATAGAGTTAACTTCATTCTTGGTACGAATGATTAACTTCATTCTTGGTACAAATGATCTAATTTGTATTACGTAAAAGATAGATGATTTGGATTGCCAAATAAGGTCTCAGGCGGGGCTCGGTTAGTGCACTATAACACTTAAACGTCTCCGAACGCATTAAATATGTTTTTGATTATGTGGTCATTGATATCGAATGGTCTTTGATTTTGGTGACGATGCTATAATTGGTAAGACGTGAAATCCTAACGGTTCAGATCGAGTATTACAAAAAATTACTCGACAGTTATGTTTACAATCTATGCTTTTTTTTATTTACTTGATAATAGTCAACTAAGTCTTATGTTGCACTCATTATTACAGAAGCCACACGACCAAGAGAAAAATATTACGATCGAGACTGTTCATTTTGCTACACTCGGTGAATAATTCATTCTCGTAAATTTGCGGCTCGATTAGGTTTAGAAAACCCTTTTATAGAAAGAAAAAAAAAAACCTTCATTGAGACATGAACTCATTAGAATAAATAGTATTTTCATGCAATCAATTGTCTAATAAAAAACAATCAACTATAATCTCTGTAAGAATTATCGTTTAAACCATATTTAACAAAAACAAAAGATAAGATGGTTTTAACTGGGGAAAAAAAGACCTCAAAGTGGGGTTTGGGTGATAATGTTCTAATTTGTGCATTGAAAAAATAGGTTCTGTCTGTGAATGTGTGATTGAAAATAATTCTCTTTTAGTGTGTGTAAGTTCTAAAAAAGATTATGAACTGCAGTAATGAAGTTTTTTTTTTTTAAGAAAGTAAATTTAAAGAAAAGATAAAAAAAAGTAAATTTAAAAGTTTATCAAAGAAAAAAATAAAGGTAAAACAGACGAAACCAAATAGTATAAATATTTTTATTACTGAAAAGTAAAGCAAGTACAGCAGTGGTAGAGTGGTTAGTTGTGCGTGTGATGAAGGCGGAGGTCTCAAGTTCGAGATCTGGAAAGGCCATATTCCATCAAATGAATTGGGTGGGAAAGGCAAATACGGTTCAGAAATTGGAAATGTAATTTTTCCACTTTGGTCCCCTGATTTTTTCGTAATGACATTTGACGCCACAATAATTATATTGCCGACTAAATATTTAGTCGGCAAAAGTTAATTATTATTGCCGACTAAATAATTAGTCGGCAAAAAGTTAACTTTTGCCGACTAAAATAGAAACCCCGACTAAGTTTTTTAGTCGGTAAAACCATACATTAGCCGACTAAACCGTATTTAGTCGGCAATTACATTTGCCGACTGTCATTCTCCGACTAATTTGCCGACTAAATTATTTAGTCGGGAAAAGCCTTTGGCGACTAAAAAGTGGACATTTGGCGACTAAAATGTTAGTCGGGAATGGTGTAATTTGTTGTAGTGAGTTAATTGCCATATCATCCCATGATCTTTCAACTGCCGAAAACCACCCATGATGTCGCAGGCACAAAAGAAGGACTAACATGGGACACTTGTCAGCTTGTGGGGCAAGCAGAAATTCGGATTCAGCCTGAACTAGCTTACTACTTTGCCTATATATAGCAGAATCAAATGAGAAAAACGGGTCCAGCACCAATTAAGCTCAGCGCTTCCGAACACTTTCTTACTTTCAGCAAAGTAAACTATTGAATACCTTGTATTCAACCCCATTCGAACTTACTTCTTCAAGTAGTTTGAATTTTACTTTTCTTGTACCACTTTATTATCCCGATGTAATAAAGTTTATGATTTACGATCCATTTTCCTATACGACTAGGAGATTCTAAGTCCACAACCGTGTGGCAAACTACGAACCTCCTTGTGATCATTAACCTTTGGGTCACACGCAATCGCTCTACAAGTTAGAAGTCACGATTCATGGCAATCGTCATCCGAAGTTAGGTGTTACAAGTTTTGGCATGCCCGCACTCAACCAACCAATGCCTACAATTGCATCCGTGCCTTGCACGTCGTTCGTGTATCAAAAACGAGAGTTTTCAGTATCATAGACTCATAAAATAGAAGATACGTTCGGGGATCAGGGATAGGCATCTACACGCCAAAAAATTCCCTATCCGTTCGTGATGTGCATTTTTTTTTTCTACTCTTCCTTGGACAAAAAGGAAAGGGATATGTGTATATATATTCTTAGCAAAAACTCGGGCCGACCTGACCCGTTCCTATCCCTACTTTCTCCCCTCTTTCTTCTCACGCTCAGGGCCCGAACTAAGATCGCACTGCTCTCTCTCTCTCTCTCTCTCTCTCTCTCTCTCACACGCACGCACACACACATCGAATTAAGCATCTACTCTTAAATTGGACCCTCCAAAACTAGTATATCAATGGGAATCCCAAACACCTAATTAAAGGGCTATACAGTGTACTACTAATAGGTATACAGTACAAATCTCATGAACAATGTTGTAGCCCAGAAGCATAGCTCGATCGGTTAAGCCTCATTCAAGCAGTTCAACATTTCTTGTGATTTTGGTCTCAGTAGAAAAAGATGTTTTTGTTTTACTGAGATTAGTGTAGAAATACAATCATTAACATGAGAGGCCAGGGTGCAAAAGCTAGCTTCGTGAGAGGAAAGAAACCCGGCATAAAAAAAAAAATAAAACAACTACAGGAAAAGAAAACCCCAGCTAAGCAAGTGGTTTTTCATTTTGAAGTTACAAATATGAACCACATAAGAAATCAAGATTAGCTCTCTCAGGATTTTAGCCTCGGCATGGTCGCAAGGATTTTCCCATTCCCATAGCCACAGAATTGAGCCTCAATCCGCTGTTACGCAACAGAATTTGAATCTTCCCCCACAGATGAAATAGTACCCCAAAAGAGTGATCAGATTATACGTACAAATACAATCAAGTCCAAGAGTAGATTTTGTTTAGCAGCAGAGCTTTCACGAGTCATTTGAGCCGATATAGGAGTAACTAGCTTATTTCTAACAACTTCACCAAAGCAAGAGATGAAGGTTCGTTGGTACCCGGCCCATTATTGTTCTGCTCACTATGTGATGTAGGTTCGTTGGTACCCGGCCACCTACCCTTGCTCACTATTTTGATTCCAGGCTATGCTGGTATGCTGAACTTACTCAGCAACCATTCAGATCAATTTATCCGAACTTATCAGCGATCAATCCGTATGAACTCCCACATGGTTGCGGAGTTTGAGTAGTAAGGGACGATTTATGGTTTTCATTACTTTTTGGTATTCATAATCAAATTGTGGAAACCGATTCTTGTTTTCTTTTTAATGCCTTTAGCAAGAAGCAGGTCAAACCGGAGCATTTGGGCGGACTTGTCCAGGATTGTTTCTCTCTTATGCCAAAGTTTGCATCTTAGAAGCTCTGTTTTTTTTTTTCAAGAAGAAGCTCTGTTTTTCGCTACTGGTCCTGAGATGTTTTGACCAAACAGGCGGCCATGGTGCAATGCGGTTTTTGTTGTTGTAGCTAGTATCCCACCGAGCTTTTATCAAAGAGCTTTTCTGCATGATAGAGTTGTCTAGGTTGCTCTGCGTCTTGGATGTGGTCCACAATTTGAGGTTTGAACCCATTACCATCTATACAAGAGTCGTAATCTTAGTTGGACGAAGCAGGAGCAGGTGCATAGAAGTGAGGAGAATATAAAAGATATTTCGTATATGGTCGGTAGAGTATATAGGAGAGTGTATGTATATAATTAATTAATTAGTTGGTCCTAATATGCATGTCAACTCATGAGGAAGAAGGACAGAAGAGGAGGAAAGCAAGCTGCAAAAAATACTATACTATAATGGGGAATGTAGACATCATATTTTAATCCTTGTCCACATTTATTAATTGGTTCTTGGGATAATGAGTCCACAAAGCAAGACACCAAAGCTGAAAGGCCAATCCATTGGGATATATGAAAGCCACATTCCCCATATCAGCGATTCATCTACCATTTTCACCAGTTTGCTTGGCGAATAAAAAAAAATAGAATTGAACTATTTACCTGGTTTTTCTCAATCACCACATTCACAATCTTCTGCTTTATCACCATTTCAGTCACTATAAGAAAACATGTAATTGGTGACGAAAAATTTTCATCATCAAAGGGTTAATTTCGTCGCCAAATAAATTGGCGACAAAAAAATTCAGTCTCCCGAATTCATCGGTGAAGGTTTGTCGCGAAAAAACTCGACGACGAAAAAATAAATTCGTCGCCGATTATTCCTTTTGGCAACGAAAAAATTCGTCACCAAAAGTTAACCATTGGCGACGAAAAATTTCGTTTTCGTCGCCAAATGTAGCAATTTGGAGACGAAATTAAACAATAAGCAATGAAAAATTTCGTCGCCAATTGATTTTCGTTACCCAATGTAGCAATTTGGCGAGGAAATTAAACAATGGGTGACGAAAAATTTCATTGCTAAACTTCAAAGATTAAAAAAAACAAGGAAATCCCTCACGGTTGGCTATTTCTGCTAGGTTTCAAACCCACGACCTCCCGCATACAAGACATAACACCCAACCACCACGCCACGCCATAGTTCTTGTGAGAATGTGGAAATATTTAGCCGTGCGCGCGCGTGTATATATATATATATATATATATATATATATATATATATATATATATAGTGTTTGGAGGATCAAAAGTCTTTGTTGCTTCAATTGAAGAATAGCCCCCAGTTCGATCCAAATCCCTCTGCTAAGTTGGTGACATGGAATCAAAGCAACGATTGTTGTCCATGGTATGGTGTGACTTGTGACGATTTTGGCTATGTTATAGGTCTCGACCTGAAGTTTGAATCCATCTCTGGATCAATTCCAAATTCATTTGCAAGCCTAAGTCATCACCTTGTTGAGTTAGATTTGTCATCAAACTATTTAATAGGTCCCATACCTTCGTTTCAAAGATCCACAAATCTCATTTCCATAGACCTCTCTAAGAATTCTCTTACAGGTCCAATTCCTTCCATTTACTTTGAAGGCCTTTAAAATCTTGTAAATATATATCTATCGTCTAATTCTTTCAACATGAGTATTCCTTCTTCTCTGTTTATTTATTGATCTGGGGAATAATTCATTCAGTGAAAATTCTAGGTTTCTTCCAAATGGTTCCTTGTCTCCTTTGGTTGGACTAGATTTGAGTAGTAACAAACTACCAGGGCCTATTACGGCGTACTTCTGTTATTTTTGAAGTCTCCGTGAACTCTCACTTTCTTTCAACAACTTCAGTGGCACTATATAAGATAGAATGTATCCATAGACTTCGAAATGTTACGTTGCTTGAGCTTTCACACAATAGCTTGTCAGTCAATGCAAGTATTAGTAACTCTAGCTTATCATCCTTTCCCCAACTAAAAGGGTTAGGATTGGCTTCTTGCAAGCTGCAAAAGTTCCCTCCTCTAATGAACCAATCGTTGCTGGGAATTTAGACCTTTCAAACAACAAAATTTCTGGGTTAATACTTAATACCCAATTTGATTTGGAATCTTGGTGATGGATATCTACATTTTCTGAATCTTTCTTTTAATCTCCTTGTGGGTTTCCAACGGGAATATGGTAATCCTTATCTTGTAGTCCTTGACCTTCAATCGAATCAGCGCTGCGGTGAAATCCCAATACCAATAGCAGCATACTATGTGGACTACTCGAGGAATAACTTCAGCTCTTCTATCCCTGTTGAAATTTGCAACACCATTGCCAATGTTTATTTCTTCTCAGTTTCACATGACAAGCTTTTTGGATCCATCCCTCCATCAGTGAAGGAAGCATATAGTAATGTGCAAAAAAATTGAATTGGGTTTCTATACCTGCCCTCTCTAATGTCATTTGGCTTTAATTTGGAGGCATAGTTCCGCAGCAAAACAAGTTTAAGGGGGCGGCTTTGTACAAATTACTAAAGATTAGGTCTGTCTCCAATCCTGATTGGAGACTATATGGGTTCTATTGTTGTTGTGTTGTATAGTCCATCTATGTTGTGGAAGACAAATGTATTGGTATCGGATCAATCTGATTTTTTTTCCATGATGGTGTACGCACATATATGGTTCCCAATAAGAATGAATCCAAATTCGAAGCAATATGGACAATAGGCCAATAGCACATAATAACAGGAAATATGAACCCATGAATTTGCCTAAATTTCGGACACCAACATATGTAACATCCACGAGTTGATGCACAAACCATAGGCATGGCCTTGCAAGGATTTTCTCCTTCTCATAGCATCAGAATCGAGCCTCACGGCACGGTTAAGCAACACAAGTTTAATTTGGTAATATATGAATAATATACCAGTGTTATTACTCTTTCTTCGTCAATGTCCTGCATTTTCTGCTGTGTCTTTTGATCCAACTTTTATGGCTTCTTCCTAACTACTTGAATAAAGCAAGAGCTGGAAAAAAAGGAACAAATTAAAGCCACTAATTAAGTACCTTGATATGGTTGTGGTATGGAGATTCAAAGTCTTCAATCAATTATCCTTGATGCCGGAGTCCACACGCCCAAATTTGAGTGCTTTCATGTAGCGGATGGATAACTGCAAAAAGCAATGAAAAGAAACTTTATTTGACAAATTTTCCTAGCCATCCGAAGCACAATGAACAAGAAAATGTAACATAATAACAGGAACAGGAATCCAACAAATTTGTCTATAGTTTTTTTGGAGTACTAACCTAACCATTGCTATATGGATTCAACATTTTGGGCTAAGTACCTGTGCCGACACGGGTGTGGGATAGGGATTGGATACGGCTGTTTCAAAGAGGACGCTGTCGTGAAACTTCTAGCTTTTTTTTGTAGAAATATGACGAAAAGAAGAAAGAATTATTTAGCCTATAACTTGTAGTATAAAAAAACATTGTAAATAACAGATGCATCAAGATTGGTGGTGCAACTTTCCATCAACTGGTTTGACACGGTTTCAACAAAGCAAGAATCAAAGACTATCAGATCAGAAAACGATTATTAAAAGACTAGGGGCAAGGGCCAAAGATCCTAAACTTCTTGTGGCCGGTGCAACAGCCATTGTTCCTGCTTCCTCCCATTAACTATATATTATTGGCCGGAAAGCAAAAAAGGAAGACCCAAGACGACTAGCTTCCTAAGTCTTGGTCTTTGAAGTCGAATGAAACACACAAAATATATGTATAGGACCTCAGAGAAACTAATCTAGTTTACACATGACTACATGTACTATTGTAAAAAAGACTATAGTATATTGGGGAATGTAGACATCATATTTTAATACTTGGCTGCGTTTTTAAATTTGGTTCTTGGGATAGTGAGTCAAGTGCACAAAGCAAACACCAAAGCTGGAAGGCCACAACATGCAACTAAAAAAAATGAGAATCGAACTCTTTACCTGGTTTTTCTCAATCACCACACTCACAATCTTCTGCTTTATCAGCATTCCACCAGTACACAGCCAATGTCTGGAGGATCAAAAGTCTTTGTTGCTTCAATTGAAGAATAGCCTCCAGTTCGATCCAGATTTCTCCATCAAATTGGTGAATTGGACTCAAGGCAATGATTGTTGTCGATGGAAAGGTGTGACTTGTGACCAATTTGGTCGTGTTATAGGTCTCGACCTGAACACGGAATTAATCTCCGGAGGATTAAACCACTCAAGTAGTCTTTTCCGTCTCAAGTTTCTACAATAGCTGAACTTGGCTTACAACGGCTTCAACTCTGGACAGTTTCCATCCAGTTTTGGAATCCTCACCAATCTAAGATATTTGAATTGTCGGACACTGATTTTTTTGGGCAGATTCCAATGGGATTCTCGCGCTTGACAAGGTTGGTGAAGCTTGATTTGTCTAAGGACTACTATTTTGATGGGAGACCTAGAATCCAAATTGAAAACCCAAATGTAGGCTGAGTTGTTACCACAATTACAAAAATGCCCCACTTCCTACAAATTTAGACGCCTTCCAAATTTTCTTTTTCATTCTTCTTTTTGGTTTTCCTCTTGTAATTAATCTGAGAAGTAAAACCACTCGTCGTTTCGGAAAAAGATAAAATAAAATGGTCCACTTGTAATTTTTTATTCGATGCATAATGAGAACCTCTTTTATTTTTTTTTTATTTTTGGTAATGCAGGGTGACTCCTGGGCACCTCGAACTATTCCCTATAGTCACTCCCACAATCATTTCACACACTAATTACGCATGGTGATGAGGTGACCCCAAGAGTTACTAGTAAGGGAATCAAACTTAAGACCGTTGAAATGAGCAAATCACTAAGTCACAAGCTAAGACCATCAGGCCAACCCAATTTTGTTCACCTTTACTGGTGGATAACCTCACCCTCATTTGGTCAATTATGTTGGTTTTCCTTGATGATCAGTATGGACTCTAAAAATTCAACTCAATTGAATATCGATAAATTATCAGGCACAATGATTTTAAATCCATCAATTAATGAACATTGCCATATCAAATATACAACACAAATAAAAATGTTCGAATAGTTATTTATGTGCTTATTATTTGCCAGATTAAGATGAACAAATCTTAGTAATTGGAAACAAAATGACAAACTCTTTGGAATTAGTTGATCATAATTGGTGTCAACCTCAAGCAAGCTTTTCTCAATTTTACTGAAACCAGTCGGAGGAGGAGACTAACAGTGCTCCATTGCTTCATCACTTCGCACCACATTTTCATTTGGGTTAATGAGGCAAAACATTCCTAATTTGTTGAGTCCTAAATTTTTGTTCTGATATTTTTTTGTTACTTTATTATTTTGTAATTTTTTGTTTAATTTTTTATTTTTGAGATTAAACATTTATTTCGACAGGGGAAATTATAAGATTATAAAATGTGGAAGAAGCTAAAAAAAAATTGTATAAAATGACAAAATACCAGAGTAATTATTTACTTTTGCTTGTGATCAGAGTAATTATTTACTTTTTTGATTACTATAAAATACCAAAATTTAGTGAGAATGATCAAAAGTTATGATGTGGATAAAAAAAAAAAAATCATGATCACAAATAACGTGGGACCCAATTGGTTCCCCACCGTTGAAAATGTCATACCTTGCTGGAGTAATAAGGTTTTGATTGAAAAGTTAAATAATTTATTTTTTTGTCGTTATTTGAATTTTTTTTACATTTGTTTATTTTACGTCAAATTTTTGTAACTTATTGATTCATTTCGGCTAGAGGAATCGGAAAAATAAAAAAAAAATTGATCGAGTCAAAAAGACAAATTTTTAACTTATTTTTGTCTTTATTCATAAAATTATGAGTTTCGATCAATTTTTTTTTTTACTTTTCTGATTCCTCTCATCGAAACGAGTCAATAAATCAAAAAAAATTGACACAAAACTAACAAATTCAAAAAAAATTAAATAAAGAAAAAAAAAAGTTACTGTTATACTTTTAAAGCCAAATCAAGGCCTAAATACTACGCTTGGTGCCCAGTGGAAATTTTAGCCATGGTAAACTTTGAAAGGACATTTTTTTAACCAGAGTTAAAAGTACAATTATAGTTTGAATTTTCCATCAACTACAAATTGGAAAGCAAAATGGGGGGACAAAATGAATTTACTATATAATATATATACATGTATGGGACCTCACTTACCATATCCACCAGTTTGCTTCACAACAACTACATAAAATGAGAACTGAATTCATTACCTGGTTTTTCTCAATCGCCACCCTCACAATCTTCTTCTCCATCACCATCCCAGTACACAGCCAATGCCTTGAGGATCAAAAATCTTTGTTGCTTCAATTGAAGAGCAGCCTCGAGTTCGATCCAGATTCTTCTGTCAAGTTGGTGAATTGGGCTAGAATCAATGATTGTTGTCAATGGAATGGTGTGACTTGTGACCGTTTCGGTCGTGTTATAGGTCTCGACTTGAACACGGAATCAATTTCCGGAGGTTTAAACGAGTCAAGTATTCTTTTCGGACTCAAGTTTTTTGAGAAGCTGGACTTGGCCAAAAACAACTTCAACTTCGCAGAAATTCCATCCAGATTTGGTGGCCTCACCAATCTAAGATATCTGAATTTGTCGAACACTCAATTTGTCGGACAGATTCCGATGGAATTCTCGCGCTTGACGAGGTTGGTTAAGCTTGATTTGTCTAATCGCGATGTTTTCAATTCTTACGGAATCCAAATTGATACCCCAAATTTATTTGCACTTTTTCGTAACCTTGGTGGGCTTACAGAGCTTTATTTGGACGGGATAAATATATCAGCAAATGGGCATGAATGGGGACAAGCCATTTCATCTGCACTGCCTAACCTGCAAGTTTTGAGCTTAAGTGATTGTTTACTTTCAGGCCCTATCGATTCTTCCCTTCAAAACCTTGAGTATCTTTCGGTAATCAATCTGGCTCAAAACAATCTCTCGTCTCCGGTCCCGCATTTCTTTGCGAATTTTTAGAACTTGAGTGTTTTGATTCTCGGTGCTTCGGAATTGCATGGAACGTTTCCGGACGTCATATTTCAGCGGGTACAAACACTGAAGACTCTGGATTTGTCACGTAATACACTACTCAATGGTTCTTTACCTGATTTCCCAGTGAATGGATTCCTTCGGAATCTGGTGCTCAGCGACGCCAGTTTTTCAGGGAATTTACCGGAATCTATCGAGAATTTGAGGGAGCTAAGAAGGATAGAGATTCACGGCTGTCATTTCAGCGGACCGATTCCAAGTTCAGTTGCAAACCTTAGTCAGCTTGTATACTTGGATTTTTCAAACAACAATTTTAGTGGTTCAATACCTTCGTTTCAGGGATCCAAAAATCTCACTTCCATAGTCCTCTCTCATAATTAATGCTCTAACAGGTCCAGTTCCTTCCATTTACTTTGAAGGCCTTTCAAATCTTGTATCTGTTGCTCTCATAAACAATTCCTTCCATGGGAGTATTCCTTCTTCTTTGTTTTCCCTTCCATCAATGCTTGAAATTGACCTTTCCTACAACCAATTCAGTGACATTTCTGGGTCTCTTCCAAATGGTTCCTTGTCTTCTTTGGTCATACTAGATTTGAGTACTAACAAAATACAAGGGCCTTTCCCCTCATTCATCTTTGATTTTCAAAGTCTAAATGCCCTCTTTATTTCTTCCAACAATTTGAGTGGCACCCTACAGCTAGAAAGTTTCCATAGGCTACAAAAGCTTGAAGTGCTTGAGCTTTCATACAATATCTTGTCAGTCGATGCAGGTATTAGTGAGTCGAGCTTATCATCGTTTCCCCAACTCATAGATTTAGCATTGGCTTCTTGCAAGCTGCAAAAGATCCCTCCAATAATGAACCAGTCGAGCTTGTTGGGTTTAGATCTTTCTGACAACCAAATTTCTGGGCTCATACCTAATTGGATTTGGAATATTAGTAACGGATATCTAAATCTTTCATCTAATCTCCTAGTGGGTTTTCAACAGGGTTTCATTATTCCTGTTGTTGGTTACCTTGACCTTCATTCCAACCAGCTCCGCGGTGAAATCCCAATACCAACAGAAGGGGCCTACGTGGACTACTCGAGGAATAATTTCAGCTCTTCTATACCTACTGAAATTGGAAACCGCCTTCCCAATGCTTGGTTCTTCTCTCTTTCTTATAACATGCTCTCTAGACCCATCCCTCCAACATTATGCAATGGGAGCCACCTTGAGATTCTTAATTTATCCAATAATAGATTGAATGGCACTATACCTCAATGTCTGATAGATAATGGGACTGCAACCCTCAGCGCATTGAATTTGCAGAATAACAATATTACTGGTAACATATTCTCGGAAGGTTGCACTTTAAGGACCCTTGAGTTGAATGGAAATAACTTGGAAGGGGAGGTTCCAAATTCCATGGCAAATTGTGCAAATACCGAGGTTTTAAATCTTGGTACCAACAACATAAATGGTAACTTCCCTTGTTTTTTAGCGAACTTATCAGAATTGCGCATCTTGGTTTTACGATCCAACAAGTTCCATGGAAATATTGGCTGCCGTGGTAATTACGACCTAGCTTTGAACAACTTCAGCGGTATTCTGCCGCCAAATTTCTTTTCGCAGAGGAAGGCAATGATGGATTGGGGTAATCGACAACCTAATGCCAATCACTTGCGGTTTGATTTTTCTCAAAATATCTACTATCAGGATTCAGTGACAGTTATCAACAAAGAGTTAGAGATGAAACTGGTGAAGATCTTAACTATATATACCATCATCGATTTCTCAAATAACAGTTTCAAAGAAAAAATACCCGACACAGTTGGAAACCTGACACAGCTTGGATCACTAGACCTCTCGTGGAACAAGCTCACTGGAAGCATCCCGGTGACACTTGCACATCTTACATTTCTCACATTCATAAACGTATCATACAATCAACTCGTTGGAATGATCCCAAGAGGCCCCCAACTTCAAACATTTCCAGGAACTTCGTTCGAAGGAAACAAAGGATTATGGGGACCCCGTTTGACAGCTATTGAAGCAAAACCGGCACCGCCAACATTGAATGGTACGCAGTCATATACTGAGGAGGATAAGATAAACTGGGTCTACATAATCGCTACGTTGGGATATACTGTGGGGTTTGGCGTAGTTGTTGTGCCACTTTTATATTCAAAAAGATGGAGACAATGCTACTACAAACCTCTCGATAGAGCTATTGTGAGGATTCTCCATCATCAAGAGCAGCGAGCAAGACATGAAAGCAGAAGAGACAACATAAACCAGCTTCGAAGACGCCAGCCATGCACCACTGAAGGGTTCAATTGAGTAAAATCAGGTAAGGGTTAGTTATTTAAAATTTTTATGTTAAGAATATTATGTTTATGGAAAACAGAATGGAAAATATGAAAATAAAATATTAATTGTCCGCAAGCTAGCAGAAATTGTGGCAAACCGCAACCTAGCATTCCAATATACTGTTATTTAAGTAATACTCTTTAGCATTAGTGACCCTCGGTTTATTTTGTTTAGGGACGAGATTGTTTGAGTAGGAGTCCTTATCTTGTTTTGGACAGTATCATATATTGGCAGGTGGGTTTTGGACTACTTTAGTTACATGAATTTTCAAGTTTATAATGGCATCGTTGCTAGTAATTATAGATTATTATTTATCTTGACTATTTCGCTCATTTGACAATGTTAGGGATAGAAAAATAATAAAAAAATGAACTCTTTAATTTCTAATTCCTAAACAGAATCATTGAGGATATGTTAGATATTCCATTGATAATAAGCTACTTTACAAGTTACAACTTATTTAACCAAACAGAACTTCTATTCAAGCCCTTTAAAGGTACACCAAACATGTTTACAACTTATTTTAAGTTTTTTAAATAAGTAGTCAAAAAATCTATACTCAGAAAATCTAAATTATACTGTAAGTGATAGTAGTAAACAAGGCGATTATGTACAGTTTTAATAATAAATTCTCAAAATATACATGTGCAAATTCATAAATATTCATAAGACTACTTAGGTAAGTCTATAAAGATGTTTATTTCGGCAAGTCTAAAGATGGTTTTGTGCAGCTTCTAAACAAATAATGCTGTTGATGTTCTCTCTTTATTTTTCTCATTCGAATTCGTAAAACCTAATTTACTCTATTCTAAGAGACTTGGGGAGGGAAAGGGGTGCTTACGAGAATCGAACCCTACCAATGTGCATGAGAATATAAGGGGACACTGATTACACTCCACTCCACTTGTTGTTAATGTTCTCTTGCTGTTAGTTAATTCAATTTCTATGATTGCTTTTAAATTTGACCACCACTTGATATATTTTGATCTGCGTTCTTTCGAAACCACGGTTGACGTAACTAAATTATCATCTTTTCATGCAAAATGCAACAATGTAATATAAATGATTAAAAGAAAATAATTATAGCTAGAGGACGGTGTGGAACTAGTAGGACAAGCAATTTAAGGGTGGCGTTGTCGTGATTTGATAATTTCACTAGTGGGGTAGCTCCCCACCACATGTTTGCTATGCGGTTGGGTGTGCGTCATAAAATATTGTTGTTTGGCTTGGGGCCTATTTTGGTTCACACATTATTTCTACGATTATAGAATTTGGTTCAATAGTTGTTAATTTTCATGGGTAAACTCTTAACTTTGGCATATATTCTAAATTCTCACCTGAACTCGTTTATTCCTTTTCAGGCAATCACGTAGAGGGGAAAAGTCTTAGCATTGGGCACTAAGTTGGCTTTCCTTATTTTATGTCATCTAGTAATTTTGGTTATTTGAATTGCGAGTATGTTATAATATGACATGACATGTTACTTGTCTATTTTCTGCTTTTCTAGTTGGGCTTAGCAAACACAATGATTTGAAATAAATTGAGCTTGTACTATTTATCGGTCAGTGTTCACTAAATAGAAGCTCTGGTGGATATTTTCAATAATGCTTTCGCATTTTACTTTAGTGATTCTCTTTAACTTGTAGAAATTAAAGGTTGCGGTAGGTTAGACTTATAGGCCGGTCACAGATTCCTAGATCCCCGGGTTTGGGTTGTGAAAATCTGAAAAGGAAGAGCTATGTAGCATCCTTCCTATTCTAGTAGGCTCTCTCCCCAGTCTACTTGGGACTTGGGAGTGCCTATGTGTTTACACCAAATTTTGACCAAAATTAATTAAAGAAATGGTTTTAGATGCCAAAGAAGGTTTTAAAATTGGTATCAACGATTAAAAGGGGCGTTTATTCGACTTAAGACATGAGATGTCATTTAGCCGTTTTAAATGAAGAGCATGGCCCAGATCTGAAGGAATTTGGGCACGGCCTAAGCCCTTATAATGAAGCTCAGGGCAGGCCTTGGGGCAACAAGGTTCATTTAGGCCTAGACCAATGCCAGCCAAACCTCGTTTGGATCACCTTTATCAACAGGTCCAAATCAGTTAAAGCCTGGGATTGGTTCTTTAGGCCTAGATCCAGAATGGCCAGATTAGCCAAAGGCCTATTTCCATATCAATGGCCAAGAGCAGATCATTGGGCCAAGATTCTCCATAGGTTGGGCTTGGCGTTGGGCTTTTTGTGGGCCCGATGTATTTTCAAAGCCAACGTTATGTGGCTCTGGGCCCAGAATACCTTTGTCTAGATCTTTGAGGAAGCCTCTAGAAAGGGTAGCTGCTTGAAGCATGTGAAGAAGATTGCTAGAGTAGAGATGGGTCCCATGGCTCAAGTTCCAAAGTCAGTCTTCAACTAAATGGTCGGCTGGAGGGAAACGTGTGGAAGCAGCTCAAAACAAGAGAAGCTGCTCACAAGCAGCTCGTTTTGGGCCTGTTTGGCTCTTCTTACACGGGAAAGAGATGGACCAAGTCCCAAAAATTCCTTTTGTTTTGAACCAATTCAGAGCCTTCAAGCAAGGGCCCACAAAAGCAGAAAAGTAGCTGGAAAGTCTACTGATTTGCAGAAAAGTTTCGGCCCTTAGTCTTAGAAGGCCCCAAGATCTTCTTTTTAGTAAAAACTTGGCCTGAAATGGTTCATTTCAGACCTGAAGCAAAACTGCTAGCTAGCCTAAGTCTTGAAGTAAGAAGCAAGGAAGGAGCAGGTGTCGCGCGTCTATTGGAAACCATGGAAGCTGCTCAAGCAGCCCAAGGCCAAAGGTGGCTGCCTATAAATACTTGAATGAATGGCCTTACCAAAGGTCCACAACCTTCAAAGCCCACAGCTTATGCAACTTCATTTACATTTCCTTTACTTTCAAAACATTGCTTGTATTCACTGCAATTTAGCTTAAGTTTTTATCGCATTCCCTTGTACCCAAACTTCGTTAAACCGTTAATAGAGTTCTTTTAATTAAAGTTCAACTTTGTTCTATCTTTCTTTCCATTTTCTAACAACGGTTAGGAAATATTAAGCCCATATCCTACAATGGCAAGCAACGAACCATTTCACGGCCTTACCCCTTAGGTCGTATACAATTGCTCTAGAAGAAGTCAGATTTGAGGCGTTCAGGCCTTGACATCAAGTTGGGCTGCCATTCAGTCCTTCTGGTTTTGCTCTTTTTGAGGAAAACACTTTGTTATCCTCCTAAGAAGCAAGGATTGTAACAAGCTTAAGGATTGAAAAGGATGGGATTCTGTGCAGAATTCATTCTGGACCAACTGGAAGGCTAATTGGGATGTCCAGTCTACCATTTCTTAGGAAAAAAAAAATTTATCTGGTTCTTCCATCATGCCCCTAGATGGGTATTCATTGAATGACTCATTTTCTGTGGTAGATTATGTACTAAGGACAAGCTGAGAAGTTAAGTGGAGTGGAGTGGATTATCTACTAAGGACAAAGCTGATACTCCCTCCGTCTCCTTTTAAGTGTTCCGCTAGCGCTTCGTAAATCCAACTCATTAAAAAAATATCATCATTACATCTTTCACATCAATTTTTATTTTCACTTTCCCTAGTTACCCTCTATGGAGACATCATCATTACACTTTTACTCACTAATTTTTCAAAATGGAATCTACTTTAGGGGCAAAATGGAAAATGTACCAACTTTTACCCACTAACTTTACAAAATGGATACTTATTAAGGGACAGCTCAAAATGCTGGACTTTAAAAAGAGGACGGAGGGAGTAATACAATTTAGGCTAACAAAATTGATTCGAAGCTTATACAATTTCCTGGAAACAGAGATTCAAAGCATACGGAAAAAGTCGTAGCCAGAGGTCATTCAGGTGATAACAGTCCTAAAATACCACTTCCTCATAAGCCAGCTCAATGGGTTAAGCTTCATTCAAAACAGCCAGAGGTCATTTGAGCAGGCGAATTACTTCTATACCATTAAATATTTGTGAGAAACAACTTTATTTTGAATAAAAACTAGGAACGTGGTTGGTAGGTACCTAGGGCGGTCACCCGGACTCTTCTGACCCTCGGTCCGCCCTTGCCTATTGACAAAAATCGAACAAGACCATCACATAATAGCAGAAACACAAAAATCCAATTAGTTGCACAATGCAGGAGCGAAATTGGGTGCATGTGAGGGGGAGCGAGGTGATATATATATGTACATATATATATGTATATATATATATGTATATCACTTAGGATCCAATGAGTGATCCCGCACGGACTTACCGTGCGGGACTCCCCTTTTCCGATCGAATTGCGATGATCCGAGCCGCTCAAAGTGTGCAGAATGTGATTTTAAGGATACCCGCGAGAAATCAGCAAAAAAAATGATCGGGAATGGCTTGATCCGAGCAGTTTTTTACTGAACCGTTCCATGAAAAACTGTTCGGAACAAGCCTTTCTCGATCATTTTTTTTGCTAATTTCTCGCGTGTACCCTTAAAATCACGTTCTGATCACTTTGAGCGGCTCGGATCGTCGTGATTTGCTCGGGAAAGGGGAGATCCGGACTGTGTATATATATATACACACACACAGAGCCAGGTTCCAGTGAGGGATCCCGCATTTTAATAAAATGCGGGACTTCCCTTACCAATTGAATTTCAATGATCCGAGCCGTTCAAAGTGATCAGAACGTGATTTTAAGGGTCCCCGCGAGAAATCAGCAAAAAAAATGACTGGGAAGGGTTTCATCCGAGCAGTTTTCATTGAACGGTTCAAAAAAACTGCTCGGATGAAGCCCTTCCCGGTCATTTTTTTTGCTAATTTCTCGCGGGGACTCTTAAAATCACGTTCTGCACACATTGAACGGTTCGAATTTTCAAAATTTGATCGGAAAATGAAAGTCCCGCATTTTAACGAAGTGAGGGATCCCTCACTTGATTCGTGGTGTGTATATACACACACACAGGAATATTCTAAAGTTAATAGCCTCTATATATAGGAGCGTTAATTTACGTAACTATACCATTTTATGCAGATGAAAATACATGTCCTAAGACTATTACGTAAGTACTACTCCCTCCGTCCCTTTTTAAGTGTCCTGCTTCGTAACTCCAACTTATTAAAAAAACATCATCATTATACCTTTCACATTAACTTTTTCCTCCACTTTTCCAACTTACCCATCATCATTACACTTTTACTCACTTACTTTTCAAAAATGAATTTACTTTTAGGGGCAAAATAGACAATGCATCAACTTTTACTCACTAACTTTACAAAATTGACACTTATTAAGGGACAGCCCAAAATGAAATACTAGAACTCTAAAAAAGGGACGGAGGGAGTACTATTTTTCATTAGCCCATTCGTAGTTTTTGTCCATCGCAATAGCTTAGTGTAGCTTTTTTGCCGCCTGATTTGTAAAAGGGATGTGATCCTCTCTAGTCTCCAGTTACTGTCACACAGACATTCAATACAAAATTAATACTCTTACCGGTAAAGAGTATTCTTGTGGGACACTTGTGAGACACCTCCAACAACTGTCTCAGACAGTTACTGAAGAGGACCCCACCAGTTGGAATGGTACCTTCATGCTTGGTCTTGAAGTAGCGAATGGAATAACTCAACGAGGAAGAAAGACAGAAGAAGAGGAAAGCTCCAAATCAACAAATTGGGAATGTGGACATCATATCTTTATTCTTGCCTACATTCCATATTCTCAATTGGACTAGTTTATCCCTTTTCAGGCCGATCATGTGCAGGGAACAAGATTTAGCATTGGGCACTAAGTCGGCTATCACTTTTTTATGTCATTTAGTAATTTCAATTAATTGAATTGCAAGCATGTTATAATATAGCATGACATGGTACTTGTCTATTTTCCGCTTCTCTAGTTGGGCTTAGTGAACCCGATGATTTGTAATAAATTGAGCTTGTACTATTTATCGGTCAGTGTTCAATAAATACAAGATTTGGTGGATATATTCAATCATGCTTTCACATTATTATTTTAGTGACAGTCTCTTTACCTGATAGAAATTAAAGGGTGCGGGAGGTTAGATGTACAGGTCGGTCACAGATTTGTAGACCACCTGATAAATTGAAGAGGATGAAAAAAGTATTTATGTATATTGATTCTAGCACATTACAAGAATGATTTATACATGTACTAGATACATCACGACGTGCAAGGCACGTCCGTCATGCCCGTTGAATTGAATCGTGCTGAATATTTTTGAGAGCATAGGCTGCATAAGGATGAGCGAAGAAATCTTGCTTCAACAGCTTCAAAATGCCTGCAAAATATGACGATAAAAGGTGAAACAACTGGTGGTAGATAACCTGAATGTACTCCTCTAGGATAGATGCACAAAACTACAACTCTAATATGATGAAGAGAACTCACACAGAGAGCTTCCCATTAGACACCTGCTGCAACTGTAGATGAACAAAACATTTAGTGTCGTCTAACTAAAGAAGTTTTAACACAGGAAAATTAGTAGGAATTGGAGCATCACGAAGCAAAACTTTCAAATTAACAATCTGGAGTTCAAGTGTCTTCTGCTTCAACTGCACATACAAGTTCCAAAGTGAAAACAAATCCAAAACCTTGAAAGGGCATTTTAAGAAGAAACGTAGAAATGGCTTATAAACACGTGAAAAAGTTACCATCTGTGCGTGCTGCTGTTCAAAAAGAGCATACTGATCTGCAAGCTGCTTCAATTTGCTTCTTAACCTAAACTTGAAGATTTTGTGCATTAGATTGGAAAGCTCCACACAGCGTTGTTGTTTCTTGATACCAAGTAAGCCACCCATTCTCTTCTTGGCTTCGGTCCTCTGTAAAAGCTAAACGTTATATCTCAACGCTATTATAAGGCGCTGAAGATAAAGCTCTTAAGCTGCAAATAGCTGCTGGTGCAGAATGCACACACAAAAATTTCAACAACTCTGATCCTCTTCATACCACAAGCCAAAACGTCAAACACTAACTCAAAAGAGAAACAAAATTTCACCAGTTGCTAACTATTCTTTACTAAGACCTCTGACAATTACAAAGAAGAGTCATAAAGGTATACTCGTGCATATAATCCTGTGGAAGTTATTAGGGCTATAAGGAATATGAAGACACAATCTGTAAAAGGTTAGGAAGGAAGCAGGAATGTGAAGCCATGAAACTTAGCGTGGAAACCTATAACTTAATGCAACGGCAATGATGAAATTGTTGTTTCTGCTTGAAATATAGTTCAGAACACGTTCTATAAAAAATGCCATAAGCCTTACATAACACAGATTGCTTTCACAGCATCAGACAAAAATTAAGTTTCAAAGCCAGCAACTGTTTCCACCAACTCAAGAAACCCCTTCTTCAATCTCTACGGCTACCAACACGAGAACTTTCACATAATATGAAAGCTTTGAATGTCAAGTAAACTGAAAAGTTATTTTAACCATTGAGGGAAATAAGCATGTTATTTCTCATGGGCAATTGGGCCTCATCACCATGATGGAGGAAAGAAGCGTCCAATTTTTCAAGAAAGACTCAAGCTAAGGCGCCTATGGACATTCATCTACATGCATTACAGAGACATGAGCCAACTTTCCCACATTGCAATGAATCAAATTGATATATGAGTTGGTAAAGTAACAATGTCAAGTAAATGTTAGAATCAACTCAAGAAAGATAGAATCTGATGTTGATATTTAGTTTGAGTGTGTAATCTGTATAGCAGATAATGGGCAAGAGAATAAATTTGAACATGTTGGTTACCCACTTATACATAAGCTAGATATTATCCGAAGACTAATTTACTACCTTCGACAACCAAACCATCTCTTCTAAAACATGATCCCAACGCATCTTAGGGCATCAAGGCTCTTTTGGAGCTTCAAGTGCCTACAATAGCCAAGTATCCATCAGAAAGGTTAAAAATAGCAGCTGACGAGTAAACTATAGATCTGTTCATGCATTCTCGATACCAGTATTTAACAACCTATAATAAAAGAACTAAAAAGAGATAACATTGCTAGATAATTCAAGGTTATTGCTTTGAAAAAGAGAAAGAACCACCACTCAACACAAATGAAATAGGTTATCCCAGCATGTAAAAGACAAACATGAAACTGTCACACATTTCTAAACCATAGAGAGCACTAAACAAAGAAGCTAAGGAAGGAAAAATGCTTACCAGGGGTGGCTCAATTCTGTCCATTTTTTACATACAGCTTCTAATCCCACCTAAAAAAATCAAATGATTCCCTCTCGATTATCATCCTACAAGGAAATAACACTCATCAGACATGCACAGCTCATTAATCTAGCATTAATCACAATTAACCCGGAGGATAGAAAATTCACCTTTAAAAATCAAGTTCCAAGTGAATCCTAGATCGAGTTTGTGGAGGAGTCAGCCCTAATTCTCAACACCAAAACCTGAAACCACTGACCGAACACCACAAACCCAAGAAAATAGAAACCCATCTCAAAATATATAATTCTCCTAGACCCAAAACCCAACAATCCGAACCAAGAAAATGAGAAACCCTAAATAAAAATCAAAACTAAACTTCTAAACCTACTTCAGAGACTGATCAAATTACAGACCCAACACACCGAAGTGGAAAAAGGAAAAGTTTCAAAATTCCAAACCAAATCAGATTTGAAGCCGCAAGAATAAGAATCAAGAGTGACGGATGGGATCACCGTCTTTGACTCGGAGAGAGAGACACCTGGTGGTGATGCCATTGATGGAGAGAAGAGGCGGTGCGGTGGCGCAGAGTAGTGGCGGTGGGTCAGAGGAAGAGAGAGAATCGAGAGTGAGGGTCTGAGGAAGACAGAGGGAGAATGAGGGAGAGGAGGGGAGGATGTGGAAGGTGCTGGATGCCCATCGTGCCACGTAGCCCACCATACACAAGCAGGTAAAATGGCAATTGTGCCCAACTTACCAAGAGCAATGTGCCAGGAGAGGAGGGGCAAATTGGTCCAAATTGGCCAAAATGCCAAGTGAAAATCACCCCAAACGTGATCTTCTTTAGAAGGGCTAGGACAGCAATAAAGTCTACCTAAATCAGATCCAAAATCTAAGGAGCTATACATGGAAAGAGATTATTCTATGCCTACAAACTAGAATTACAAATCAAGATCTTCACAGAATATCTTAACAAAACTAACTCCATAAATTGAGGCAAATCAAATCTCAACACCTCCGGATTTGGATTGTTGAAAATCTAAAAAAGAAGAGCTATGTATTATATCCTTCCTATTCCAGTAGGTTCTCTCCCAGTCAGGTACTTGGGATTTGGGAGTGGCGTCTTTGATATCCACCTAAAAAAGCGAGGATTGTAAAATCTAAGGGAATTTGTCCTGGTGATATTAACACTTGACGAAAGTTTTTATCAAGGATAGGAATCCCCTCCGATAGGAAGGCGATCACCGAGGATGGCTCCATTGAAGAACCACGCCCGGATTGATCAATGACCTGTAGGGAGATGGAGTATTTAGAGAATTTTTGAAAAGGGGTTTTTGGGCATTGCTTGGGCCGAGTTTAGTAAAGACTGCTTACAACGAAATATTCCTCGCTACACACTTTCCCAAAGACCCATACACGAGCGAGCGATTCGCCATAGTCCAATCGATTCTTCGAACATCGCCTAAGAGACTGAGGCTGGGTGTAGAGAGGGGGAGAACCGGAGCCAAGAGCGTGAACCTATGCATGGGTAGGTCTATCCCCAACTCCTATGTTGACGTTCTCCTATATTGGTGTGTTTGGCTTTTGCCGGGCGTAACATTATATTTTATAAAAAAAATTCCTTATAACATAGGGCCAAGACAGCCAACAAAGGATACCCTACAAGAAGACCACTACAATTAAAATGCAAGGAGTTCCGGTTCCAAATATCATCGGAAGATCGATAAAAGAAGAAGAGAGGGGATCCTTCTATCCTCCAATAACTTGTCAGCCTTAATTCCAAACTCATGAAGATCTTTTTTTTTTCTCTCTTGTTTGTTCTTTGTTTTGTCTTTCCAATTTTTGAATAGCATCTTGGATAGGCCTTTCTCCACGCATGTTATTCCCTTCCCTTCTCTTCTTACCAGCCACGGGCATCTTCCGACCAAGAGGCGGGCTAGTAATAGATTGGCTCATGGAATTTGATGTAATAGCAAAGTGTTCAACAAACCTCCACTGAGACCAAACAATCTTCCTTCAAAATTAGTCCTTCTCACAATCCAAGGGTGGGCAAATAGATTCACCCACCACAGAAACCTCGATCGTTCAAGCTATTAACCTCATCGGAGGAGTTAATTTGCTAGCTACCACGATCAAAAGATTGTCCTTTTTAATCTCCTCATCAGTCATCACCATCATCATCTTCCTTATCTTCATTCACCCCATCTTCTTCCCTATCCAAGAATCTCTTCCGGAGCATTTGCATTAATCACAAACTGCCCCCAAAATATTGTTGACCACAATTTGATCTTCCATAACTCGAATCGGGTACACTTTTCCATTAGCCTCCAACTTGATCTCTTGATTGACACAACTCCAAAGAAATTGGTAGAGATTTGCACTTTTCCTGAAGAGAAGGATAACCCTTTTGAAGTTCCTTCATCAAGAGTAATTGCCTCCCCCCAAATCCTTCCAATGCTAAAGAAAGTGTATGGAATCCACAAATGCAAAGGAACTCCGTAGCAATTAACCCAGACAATGCGTGAGGCTTCAATATCCAAATCATCCACTGACGAACATCTTCAAAAAAATTACCCAAACAATTATCACGAGTGCCTTCAATCATAGACCTCACATCTCAATGGAGGGAAATCCGGAAAAATAAGAACCACAAACTTTCCTCCCATAGACCTAATCTGTATATCCAGAACACCCTCACTAATAAAAGCATTGTTGATTGAATCCACAGATCTTAGAGATGGTAGTCTTGAAGTTCTAGTAGATTACTAAGAGGCTATGAGATAAACCTAAACCCTCCTCCCTGTTTAACAATACTAGTAGAGTCTCATTAAACAGTGTCACCCTCGAATTTAAATCCTGGCTCTACCACTGCCAAGAGGTATCATAATGACTTCTTCTGTTTTTATCGGCAAAGAGAATTTTATTAGAATCTCGATAAGGGGTACATAGGGCGAGCATCATAAAAACAATCATGTGCAAGCCACAATCCAGGGGGAGAGGAGAGAACCAACCAAGAGTTGGTAGAAAAAATACAATAAAAGTAAATCAAACTTCAAATGAAGGTCCAACCTTGCCAAGCATTTAAATCCTGTTTAATACCATCCAAGTGATTCCTGAAGTCTTCAATCGAATAGGAATCAAGCCTGCATCATCCTTTTACCAAAAAGCCACCCTAAGTTTGATTAAATCAACAATATCGCTTGCCACAGGTTGAATATCCTTGAAGAAAAGATCATTCCTAGGCTTCCAAACTGACCAAAGAAACTTGATTTTTACTACTTGCTATGCAACATTAACAATTGCTCATAATGCATTTTCACAATTTTTCCACGACGAACATCATTTGCACATTTCAAAATTTAAACTCCTCCAACAACTGCAGTCTGCAACATTCTATCTTATGCTCATCTGCTTATAAAATCCTCTCAAACCAAATGACGTATCTCCTCATTAAACACCAAATCAAAACACTGACACAAGTTGGAAAACGCACTAATCATATGGATTCAACACCATACTATGTAGGGATGCAAGTGAGCTTTATTCGAAGAGGTGGCAATTCGGTGGCACACATTGTGGCCAAGAATGCTGTGAGAGGGAGTGGGTTTCGTTCTTGGGAATTCCTCCTCCCCCCCCCCCCCGGGCTTTTCCATCCACTTTGTGAGGATGGGAGCCCCATATGATGTATTTGATCTTCTTTGTTTTTTGATTTTAATACAATCTCTCCTAAACTTTGGCAAAAAAAAAAACACCATACTCTGTATAATCAATTAGACCAAATAATAGCACAAAATGGATAATATTGTTGGAGTTTGTCTCTCACATTGCTAAATTATCTCCTCCAAAACTAGTATATGAGCCTGTGCAGTCTCTCCACTCCTTGCCAATTGGTTTGGAGTTGGATGCTTTAACAAATACAATGTAGGTGAACGAAATCTATTCAAAGCTTACACAATAAGAATTTCCTGGAAAGAGTGATTCAAAGCTTACGAACAAATTAAGTCGTAGCCAGAGGACATATAGGTGATTAACAGTCCCAAAGTAACACTTCCTCATAAGCCCCAGCTCAATATGTTAATCATCATTGAAGCATGTGCAGGAGGATTAATTAGGGATTGAAGAGGTAATTGGATAGGAGGATTCTCTTGCAAACTGGGCTCAATTCGGGGCTTGCGGCTGAAACTTGGGCACTCCACCGTGGTCTTAACTTTCTGAAACAACAAAACTTAATAGGACTGGAAATTGAAATAGATGCAGCAAATTTAGACAGTCTCCTCAATTCCGATCGATGATAGTGGTCACCACCTATATAATCTAATTTCTGATTGCAGGTCCTTTCCACAACAATTGGGCGAGCCACCGATTAAGCACATCGTGTGGGAAAGAAACAAGTGCGCCAAGTCGCTAACCTTCAAGTACAAGACTCTAAAATGCATTGTTTTTCTTTTCCAAGTTATCCCCAAACGATGTACTCATAATTTATTTTGTATTGCATAATATCCTGTTTAACCAAAAAAAGATTAAAAAAAATTTCCATTATCATTGGCATAGGGTATTTAAGGTCCATTTGCGTGTCTGCTGATTTCAAATGGAGGGAATTGATGTTCAACTTCAATAAAAGAGGGTTTTTTATGTAGTAGATGAGAGTACGAGGAAGAGATGTTCTCTTATTGAGATCATATAGGGTTTTTTAATCCCTATATGCCCGGTGGTGGACACAGAATTTTCACGAACGGGAGTTTCATAAAATAAAAAAATAAAAAATTTCCAAGAGTTTGAAGAGTTAATATTACTCAATTTTTCGGAGAGAATGATAAATGTTTACCAGATTTATTACATGGGGTTCGATAAATTCTAGTCTAGGGGAGGGGAAGGGGATAGGGGTACTATAGCCATGATTTAGATTTGGGTGGATTCATTTGTGTAGTTACATGTTCTGCGTAAAAATGTGAAGAGAAAGTTTTAGTGTCAAGACATATGATTGAGTCTTATATTTGTTAATTTTGTCTTTTTGTCGAAAAATAATCAAGGTTTGGTACAACTCTCTTGTGATTTTCAAACAAAACCATAGAGACATTATTTTCATGGTATTCATTTGTCAAATCCCTTTTTTACAAAAACAGATTATACGAATAGTGGCAAGTGTCTATTCGAATTCCATACATGTACGTGCCTCTGGGATGGGGTGAGATTCGGACCCGCACCAACACTAGCTAAGGGCCACAAGATCACTCCATTCCATATCTGTAGCGATCAAAATAAACTTGTCAAAATATTGAGACATAGCAGCATTCCTCCATTCCAAATATATATACTTGTCAAATATGGAGAAAAATATACAGCTATCAAAACCTTGTCAAATATGGGGAAAAATATACAGCTATCAAAACAGACTTTTCTCCATATACAGGTAGCTATCAAAACAGACTTGTCAAGTAGGGAGAAAAATATACAGCTATCAAAACATACTTGTCAAATATGGAGAAAAATCACTTGAACAAATATGTAATGCAGCAGCATCCCAATAGCTTCTCTGATGGAAAAAAATGTAATGAACAGACCCAACTAAACCATGGATCCTCTTTTAGTCTATACACTTGCATGGTCCTGGCAATTAATAGTCATGGTCCTAGCAATGAATAGTCATTGTTCTTACCCGAGACGAATTCCAAAGTACTGGTCCTTGAGGAGAGTACGTACAAGTGGTGACACATCAAAGGAAATATCATGGGACCTTCGGAGGAATTAGTTTTCAACACAAATGCACTTGCAAATAATTGGATTTTCCCATTATTTGTAATATAGGACGGTAAACTTAGTTGCATGAAGCAGGAGCAAAATTGGGTGCAGGTGAGGGGAAGCGAGATGATATGTATATATATAGGAATCTAAAGTTAATAGCCTCTCTATATATAGGAGTAGGGGTGGCAAATTAAACCCAAACTCATTAAGAAACGAACCCACCTATTAAAAAATAGATCCAATCCAACTCATTTATCAGTTGGGTTAGAATGGTTTCAAACCCATCTAACCCATATATTATTGGGTCTTAATTGGTTTTCAATTGGGTCAACTTAAATGCCCAATAGGTCATGAACATTACCCAACAAAAAACCTAAACCAAAATGCTTGCAAACACTTAAACTGCATAAATACCTGTTGATTTGTGAAGAACAGAGAAAATCTTTAGAGAGAGAGAGAGAGAGAGAGAGAGAGAAGAACAATACCTGTTGGGTTTAGGAATTTTTCATTTCGATTGATCTACTTCTCCATTTGAAGCTCGCTCTCTCTCTCTCTGATTTTTTTTTTTTGATCCTTCTCTCTCTCTGATAACCACCTCTCTTTTTTTATCCATCTCTGATAATAAACTCGCGCGAGATTTTTTTTAAAATCATATGGTAATTAATGTGTTTGGGGAATTTTTTGGAATTTTTTAACGAGTAATTAACTTGAAATGATCTTGCATATTTTGTTAATCAATCTTTTAAGGGGATTTGTCTCGGCAATGTAAAAATATTTGATCAAAACTCATACTCCCTTCGTCCCTTATTTAGAATCCAGTATTCCATTTTGGACTGTCCCTTAATAAGTGTCCATTTTGTAAAGTTAGTGGGTAAAAGTTGGTGCATTATCTATTTTGTCCCTAAAAGTAGATTCCATTTTTAAAAAGTTAGTTAGTAAAAGTGTAATGATGATAGGTAAGTAGAGAAAGTTGAGGAAAAAGTTGATGTGAAAGGTATAATGATGAGGTCTTTTTAATAAGTTGGAGTTACGAAGCAGGACACTTAAAAAGGGACGGAGGGAGTAATTTTTTTCAAAAAGACAAGAATAAAAAAAATAAGTTGATTTATCGACTTATTTTTGTCTTTATTCAAAAAATTATGAGTTGCGATAAAAAAAAATTACTTTTTTGATTCCTCTCATCTAGAAAAATCAATAAGTCATAAAAGTTTGATGCAAAACAAATATATGCCAAAAAAAAAAATTAAATAAAGACAAAAAAGAAGTTGCTTAACTTTTCAATCCAAACCCACCCTTAGCAATAATTAATCATATTGATCATTTCCCAATCCCAAGCGTCAGATCCGGAATGACGGGTGCCACAAGATCGATGCAGGTTCGCTTAAGATTAATGTTGATAGTGCTTATAATGCCGTCTTTGAAAGAAATAACATGGAAATAAAAGAAATGGGAAACGACTTTCACTTTTTTTTTCCTTACACTTTCTTACCTTGAAATCAATTTTGCAAACTACTATTGAATATTGAATATTGACTGTTAAAGGTATATTTTACTGTTATAAGAGAGATTGGGGGTGGAGATAGCCCACAAGTTTGGCCCAATCTGGCAGAAGGTTTAAAGAAGCTAATCTAGACATAATAATCACCAATAATTTAGAAGAAAAAATCAAGTTAAAAAAAACCTCAAAACTTTGAATTGCTAAGTCCAAATTTTTTTTGAAATTCAGTAGAATCTCTATTCGGTTCAGTAATTTTAGTATACAGGGGTAATTTGGTCATTTTAGTATATAGGGGTATTATGGTAGTTTTAGTATGCAAGGGTAATTTCGTCATTTAAATGTACAAGGGTGATATGGTCATTTCAGTGCATATGGGTATTTTAGTCATTTTTTATTTTAATTGGGTTAATGGGCGGGTTGAGTTTGATTTTAAATAAATGAGTTGGGTTGGGTATGGGCAATTGGACTACTAATTAATTTGGTCTAAATGGGTCAATGACCCATTAAAGATCCAACCCACTTATAACTTACCCAATTTGGCTCAAACCCGCTCATTTGACACCCTTATATAGGCGTGTTAATTCATGTAACTATACCATTTATGCAGATGAAAATAGGGAGACTTAAAGAATAGTCCTTGGGTTCTACTCTTTGTAAGTTTTCATCCGGCACTTTTTGAACAGTTATGTTTTCATTCCCACTTTTAAATAATTCTAGGATTACCCTATTATATATATATATATAGGCATGGATTTTGGGGACCAAAAAATAATCTGGAAGATCTTCTAGCCTAATTTTAGGATAATCATCCCTAATTTGAATCCCAAAAATTTGAGCAATGAAAAATATTAGCCTCTCTATATATAGGAGTGTTAATTTACGTAACTATACCATTTATGCAGATGAAAATACATGTCCTAAGACTATTACGTAACTAATATTTTTCTCATTTTGCATTAATCCACTACAAGAATTTTGGGATCTCCCAACGGTTTTTTAGTAACGGTTAAAAAAACCGTTGGTATAGATGGTTTTTAGCAACGGTTTTCCAAACGTTACTAGAAACAGGACTATAGCAACGGTTTTCATGCCACCGTTACTAGATTACAAGACTATAGCAACGGTTTTCCATAACCGTTACTAAAAACCCGACTATAGCAACGGTTTTCCATAACCGTTACTAAAACCCGGACTATAGCAACGGTTTTACATAACTGTTACTAAAAACCGGACTATAGCAACGGTTTTCCATAACCGTTACTAAAAATCGGACTATAGCAACGGTTTTCCATAACCGTTACTAAAAACCGGACTACAAAGACGAAAAAATTGATTTATTGACTTATTTTTTGTCTTTATTCATAAAAAATTAAGTTTTGATTGAAATTTTTTACTTTTTAGATTTCTCTCGTCATGACGAAGCAATAAACCCAAAAAAATTGACGAGAAACTAACAAATGCAAAAAAAATTTGAATAAGGACAAAAAATAATTCAAACAAGCGTAGCTATCTTTACTATGTAAAAAATAGACGGTTTCAATCGAAAAAAAAAGTAGGTATTTGTATAGTATAAACCAAATTTAAAAACTTAGATTAAGAATAAATCGATAAAATTATAATGACATAAGTTAGCCCAATCGGTTTGTATAGTATAAATATTAAAAGGCCCTCAATATTACACAAGTGCTGGGCTAGCCCAGTTGGTGAGTACTCGCGCGCGCATACGCGAGGTTCTGGGTTCGATTCCCAGGAGAAGCAAAATTATTATTGTTGCCTTGTATGCGCCACGTGGGCGACAGGGGGCCACGTCAGCGACAGGTGAGGTGGGTGGCCACGTCAGCGCCACGTGGCCACGTGGCTGCCATGTCATATTTTACCCCAGATTTGAAAAAAAAAAAACTTGCCTTTAGCAACGGTAACCGTTGCTAAAAAATTACCCTAGATTTTAAAAAAAATGCCTTTAGCAACGGTTGCTAAAGAAACCGTTGCTAAAAAAAAATCTGTACCAACGCTTGTCAAAACCGTTGCTATATGTCTACACCAACGGATATGTCGCAACGGTTTGGGCAACGGTTGGTGAACCGTTGGTATTGCTTTTAGCAACGTTTTTTGTGTTTTTTAGTAACGCTTTTGACCGTTGTTAGATCCCAATTTTTTTGTAGTGATCCTAGTACACATGTCCATTCGTAGTTGTTGTCCATCGCAATAACTTAATTAGCGTGTATGAGTAAATACACTGTACTTGATTGGCTTGAGCAAGTTTGTGTTTATTTAATATATTGCAGTATCTTATCAGTACACAGTGTAGCTTTTTTGCCACTTGATTCAGAAAAGGGGTGGGATCCTCTCTAGTTACTGTCACACAGATTGTCAACACAAAATATTCTTACCGGTAAAGAGTATTCTTGTGGAACACTTGTGAGACACCTCCAATAAAAATCTCAGACAATTACCGTAGAGGACCCACCAGTTGGAATGGTACCTTCATGCTTAATTGGTCTTGAAGTAGCCAATAGAATAAAATCAACTACGAAGAAAGTTCGAATTAGCTGAGATGAGATAATGAGTCAAATCCACAACCAAACAGTAAAGCTGAAAGGCCACTCTACCGGAATAATACGCTATCCGTCCTAATTTGTTAGGCCTTTTTAAAGTTCGTGCTATTTTTAAATTGCTTATATATACTATTTTATTTTATAAGATTTCATGTAATTTTAAAATTTTTGATTGATAAAACTAATTGAGGTCTATCAAACAAAATTCATTTTGCACAGCAAAATAGTATCTAAATAATCCAAGCGATTTTTTATTTGATAAGAATAGAAGGAGGGACACAAATTGGGATGGAGGGAGGGAGTATATTAAAGTCACCTTCCCTATTTCAGCATTTCACAACAGAAATAAAATAATAATAATAATAATAATAATAACAATGAGAATGGAATTCATTACCTGGTTTTTCTCAATCACCACACTCACAATTTTCCGCCAAATCACCATTCTAGTACACAGCCAATGCTTAGAGGATCAGAAGTCTTTGTTGCTTCAATTGAAAAACAACCTCAAGTTCAATCCAATTTTTTCTGTGAAGTTGGTGGATTGGACTCAAAGCAACGATAGTTGCCAATGGAATGGTGTGACTTGTACATGACCATTTTGGCCGAGTTATAGGTCTCGACCTGAACACGGAATCAATCTCTGGAGGTTTAAACCACTCAGTAGTTTAAACCATAAGTTTGTAGCATAAAAAAATTATAGTGTCATCTTTTTCAATTGTGTAGGTTTAAAATATAATAAAAGATAATTATACAAACTGCTCACAAGTAGCTCGTGGCTTCGCTTGTTAATTCTTGGCTTAATTGGCCCAGCTCGTTTGAAGAGACTCGTTAACTAAGTTAGCCAAGATCTGCTCGTTAATGGCTCGACTCGTCAAGGGCTTGTTTAGTAAATGAGCCAAACTCAAACATTATAAAGCTTGGCTCGTTTGCACCCCTAAATAATTAAGTCATGTATCCTCATATCAATGCCAAACTCAGGATCGGCTCGTTAATGGCTCGACTTGTTAAATTTTTCATATTGACAGATGAAATGGCAAGTGGGAACACATGAGGGTTTATCATTGACAAAATTGATGGTGCAGTGGTTTCGAACTTTCCATCAACTGCAATTGGAAAGCAAAAAGGGGGACCCAAAACGACTTCCAAAGTCACTAGGTCTTGGTCTTTGAGGACAAATGAATTTATATAATACACTTGTATGGGACCTCACTACTTACAATCTCCACCAGTTTGCTTCACCACAACTAAAGAAAATGAGAATTGAATTCATTACCTGGTTTTTCTCAATCACCACGCTCGCAATCTTCTACTTTATCACCATTCCAGTACACGGCCAATGCCTGGAGGATCAAAAATCTTTGTTACTTCAATTGAAGAACAGCCTCCAGTTCAATCCAAATTCCTCTGTCAAGTTGGTGAATTGGGCTCTAACCAACGATTGTTGTCAATGGAATGGTGTGACTTGTGACCATTCCGGCCGTGTTACGGGTCTCGACCTGAACAACGAAACAATCTCCGGAGGTTTGAACAACTCCAGTAGTCTTTTCGGGCTCAAGTTTCTAGAGAGCCTGAACTTAGCTTACAATAGCCTCAACGGACCGGTTCCTTCTTCTTTGTGTTCCCTTCCATCTTTGCAGCAAATTTGGCTTTCCAGCAACAATTTTAGTGGTTCAATTCCTACATTTCAGGAATCCAAGAATCTCACTTCCATACACCTCTCTCATAACGCTCTAACAGGTCCAGTTCCTTCCATTTTCTTTGAAGGCCTTTCAAATCTTGCGGATATAAATCTTTGTTGTAACTCATTCAACGGGAGTATTCCTTCTTCTCTGTTTTCCTTTCCCTCTCTCACGAGAATTGATTTTTCCTGGAACCAATTCAGTGAACTTTCTGAGTTTCTTCCAAACAAATCCTTGTCTGTTTTGGATACACTAGTTTTGAGTGATAACAAAATACAAGGGCCTATTCCCTCGTACTTCTTTGATATTCAAAGTCTCAGGTACCTCGATCTTTCTTTCAACAATTTCAGTGGCACAATACAGCTAGAAAGTTTCCATAGACTTCAAAATCTTGAGGCGCTTTCCCTTTCATACAATAGCTTGTCAGTCAATGTAAGTATCAGTGACTCCATCTTATCATCCTTTCCCCAGCTTGCCATATTAGAATTGGCTTCTTGCAAGTTGCAAGAGTTCCCTCCTCTAATGAACCAATTGCAGCTAGCACACTTAGACCTTTCTGTCAACCAAATTTCTGGGGTAATACCAAATTGGGTATGGAATATTGGTGCTGGATCTCTAGGTTTTCTGAATCTTTCTTGTAATCTCCTAGTGGGTTGGCAACCGAACTTCTATATTTATCCTACAGTCATTGACCTGCATTCGAATCAGCTCTGCGGTGAAATCCCGATACCACCAGAACATTCAGCCTATGTGGACTACTCGAGGAATAACTTCAGCTCTTTTATCCCGGCTGGAATTGGCAACCACATTCGCACAGCGCGTATCTTCTCTCTTTCTCATAACATGCTTTCTGGACCCATCCCTCCATCAATATGCAATGGGACCGACCTTGAGATTCTTGATTTGGCCAACAATAGATTCACTGGCACTATACCCCAATGTTTGATAGATACAAGTACTACGACCCTCGGCGTTCTGAATTTGCAGAATAACCAACTTACTGGTAAAATAACGGGGACATTCCCTCGAGGTTGTGCTTTGAGGACCCTTTCTTTGTATGGAAATTGCTTGGAAGGGCAGGTTCCAAAATCCCTGGTCAATTGCACAAATGTCGAGGTTCTAAATCTCGGGACCAACAAATTAAATGGCAATTTCCCTTGCTTCTTGGCGAACTTATCCAACTTGCGCATCTTGATTTTGCAATCCAACAAGCTCCAAGGAAATATTCATTGCAGAGGGATCCATAGTAATATGTGGCCAAAGCTTCAAATCATTGACTTAGCTTCGAACAACCTCAGCGGCATTCTGTCTCCAAAATTCTTTTCACAAAGGAAGGCAATGATGGATGGAGGGAATGCCCAACCATATCTCAATCAATTGAGTTATAAGTACTCCATTGGTAGGTACTATGAAGATTCGGTGACACTCGTCAACAAAGGGTTTGCGAGGGAGCTGGTAAAGATCTTAACTATATTTACTGCCATCGATTTCTCAAACAACAGTTTCAAAGGAGAGATACCAAATACAGTTGGAGATCTGAAATCCCTCTATGTTCTCAACCTTTCACACAATGCCCTCACTGGTTCAATCCCATCATCACTTGGAAACTTGTCAAAGCTTGAATCATTAGACCTCTCATGCAACAAGCTCAGCGGAAGCATCCCGGTGACACTTGCAGGACTGACATTTCTTGCATTCCTGAACTTATCATACAATCAACTCTTTGGAATGATCCCAATAGGCACCCAGCTTCAATCATTTCCAAATACTTCGTACGAAGGAAACACAGGATTATGGGGACCTCCTTTGACTGCTATCAAACCAGAACCGGCACCGCCAATATTGAATGGTACGCAGCCATATACTGAGAAGGATGAGATTAACTGGGTCTACATAATCGCTACGTTGGGATATACTGTGGGGTTTGGAGTTGTTGTTGTGCCACTTTTATATTCAAAAAGATGGAGACAACGCTACTACAAACCTCTCGATAGAGCTATTGTGAGGATTCTCCATCATCAAGAGCAACGAGCAAGACATGAAAGAAGAAGAGACAACATAAACCAGCTTCGGAGACGCACCACTGAAGGGTTCAATTGAGTAAAATCAGGTAAGGGTTTAGTTATTTAAAATCTTTAATTAGAAAATGTAAAGAAAAGTATGTTTATGGAAATCACAACGGAAAATATGAAAACAAAAGATTAATTGTCCGCAAGCTGGTGGAAATTGTGGCAAAACGCAACCTAGCATTCCATTCTACTGTTATTTAAGTAAATACTCTTTAGCATTAGTTACCCGCAGTTTATTTTGTTTAGGGACGAGATTGTTTGAGTAGGAGTCCTTATCTTGTTTTGGACAGTATCATAAATTGGCAGGTGAGTTTCGGACTACTTCAATTGCATGAATTTTCAAGTTTAAAATGGCACCGTTTGCTAGTAATTATAGATTATTACTTATCTTGACTATTTAGCTTATTTGACAATATTAGGGATAGAAGGAAAAAAAAAAACTCTTTAATTTCTAATTCCTAAACAGAATCATTGAGGATATTTTGGATATTCCATTGATAATAAGCTACTTTACAACTTATTTAACCAAACAGAACTTCTATTCAAGCCCTTTAAAGGTACACCAAACATGTTTACAACTTATTTTAAGTCTTTTAAGTAAGTAGTCAAAAAATCTATACTCAGAAAATCTAAATTATAAGTGATAGTAAACAAGGCGATTATGTTTAGTTTTAATATTAAATTTTCAAAATATAAATGTGCAAATTCATAAATATTCATAAGACTATACTTAGGTAAGTTTATACAGATGTTTATTTCAGCAAGTCTTAAGATGGTTTTGTGCAGCTTCTAAACAAATAATGCTATCGATGTTCACTCTTTTTTTTTTCGCATTCGAATTCGTTAAAATTAATTTACTCTATTCTAAGAGACTTGAGGAGGAGGTTAAATGTTTATGAGAATCAAACCCTTCAATGTGCATGAAAATATAAAAGAGGCACCAATTACACTTCACTCCACTTGCTGTTAATGTTCTCTTAGTTGAATATTCAATTTCTATGATTGCTTTTAAATTGGACCCACCACTTGATATATTTTGATCTGCTTTCTTTCGAAACCACGGTTGACGTTCTTTTAGTTCAAAAATTAACTAAATTACGATCTTTTCCTGCAAAATGCAATAATGTAATATAAATAATTAAAACATAATTATTTCACTAGTGGGGTAGCTCTCCACCACATGTTTGCTATGCCGTTGGGCGTGCGTCATAGAATATTGTTGTTTGGCGTGGGGCCTATTTTGGTTCACAGGTTATTTTTATGATTATAGAATTTGATTCAATAGTTGTTAATTCCCGTGGTAAACTTTTAATTTTGGTATTCTAAATTCTCACTTGGATTCGTTTATCCGTTTTTAGGTGATCACGTGGAGGGGACAAGACTTAGCATTGGACACTAAGTTGGCTATCCTTGTTTTATGTCATCTACTAATTTCGGTTACTTGAATTGCGAGTATGTTATAATATGGCATGACATGTTACTTGTCTGTTTTCTGCTTTTCTAGTTGGGCTTAGCAAACCCGATGATTTGAAATAAGTTGAGCCTGTACTATTTATCTGCATGTCAATGTTCACTAAATAGAAGCTCTAGTGGATATTTCAATAATGCTTTCGCATTTTACTTTAGTGATTGTCTCTTAACTGGTAGAAATTAAAGGTTGCGGTGGGTTAGCCCTGGAGTGGATCAAATAGTGCCAAAACACACACACACACAAACACGAACACCGGAGATATATGTGGTTTCCAAAATCAGGTACGCCCATGGAGAAATCGGGCAAACACACACTATAAATGGATGAGCTTTACAAGTGAGGTTTTTCACCTCACCACACTCTCTCATCTATCTATGCTTTACATTGCAACCTCACTGGTCTCTCACTCAAGAGAGATATTCAGATGCAAATAAACCAAATACATGGCTATTCTTATAGACCCAAGCTATGGAACTATTTCCATGTCACGGGAGACAAACTGGTAGCTATAGCCGTACTCCATGGCTGCTGAGAGTGACTTGCTAGGACACTGAAGTCTTCTCTGGAGGCTGAGGGAAAAGACTATAAGTTGAGGATGGGAGCCACACCCCATCTACCAGTCAACAAGACTTACAGGCCGGTCACGGATTCGTAAGTCCCGGGTTTGAGTTGTGAAAAATCTGAAAAGCTAGGAAGAGCAATGTAGCATCCTTCCTATTCTAGTAGGTTCTCTCCCAGTCTACTGGGGACTTGGGAGTGCCTTTGATATCCACCTAAGAAGCTAAGATTGTAATAAGTTTAAGGATTATGGGATTCCGTGCAGAATTCATTCTGGACCAACTGGAAGGCTTGTTGGGATGTCCAGTCTACCATTTCTTGGGGAAAAAATTTTGTCTGGTTCTTCCATCATGTCTCTAGATGGGCATTCATTGAATGGCTAATTTTCTGGGGCAAATTATCTACTAATTAAGGACAGGCTGGGAAGTTAAGTGGAGTCGATTATCTACTAAGGACAAAACTGATAATACAATTTAGGTGAACAAAATCGATTTGAAGCTTATACAATTTCCTGGAAACAGAGATCAAAGCATACGGAAAAAGTCGTAGCCAGAGGTCATTCAGTTGATAACAGTCCTAAAATACCACTTCCTCATAAGCCAGCTCAATGGGTTAAAGCTTCATTAATTCAAAACAGCCAGAGGTCATTTGAGCCGGCGAACTTCTATACCATTAAATTTTTGTGAGAATCAAGTACAATATTTTGAATAAAAACTAGGAACGTTGTTGGTAGGTACATAGGCCGGTTGACCGGGCTCATCCGACACTCGGTCCGCCCTTGCCTATTGACAAAAATCAAACAAGACCATAACATAATAGCAGAAACACAAAAATCCAATTAACACTAGGGAGTAGGGACAAAGACCTTGACCTTGATGTGGTATGGAGATTCAAAGTCTTCAAGCAATTACTAGTCATTGTTCTTACCATTAGCCATAAATGGAAAGCAAAAGGGGGACCCATGCAAGACGACTTCCAAAGTACTAGTCTTTGAGGACAGTACAAGGGATCACACATCAAAGGAAATATCATGGGACCTTAAGAGGAATTAGTTTTCAACACAACTGCACTTGCAAATTATTGGATTTTCCCATTATTTGTAATATAGGATGGATGGCGAAGTAGGAGCGGAATTGGGTGTAGTTGAGGGAGAGCGAGATGAAATATATATCTGTCGGTGTTCACTAAATAGACGCTTTGGTGGATATTTTCAATAATGCTTTCGTATTTTACTTTTGTGATTGTCTCTTAACTTGTAGAAATTAAAGGTTGCGGTAGGTTAGACTTGTTTTGCCTAGAGTGGATCAAACAGAGTCAAAACACACACACACACACACACAAAAACGCGAACACAGGAGATATACGTGATTACGTGGTTCCTCAAAATTGGGTACGTCCACGGAGGAATCGGGCAAACACACACTATATATGGATGAGCTTTACAAGCGAGGTCTTTCACCTCACCACACTCTCTCATCTATCTATGCTTTACATTGCTACCTCACTGGTCTCTCACTCAAGAGAGATATTCAGATGCAAATAAACCAAATACAAGGCTATTCTTATAGACCCAAGCTATGGAACTATTTGCATGTCACGCGCGGGAGACAAACTGGTAGCTATAGCTATTGATAAATGCTAGTTGCAAAGAAAATGGGCAAATAAATTACCTTTAAAGTGTACATGAACGGTTCAGATGCACTGCACAGTGAATCTAAACCGTTCATGTACACTTTAAGGGTATTTTCTTTGCCAATATTTTTTGTCCCTGGCACTCCTTAGTAATAATGGCTGAGAGTGACTTGCTAGGACACTGAAGTCTTTCTGGAGGCTGAGGGGAAAAAGACTAAGTTGAGGATGGGAGCCACACCCCATCTACCAGTCAACAAGACTTATTAAGGACAAGCTGGGAAGTTAAGTGGAGTCGATTAGCTACCAAGGACAGCACTGATAATACAATTTAGGTGAACAAAATCGATTCGAAGCTTATACAATTTCCTGGAAACAGAGATTCAAAGCATACGGAAAAAGTCGTAGCCAGAGGTCATTCAGGTGATAACAGTCCTAAAATACCACTTCCTCATAAGCCAGCTCAATGGGATAAAGCTTCATTCAAAACAGCCAGAGGTCATTTGAGCAGGCGAACTTCTATACCATTAAATTTTTGTGAGAAGCAAGTACTATATTTTGAATAAAAACTAGGAACGTTGTTGGTAGGTACATAGGCCGGTCCCCCCGGCTCATCCTGAGACTCGGTCCGCCCTTGCTTGCCCATTGACAAAAATCGAACAAGACCATAACATAATAGCAGAAACACAAAAATCCAATAACACTAGGGTGTAGGGACAAAGACCTTGACCTTGATGTGGTATGGAGATTCAAAGTCTTCAAGCAATTAATAGTCATTGTTCTTACCATTAGCCATAAATGGAAAGCAAAAGGGGGACCCAAGACGACTTCCAAAGTACTAGTCTTTGAGGACAGTACAAGGGATCACACATCAAAGGAAATATCATGGGACCTTAAGAGGAATATTTAGTTTTCAACACAACTGCACTTGGAAATTATTGGATTTTCCCATTATTTGTAATATAGGATGGATGGTAAGCTTAGTTGCACGAAGTAGGAGTGAAATTGGGTGCAGGTGAGGGAGAGCGAGATGATATATATATATATATATATATATATATAGGAATCTAAAATTAATTAATAGCCTCTATATATAGGAGCGTTAATTTACGGAACTATACCATTTATGCAGATGAAAATACATGTTCTAAGATTATTACGTAAGTAATATATTTCATTAGTCCTAGTACACGTCCATTCGCGTAGTTGTTGTCCATCGCAATAACTTGTCTATACAAGTAAATACACTGTACTTGATTCACTTGAGCGAGTTTGTGTTAATTTTATTGTACTATCTTATCAGTACGATCATATTCTAGCATAGCTTTTTTGTCACCTGATTTGTAAAAGAGGATTTTAGAGATAGGCCCCATTTTTTAGGTTCGGTTTTCAAATAGTCCTGCACAATTATTTGCATTTTTTATTCTAACCATGTCCATGCCTTCCTCACGCGCATTAGGGCAAGGAGCTAGAGAACATCTAGTATAGAAAAATTATCCAATGCTCCATGAGCATTGGTGCATTATTAAAACATTGTTTAAATTTCAAAAAGTCATATCTTTTGTTGTAGATATTCATTTTTTTAAAAAAATTACATTTTTGGAACCTACTCGACGATATCTACTGAATAAGATCCATATTGAATATGAAATTATGAAAGAATAAAAAAAATACCATTTGCTATGAGAATTATCTATAAGAACTGTTTCTATAAGAATTGACTCTATGAGAACTATTTCTATGAGAACAGTCCATATGAGAACTGTATCTATAATAATTTTCTATGAGACTGTCTATGAAAACTGGGCATAATTCTCATAGAAAATACACAATTCATATAGTTTCATCACACACCAAAATACACAGTTCTCATGGACAATACACAATTCTCATAAAAAAATACACAGTTCTCATAGATAAAAAACAAGATTAGTACTTTCTCCTAAACCTAAAATTTCCCAAAAATTACAAGCTGTGGCAAACATGGCAATGGTCATCATACATGTCGTAATCACAGGCGAAGATGCAGGGGCAAAACTATATAGATGGGGAGTGGAGTGACCAACCCTATTTCGTAAATAGTGCTATTTTATGCACAAAAATTATGCACCTATAGGTATCTAAACAACTTAATTTTTCAGACAAACATTAAAAAAAATAAGCGATCCAAGAGATGAATTAATGGTTTGGATCATAAATTAAGAAAACTCTCAATAACTTTTATTTAAAGACCACATAATAAAATTGAATCAAGTCTTCATTAGTTTACCACAAAAGACAAAGATCATTATTGTGCTCACTTTACACTCACATTTCTCTTCAAATTTTTACGAATAAATATTTAACAATACTAGTAGAGTCTCATTAAACAGCGCCGCTCTCGAATCTAAATCTTGACTCTGTCACTGCCAAGAGGTATCATATATGATCATGACCTGATCATTTTTACTACTTGCTATGCAACATTAACAATTGCTCACAATGCATTTTCACAATTTTTCCACGACTAACACCATTTGCACATTTCGAAATTCAAACTCCTCCAACAACTGCAGTCAGCAGCATTCTACCTTATGCTCATCTGCTTAGAATCCCCTCAGATCAAATGATATATCTCCTCATTAAACACCAAATCAATACACAAGTTGGAAAAATGCAATAATCATATGGATTCAACACCATACTCTGTTGGGGATGGAGAAAACTTTCAGCAACAGAGTTCAGCAATAAAGGTCCATGACCAGCGCGGAGAGTTCCGCGACAGGTAGGCACGCGGTCAGGCTCGCAGCAAGTAGCGCGCGACAAACAGGCTTGTGGCCGAGATGGGCCGTGGGCCGCGGCCCAAGTTGGTTGCACAGGTCCAGCTATCATTTAGGGTTTGCCTATAAATATTAGTTGCTGTATTCATTATTTTTTTAGCGAGATCACACACACAGAGAGAGAGAGAGAGAGAGAGAGAGAGAGAGAGAGAGAGAATTTCTAGAGAGGGTTTTTAGTGAGAGAAAGTGCAAGAGAAAACTTTTCTCAGAGAGAAAGGAGAAGACTTGTAATCTTTCGTTTTCTTCGTTCATATAGTAGACTGGTGTGGCTCTCGGCGACGTAGGCAAGTTGCCGAACCTCGTACATCTGTGTGTTCTATTTTTTTGTTCCTCTTTCTCTTCCTTTTCTCTGATTTGTTTTTTGTGACGATAGTATCCCAAGATCCTGAAGTGTTTTTTGTTCGTTGCGAGTCGAGCGTGAGGCTCCGATTTCCCAACAACTCAGTACAATCAATTAGACCAAATAACACTACAAAACGATAATGCAATGTAGGTGAACGAAATCTATTCAAGCTTACGAACAAATTCGAAGCCAGAGGTCATTTAGATGATTAACAATCCCAAAGTACCACTTCCTCAAAAGCCCCATCTCAATAGTTAAAGCTTCATTCAAGCATAGGCAAGAGGATTAATTAGGGATTTGAGAGGTAATTAGATAGGAGGATTCCCTTGCAAACTGGGCTCAATTCGATCCGGGCTTGCGGCTGAAACTTGGGAACTCCACTATGGTCTTAACTTTCTGAAACAACAAAACTAAATAGGACTGGAAATTGAAATAGATGCAGCAAATTTAGTCGGCCTCCTCAATTCGGATGATAGCGGTCACCACCTATATAATTTAGTGTATAATTTAATTTCTGATTGCAGGTCCCTACTACAACAGCGGGGTGAGCCACCGATTAAGCACATCATGTGCGAAAGAAACAAGTGCGCCGAGTTGCTAACCTTCAAGTACAAGACGCTAAAATGCATTGTTTCTCTTTTCTAAGTTATTCCCAAACTATGTACTCGTAATTTATTTTGTATTGCATGAGTTCCTCTCTAACCTTAAAAAAAATAAAAAAAAAATTCCATTATCATGTGCATAGGGTATTTAGGGTCCATTTGCGTGTCTAGATTTCAAATGGAGTGAATTGATCTATGTTCAACTTCAATAAAAGAGGGTTTTGTTGGAGTAGATGAGAGTACGTGGAAGAGATGTTCTTTTATTGAGATTATTGAAGAACTACAATCCCTATATGCCCGGTGGCGGACACAGAATTTTCACGAAAGGGAGTTTCATAAAAAAAATTATCAAGAGTTTGAAGAGTTATTATAATTACTTAAAATTTCAGAGAGAATGATAATGTTTACAAGATTTAATTATTACAAGGGGTTCTATAAATTCTAGTCTAGGGGAGGGGAAGGGGAAGGGGAAGGGGATAGGGTTATAGCCATGATTTAGATTGAGGTGGCTCCGTTTGTGCTGTTACATGTTCTACATAAAAATGCGAAGAGAAAGTTTTAGTGTCAAGACATATGATTGAGTTTTATACTGGTTAATTTTTCTTTTAATTTTGTTGAAACAATAATCAAGGTTTGGTACAACTCTCTTGTGATTTTCAAACAGAACCATAGAGACATTATTTTTATGGTATTCATTTTTCAAATCCCTTTTTAACAAAAACACATTAAACGGATAGCGGCATGTATCTATTCAAATTACATACATGTACGTGCCTCTGGGAAGGGGTGAACAAATATGTAATATAGTAGCATCCCCGTAGCATCTCTGATGGAAAAAATGTAATGAACAGACCCAAATAACCATGGATCCTCTTTTAGTCTATACACTTGGCTTTAGAGGTATTTCTAAGAATGAACCATGTAGCCTTTGGTGAGTGTTAATGTATGGGGAAAATGACGGTAGAGGACGTGTTGATAATTAATACCCGCCAAGAATATTTTCAGCATTAACGAATATTCTCAGCATGTCTTTAATGGGTATTAATTATCAAAATACGTCCTGGGCCGTCATTTTCCCATATATATGAAGTGAGGCTCTTGCTTCCAACCAATGTGGGACTAAGCTAGCACTCACTTCTCCCAAAACATGAATATTACAATTTTCCTCCTCACAGATCCAATTTCTTCGTTGCATGGTCTTAGCAACCTCTCCTAGGTGTTTGTGGTGGTAGAATGCCGCATTCTACCCACCACTTGGATCATGGTGGGGCTCTGATACTATTTGTAACGACCAAACCTGACAAACATGCATGGACCCCGTTTCTGCTTGAACACTTGGTCTTAAAAAGTATACCTAACAACATCAGTGACTTCTGTTAACAAGAAATTTCCAATTAACGAAAAAAAACACAACTAAAAAAACTAGAATACATTTTTGTGTGCCTTCTATTTAATTACTAAGATATGGTTGGTCATCTTTACGTGTGTACAATTGCATACAATTTGGTGCATCACTTTCCATTTTAAAAAGCAAAATAATACCATGAAAGATAAATGTACCACTAAAATAGCATTAATTATCAAAAAATTCTTGCATGGTTGAGGAGGTGTTGGATTCAAAATCATGTTGAGCAGGAGAACTTCTACAAGATTAAATTTTTGTGAGAAACAAATACTATATTTTGAATAAAAACTAGGAACCTAGTTGATAGGTACGTAGGGCAGTCACCCGGGCTCATCCGACCCTCGGTCCACCCTTGCCTATTGACAAAAATCGAACAAGACCATAATATAATAGCCGAAACACAAAAATCCATCCGTTTCTCATAGTTTTGGACACCAACAAAGCAAGATGTACCAATAAGTAACACCAGGGAGCAGGGACAATGACCTTGATGTGGTATGGAGAATATTCAAAGTCTTCAAGCAATTAATAGTCATTGTCCTTGCCATTAGCTGTAATTGGACATTAAGCAAAAGGTGGACCCAAGACGACTTCAAAAGTGCTAGTCTTGGAGGACCGCACGAGTGATCACACATCAAAGGAAATATCATGGGACCTTCAGAGGAATTAGTTTTCAACACAACTGCACTTGTAAATTTTTGGATTTTCCCATTATTTGTAATATAGGATAGTAAGCTTAGAGCATTTCCAATCTTGACCCATTTTAAGACCCAAATCTAAAATTTGAGCAAAATTCTTAAAAACTCATTTCCAGTCATGACCCAAACCCTTTTTTATTTTAAGATTTTACTTATTTTTTTTCCAAATCTGAGACAAATCAAACCCTTTACCCATTTTTACCAACGGCTCTTTAGAGAGACAGAGATGGGACCTAGCATGAGCTTCGTCGGAGCCGGCTGACCGTTTCTTAGCTTTCTTCGCCGGAGTGGAGGTTGTAGTCGGTTGTGACTGGTTGTTTCGGCTGTGGATCTGATCGATGGAGGTGCTCCGGATTTAGGGTTTCGGGCAAGGTTGTTAATACCGTTCTGTACCGGCTGGTACCTAGGGTTTGTTAATGAGATTTTTTTCTCTCTCTCTTGTCTCTCTTATTTACATTATTGCCATTAGCTATTTTAAAAATAATAAATTTGGGTCAAAATAATACATATATATGCTGTGTAATTATAGGTATCCATCCAAAGGGGGAAGAACCCAACGACTGCAAACCCTAGAGAAGATGAAATGTGTGAGTAAGCGTACCCTCGGAGGAGGATTTGCCATCAACTTCCATTGATTTCAATTTCATACTTTAGGGATTCGTTGCTTCAACGAACTGATTACTGAACTGGGTTTGGCATTGCATTTTAGGGTTCTTGAATCTCAAATTCAGAGTTCTATGCTAGTGTTAAAGGCAGGGAAGTGTTTGGTTACGCTCCTGACGTCATCCATGGAATGACCGATTGTCCAAACCACCCCCGAGGCTTCTAAACATCACCGATTGCTCCTCATGTTAGGGAAATTACGAAAGACCTCATGTTGCTTGACAAAATTACTCCCTTGCCATGGCGTAGCCGCCGCTAGGAAGTTCGACGAAATGTATCTGACATCATTGAATCCTAATTACAACGAACCACAATGCATTTTTGTAGTATATGAAAAAAAAGGTATTTTTGCACCTTTACGAAGGAGAATGTGGTCCATTGTAGTTTAGAAGCTTTAACACGGCCGATGAAGTTGAAACCTGATTTGTAAACGGGATGGTGTTTACATCCGTTTTTGGCACCAAATCTCGGATTAGTGTTGGAGGACCATTTAATTAATTACTAATTAAATTGGGCCGATATATATAAGTTTCTCGGGCTAAAAAATTAATGGGCCACGTTAATTTTGTAATTTGAACCAAGGCCCAATTAATTGATCTAGCGGAGCGGCATACACCAAATAATTTTTATCCTTGTTTCATGAAAGAGGTGGTGGCCGTGAGGTGTCTCCTGGAAAATTGGGAATGATTGAATCCAGGAACCAATTTTTAGTTGTGGAAGAATTATCTAGTGGCCATTTGACTAGGTTCATGGCCCCATTATCCCCTGTTTCCACCATTTAAGGCCACGTTGTAGACTTCAACTGCTATTAACCGCCATGTGCAAGAGTGGAAGTGCAACATGGGACACTTGGCAGCATGAGAAAGAGGCGGGAAATTCCATTCAGAGCCAGAGCACTATATTTTTCGCCTATAAATATAAGTTTGCAAGACAGAAAAAGGGTCCACACACCAATCAAGCCCAGCGCTTAAAAAATCAAAGTCTTTTCAGTGAAGCAACTATCTCATTTCTCACCTATTTTTATCTCTCTTATATCCCAACTTCGTTATTATGACATAACAAAGTTATTCCTATCTCTCTTATATCTCCAACTCTATTATTACGATATAATAAAGTTACTTCTACGTTTGTTCCTCTTTTTCTCATACGGTTGGGAAATTCTAAGTCCTCGCTCGTTAAGGCAAAACCACGAACCTCATTGTGGCCTCACCCTTTGGGTCACACGCAGTCGCACTACATACGAAATCAGATCGAGGCGCTCACGCCTTTCATATGTTGGACGATGACAAGTCCTGCCGTCCTGGCACGCCCGCACTCACACCGCATACGCCATTGGATTTTCCGCTCACGCCTACCCGGCGGAAAAGTGGGAAACAGATGGCATTCTCTCTAGTTACGGTCCCTGACTATCAATACAAAATACTCTTACGGTAAGAGTATTCTTGTGGGGACACCTTCAACAACTATCTCAGGTATTGAAGAGGACACTACAGTTGGAATAGTACCTTCATGCTTGGTCTTGAAGTAGCCAATAGAATAACTCAACGAGGAAGAACGACAGAAGAGGAGGAAAGAAAAAGGTAGCTGATTTTATCACTCTCCTCTTTATTTGTGCCACTCCCCTTTTTATTTTTGTTAGGGTAAATTTACTAAAATGCATTTGCATTTGGAAAGTGAGAAAAAGCTAGCATCATAAAGTGCAAGGGTATTTTAATAAATTCACCCTAATAAAAACAAAAAGGGAAGTGACATTAACAAACAGATAGGGGAGTGACAAAATCATTAGCCAAGAAAAAAAAGACTATATTAAAATTGGGAATGCGGACACCATATCTTTATTCTTGCCTACATATTTAATTTGCTCATGAGATAACGAATCAAATCCACAACCAAACAGGGAAAGCTGAAAGGCACTCTGTTCTTAATAGTACTCCGTCCATGCTAATGTGTTAGTCCTTTTGAAAGTTCGTACTGTTTTTAGATTGCTTATATATATTTCAATTTATAAGATTTCATGTGATTTTAAAATTTTTGACTGATAAAAATAATTGAAATTTATTGAACAAAATTCATTTTGCACGGCAAAAGTATTATTAACTAAATGATCCAAGTGATTTTTTATTAAGTTAGAAAATAACGAGGGACAAATTGGGTGGAGGGAGGGAGTATATCAAAGCCACCTTCCTCATTTCAGCATTTTATTTACCATCTTCAATTTGGTTCACAACAGCCGAAATAAATAAGAAATGAGAATTTAATTCATTTCCTTGTTTAACGAAATTAGCCAGGCTCATCTCGTTAAGGGCTCGATTCGTTTACAAACGAGCTAAGCTCAAGTTCAAGTTTTATGCTTGTTTAATAAAGGAGCCGAGCTTGAACACTACGAAGCTCGGCTCGGCTCGGCTCGGCTCGTTTGCACCCCTAAATAATTATGTCATGTATTCTCGTATCGGTGCCAAAATTTGGATCCATATAACGTGCCCTCTATCTTCAGGTTTGAGACTTCCAATACCTAGACACAAACCCACAAAATATTCATACCCGAGTTACGGTAAGATAGAACATAACAGGGTTTTAAAAAACGGCCATAACGTAGCGTAGCGGCCGTTACGTAATGGATTTTTGAAGGCCTGATACCGTTACGGGTGAAAATAACGGCATTATGCAAATTCACATGCGTATCGACCTTTACGGCCGTTACGTATTGCGTGAAGGCCGTTACACCCCGTTATAAGACCATTACTGGACCATTACACCCCGTTACATACGGGACTGTTACACCCCGTTACATTTGTTAGTCCTTGAAAAAAATTCATGAGTGCGGTATCTGATTCCCGTTACACATTGACCAATACTCTTGATATCCATTACTCGTGACCGCGACCGTTACGCCGACCTATACCGCAATTTAAAACCATGGAACATAACATTCTGGTGCTAGCTACACTAAAACCTTTGGCACCGTCACAAAACATCAGAATTTTGCCTTCATACCACAAGCAATTAAGTTGAACTTTTTTTTTATTGACAGATGAAGGCAAGTGGGAACACGTAGGGTTTCCAACTTACCATCAACTGGTTTGACACGGTTTCAACAAAGCAAGAATGGAAGACGACTTCCAAAGTCACTTCATAAGTCTCCCTACCATTAACAGCAATTGGAAAGCAGAAGGGGTGACCCAAGACGACTTCCAAAGTCAAATGAATATGTGTAACATATTTCTATGGGAGCTCACTCACAATCTTCACCAGTTTGCTTCACAACCACCATTAAAACAAAAATGAGAATTCAACCAGTTACCTGGTTTTTCTCAATCACTACACTCACAATCTTCTGCTTTATCACCATTCCAGTACACAGCCAATGCCTCGAGGATCAGAAATCTTTGTTGCTTCAATTGAAACACAGCCTCCAGTTCAATCCAAATTCCTCAGTAAAGTTGGTGAATTGGACTCAAAGCAACAATTGTTGTCAATGGAATGGTGTGACATGTGACCATTTCGGCCGTGTTACAGGTCTCGACCTGAACACGGAATCAATCTCCGGAGGATTATACCACTCAAGTAGTCTTTTCGGGCTCAAGTTTCTAGAGCAGCTGAACTTGGCAAACAACAGATTCAACTTCGCGAAAATTCCATCAAGTTTTGGAATCCTCACCAATCTGAGGTATTTGAATTTGTCAAATTCTGGATTTTCTGGGCAAATCCCAATTGGGTTATCACTCTTGACAAGGTTGGTTACCCTTGATTTGTCCACCGACTTTACTCTGTATTTTCCTCGTGTTCCTCCATTGCAAATTGAAAACCCTAATTTAATCACACTTCTTGGTAACCTTAGTGTGGTTAAAGAGCTTCATTTGGATGGGGTGAATATATCTGCAAATGGATATGATTGGGGTCGGGCCATTTCTTCTTCAATGCCTCACCTGAATAAACTGAGCTTGTCAAATTGCTATCTATCAGGCCCTATTGATCCTTCACTTCACCATCTTCAGTTTCTTTCAGAAATCAATCTGAGTAACAACAATCTCTCATCTCCAGTCCCGGATTGCTTCGCAGCTTTATCGAATTTGAAAGTATTGAGGCTCAGTTCTTCGAATTTGTACGGTGCATTTCCAGAGAACATTTTGCAGCAGGTACAAACACTGGAGACTCTGGATTTGGCAAGCAATACACTGCTCAATGGTTCTTTACCTGCTTTTCCGGAAAATGGATCCCTTCAGAATCTGGTGCTTAGGGACACCAATTTTTCTGGGAATTTACCGGAATCTATTGGGCTTTTGATGGAGCTAAGAAGGGTAGAGATTACGGGGTGTAATTTCAGCGGACCGATTCCGAATTCCTTGGCAAACCTTAGTCAGCTTGTTTATTTGGATTTTTCATCAAACAATTTTAGTGGTCCAATACCATCGTTTCAGGGATCCAAGAATCTCACTTACTTAGACCTCTCTCATAATGCGCTAACAGGTGAAGTTTTTCCCACTTACTTTGAAGGGCTTTTGGATCTTGTGTATATAGATTTAGGATACAATTCTTTCAATGGGAGTATTCCTTCTTCTCTGTTTTCCCTTCCCTCTCTGCAGAAAATTCAGCTTTCCAACAACAGATTTGGTGGTCAAGTTTCTGGGTCTTCATATGAATCCCTGTCTCCACTGGATACACTAGATTTGAGTAGTAACAACTTAGAAGGGCCTATTCCCTCGTATTTCTTTGATTTCCTAAGGCTTCATATCCTCTCACTTTCTTTCAATAATTTTAGTGGCATCCTAGAGCTACAAAGTATCCAAAGACTCCGAAATCTTACTAGACTTGAGCTTTCTTACAACAACTTGAGAGTCGACGTAAGCGTCAATATTTCTATCTTGTCTTCCTTTCCCCAGCTTACTGTATTGAGTTTGGCTTCGTGCAATCTGCAAAAGTTTCCTTTTCTGATTAACCAATCGAGAATCATCCATTTGGACCTTTCGTACAACCAAATTTCTGGGGTAATACCTAATTGGATTTGGACTGTCGGAAATGGAACACTGGCATATCTGAATGTTTCTTGTAATCTCCTAGTGGGTTTACAAAGTGAATATACCATGCCTAGGCTTAGTGTTCTTGACCTTCATTCCAATCAGCTTGGCGGTGAAATCCCATTACCACCAGAAACAGCTGTCTACGTGGACTACTCCAGCAATAATTTCACCACTTCTATCCCTGGTGAAATTGGCAACGGCATGTCCTTTGCTAATTTCTTCTCTCTTGCAAATAACGCACTCATTGGACCTATCCCTCAATCCATATGCAATGGGAGCTACCTTCAGGTTCTTGATCTGTCCAACAATATGTTAAGTGGCACTATACCACAATGTCTGATTGAAAATTGCACTGAGACTCTTGGGGTACTGAACTTGGGGTACAACAATCTTTCTGGTAATATATTTGGAATATTCCCACAAGGATGTGTTTTAAAGACACTGGATTTGAATGGGAACCATTTGGAAGGGCGTGTTCCAGAATCTCTGTCGAATTGCACGATGTTGGAGGTTTTGAATCTTGGCAGCAACAGCATGAATGGTAATTTCACTTGCTTCTTGAAAAACTCGTCCAACTTGCGTGTCTTGGTTTTGCGGTCCAACAGTTTCCGAGGGGGCATAAGATGTCCAGGGCTGAATACTAGTACATGGCCGAAGCTTCAAATCATCGATTTAGCTTTGAACAAGTTCAGCGGTCATCTGCCTCCGAAATTCTTCCTACAATGGAATGCAATGATGATTGGTAGAAGTAACAATCACTTGCGTTATGAGTTCCTGAAGCTTAATAACTTCTATTATCAGGATAAAGTAACTGTATCCCAAAAAGGGCGAGAGATGGAGCTGGTGAAGATCTTAACTCTGTTTACTGCCATTGATTTCTCAGGCAACCGTTTCGAAGGAGAGATACCAGATACAATTGGGGCTCTGAGTTCCCTCTACGTACTCAACCTATCGAGAAACGCCCTCTCAGGTCGAATTCCGTCAATACTTGAAAACTTGACACAGCTTGAATCATTAGACCTTTCACGTAACAACTTAAATGGGAGCATCCCACCGACACTTGCAAGGCTTACATTCCTTGCAGTCCTGGACTTATCATATAATCAACTGGTCGGAAGGATACCACAGGGCTATCAATTCGCATCATTTTCAAATACTTCGTTTGAAGGAAATGTAGGATTATGTGGAGCTCCTTTGATTGCTAGTTGCGCGGAAACAGAATCGACAAGGCCAACATTGGACGGTAGGCAGTCATATACTGACGAGGATGAGATTAACTGGGTCTACGTAATTGCCACGTTGGGATATTCTGTGGGGTTTGGAGTTATTGTTGGGCCACTTTTTTATTCGAAAAGATGGAGACAATGGTACTACAAACCTGTTGATAGAGTTATTGTGAGGATCCTCCATCATCGAGAGCAGCGAGCAAGACATCAAAGAAGAAGAGACAACAAAAACCAGCTTCGGAGATGCCAGCTCCACTAAAGGGTAAGTGCTCGAAGTAGAGCGTAATTGTGTTCGTTTTCTTAATTAGCTCAATTTGCTTTTAATAAAGTGAAATCAGGTAAGGGTTTGTGCATTGTGATACGGATCATGAACCATCATTGATGGAGCCATAATCTCTACTTAGGAGGGGCAAGAGGAGGAAAAAAATCGACAAAAATGACTTTTTGCATATTGATTAAGAATATTAAAAATAGAGTTCATAATTCAATTAAATATGCTAAAAAAGTATCTTGAACATTAAAATTACAAAATATATGGTGTCTCTGAAAGTGTTATTCCACTTCAAATGTGACAAATGGAGCAGAAATCAAATAGCGGGCACCGATCCCTATACTTCTTTCATCAAGTGAGATTCAAACCCCACCAATGTCATCCCCTTTTCTCATAGATTGTAATAGTATATGATTTTTCATGTCAAACAAAAACTTCACAGGTGAAACTAAAAAAATAATTATAAATTACAAAGTAGGGGTCCAACCCTTACAGAGCGCTCCGCCTATGTGTACCATCTTTCTAGTTTCTTGAATCAAGCATCGTATTGCGCATCGCAAGATATTTACCATCATTAATTTTATTTGATCTGCATTTAACATCTTTAATTTGAGTATTCGACTATGTAAAGAAAAGTATGCTTACAGAAAACACGATGGAATGATCAAAAAGAGAAAGAAAACACGACGGAAATTAATTATGAAATCAAAAGATTAAGTGTCCGCAAACTAGCAGTATTTGTGACAAACCGCAACCTAACATTTGAATATGCTGATATTTTAGAGGTACTTTGTATCATTACTTAGTCACCCTCGGCTTATTTTGTTCAGGGACGAGATCGTTCGAGTAGGAATCCTTTTACCCTGTTTTGCACGACATCATATATATTGGCAGGCGAGTTTCCGAATCCCTCAGCTACATCATGAATTTTGAAGTTTATAATCACATAGACAGTTTTAATTATGCATTTTCATAAGATGAATGCGCAAGTTTCTAATATTCATAGGACTTATGGGGTAGCTCCACTGCCTCCCCACCGGATGCATGTTTACTATTCCGTTGGATGTGCATCATAGAATTCATATTATATTGGATATGGTTGCTTGGCTTGGGGCCTAATTAGTTTCAATTCCATGGTAAACTTGTAACTTCGGTATCCGAAAATCTCACCTAGACTTGTTTACTCCTTTTCAGGTGATCACTTGGAAGGGACAAGATTTAGCATTGGGCACTAAGTTGGCTATTTCAGTTTCATGTCATTTAGTAATTTCAGTCACTTGAATTGTGAGCATGTAATAATATGGCATGACAAGGTACTTGTGTATTTGCCGCTTTTTTAATTGGGATAAGCGGAACCGATGGTTTGTAATAAATTTCGCTCATACTATTTATCTTTCAGTGTTCAGTAAATAGAAGCTTGGAGTAAGAGTTAACGATTGAAGGAAAAGTGAGAAATTTTTTGAACAGAAATGAATCTAGAGATATAGAGGTTTGTGATTATTTTTTGAATCTAGAGATATAGCACCAGCTGCATCACTCTAGGTGATTTGGTAACTTTTTTAGTATATATTCTACTCTATTTTTCCGACTTGCACTTCACTGTACTAAAGCGCACGCCTTGCTTCGCACTTCAGCAGCCCTTTGGGACAAAATCGTCTATATGACGATCGATTTCCAGGAAGAATTAGAAGCACCGAGTCCTCGAGAATGCAGACATGATGATACAGGGTTTAAGGTATAATTATTTTCATTCGGAGTCAAAATCATCTTTCCGAATCCGATTTCCACGTAAAATTTCACTCATCGAGCGCTCAAACATGTATACTTGTGGGAGAAGACGAAACGTCGAAACAGAGTCTGGTACAGAGTTTATGTGCTGGGATATGCCCATATGATAATTTGGGGTACCAACGGTTGAGGTTCAAATCTTACGCCTTACTTTACTCATCAAACAAAATTTGATGTTCCACGAAAACTGACACTCTCTAAGCCCTTGAGCATGTTTAACAGAGTCCGGTATGGTTTTGGTCGGTGCACATAACACCACTCATTTCAAATACATTAGATGACTCTCAAACTCAATGTCGAGATCCCTTTCTCATGGAAGTAAGGAACCACGCAGTTAGAAATCTAAATCTACAGACATCAAATCTGACTTGTCAAAGATGGAGAAATGGCTGCTACAAACATCTAATATAGCACCATCCCAGTAGTTGCTCAGATGGAAAAATTAATACATCATTGACTTCCAACAGCTAACAAGAATTTCCAATTAACACACCAATAAGGACAAGAGCTTGAGCCTACACGCCAGAATTCCAGATTTATTACTATCTTGCATAGTAAACTGAGAATGTGTTAAAGCAGTCGAAACGAGTTAAAGCTCCTAACCGGACCATGGGACGATCATAAGCCCTGAACTTCGAAGATATGATATGTGAATTTTGCAGCTCTCTTTGTGTAGCTTATTCATTAAAAAATATAACAAAACATAATAACAGATAATTATAGGGCTGCAAACGAAACAAACTGCTCGGGAGCAGTTGTGGCTCGGCTTGTTAATACTCGGCTTAATTGGCCCAGCTCGTTAGAAGATGCTTGCTAACTAAATTAGCCAGACTCAGTTCGTTTAGGGCTAGACTCGTTTACAAACGAGCTGAGCTCAAACTCGAATTTTAGACTTGTTTAGTAAATGAACTAAGCTTGAACACTACAAAGCTCGGCTCGGCTCTTTTGCACCCCTAAATAATTAATTCATGTATCCTCATATTGGTGCCAACATTTGGATCCATAATTACATGCCTCTTATCTTCAGGTTTGAGACGTCCAATACCGGGATACAACCCACAAAAATATTCGCACCGCAAGATAGAACATTGCATTCAGGTGCTAGCTACTGCACTAACCATTGGCACCGTCACAATACATCACAATTGAGCCTCATACCGTCACAATTAAGCAATTAAAAAAGCTCTAAAATCATTAACGAGATTGGTGGTGCAGTGGTTTCGAACTAAAGTCTTGGTCTTTGAAGACGACTTCCAAAGCCACTCACTAAAGTCTTGGTCTTTGAAGACAAATGAAGGCGGATCCAAAAAACAAAAAAGAAAAGACAAATGAATTTTTATAATACATAATATACTTGTATGGGACCTCACTTACAATCTCCACGAGCTTCTTTACAAGAACTAAAGAAAATGAGAATTGAATTCATTACCTGGTTTTTCTCAATCACCACACTCACAATCTTCTGCTTTATCACCAGTCCAGTACATAGCCAATGCCTGGAGGATCAAAAATCTTTGTTGCTTCAATTGAAGAATAGCCTCCAGTTCGATCCAAATTCCTCTGTCAAGTTGGTGAATTGGGCTCGAACCAACGATTGTTGTCGATGGAACGGTGTGACTTGTGACCATTTCGGCCGTGTTGTAGGCCTCGACCTGAACATGGAAACAATCTCTGGAGGTTTAAACGACTCCAGTCTTTTCGGTCTCAAGTTTCTAGAGAAGCTGAACTTGGCTTACAATTGCTTCAACTTCACACGAATTCCATCCAGGTTTGGAATCCTTACCAATTTAAGATATTTGAATTTGTCAGCCAACAATTTTAGTGGTCCAATACCTTCGTTTCAGGGATCCAAGAATCTCACTGACATAGACCTCTCTCAGAATTCTCTTACAGGTCCAGTTCCTTCCATTTACTTTGAAGGCCTTTCAAATCTTGTATATATAAATCTGGGGTATAATTCATTCAATGGTAGTATTCCTTCTTCTCTTTTTTCCTCTCCCTCTCTGCAGACCATTTGGATTAACAACAACCGATTCTCCGAGTTTCTTCCAAACGGTTCATTGTCTCCTTTGGTTTCACTACATTTGAGTAGTAACAAACTACAAGGGCCTATTCCCTCTTACTTATTTGGTATTCAAAGTCTCAGAGACCTCTCACTTTCTTTCAACAACTTCAGTGGCACCATACAGCTAGAAAGTATCCATAGGCTTCAAAATCTTGCGTTGCTTGATCTTTCACACAATAGCTTGTCAGTCGATGCAAGTATCAGTAACTCTAGCTTATGCTCCTTTCCCCAACTCAGAAGGTTAGGATTGGCTTCTTGCAAGCTGCAAAAGTTCCCTCCTCTAATGAACCAATCGTTGTTGCATGATTTAGACCTTTCTGACAACCAAATTTCTGGGGTCATACCAAATTGGATTTGGAATATTGGTGGTGGAGGTGGAGGTATGGCTATTCTGAATCTTTCCTGTAATCTCCTAGTGGGTTTGCAACCGGAATACCTTATTCCTAGTCAACTTCGCGTCCTTGACCTTCATTACAATCAGCTCCGCGGTGAAATCCCGTTATCATTTGCATCCTATGTCGACTACTCAAGGAATAATTTCAGCTCTTCTCTCTCTACTGAAATTGGCAACCGCATTACCAGAGCTAGTTTCTTCTCTCTTTCACATAACAAGCTTTTTGGACCCATCCCTCCATCAATATGCAATGGGAGCTACCTTGAGGTTCTTGATTTGTCCAACAACAGATTCAGTGGCACTATACCCCAATGTCTGATAGATACATGTACGACAACCCTTCGAATACTGAATTTACGAAACAACAATCTTACTGGTAACATAACGGGGACATTCCCTGAAGATTGCGCTTTGAGGACCCTTGACTTGAGTGAAAATCTCTTGGAAGGGCAGGTTCCAAAATCCTTGGCAAATTGTGCAAATGAAGAGGTTTTAAATCTTGGTAACAACAACATAAATGGCAACTTCCCTTGCTTCTTGGCGAACTTATCCAACTTGCGCGTCTTGGTTTTACGATCCAACAAGTTCCATGGAAATATTCACTGCAGAGGAATCCATAATAATATCTGGCCAAAGCTACAAATCATTTGTCTAGCTTTCAACAACTTCAGTGGTACTCTGCCGCCAAAAATCTTTTCACAGAGGAAGGCAATGATCGATGGGGGTAATCCACCATCAAATCTCAATCACTTGCGCTTTGAGACGACTACCGGTACCTATTATGAGGATACAATGACACTTATCAACAAAGGGCTAGAGATGGAGCTGGTGAAGATCCTAACTATATTCACCGCCCTCGATTTCTCAAGCAACAGGTTCAAAGGAGAAATACCAGATACAATTGGGGATTTGAAATCCCTATATGCGCTCAACCTATCACACAATGCCCTCACTGGTTCTATCCCATCATCACTTGGAAACTTGTCAAGGCTTGAATCACTAGACCTCTCGTGGAACAAACTCGGTGGAAGCATCCCAGTGACACTTGCAAGTCTGACATTTCTTTCGTTCCTGAACTTAGCATACAATCAACTCGTTGGAATGATCCCAAGCGGCACCCAGCTTCAATCATTTTCAGGAGCTTCGTACGAAGGAAACAAAGGATTATGGGGACCTCCCTTGAATGCTTGTTGCAAGGAAGCAGAACCGACACCGCCAACATTGGATGGTACACAATCATATACTGAAGTGGATGATGAGATTAACTGGGTCTACATAATCGCTACGTTGGGGTATACAGTGGGGTTTGGAGTTATTGTCGGGCCACTTTTATATTCGAAAAGATGGAGACAATGCTACTACAAACCTATTGATAGAGTTATTGTGAGGATTCTCCATCATCGAGAGCAGCGATCAAGAAAGTATGTTTTTCTAACAAGCTTCGGAGATGGCAGCATCACTGAAGGGTAAGTTTAATTTGTTTTTTTAGTTTTCTTTCATATAATTAGTAAAATTAGGTAAGGGTTTGTGTCCATTGGGTGGCGAGATAGGCCGGGGTAGCTTCCCACCGGATGTTTACTATGCCGTCGAATGTGCGTCATAGATTTCGTATTGTATACAATATTTTTGTTTGGCTTCGGACCTATTTAGTTCACAGGTTATTTCTGCGATTTTAGAATTTGATTCAATTGTTGTTAATCACAGGATATGGTATATCTCCTCATTAAACACCAATTCAAAACACAAATTGGAAAATGCGCTAATCATATGGAGAAAATAGACCAGTCAAATATGGAGAAATCACATCATGAACAAATATCTAATATAACAGCATCCAAGTAGCTTCTCTGATGGAAAAAAATATATTGATTAGACATGACTAATAAAAACTAGAAATGTGGTGGGTAGGATAGGGCAGTTGCCCGCGCTCATTTGACCCTCGGTCTGCCCTTGCCTGTTGACAAAAATCGAACACAACCATCACATAATAATAGAAACACAAAAATCCATAATTTCCCATAGTTCGGACACCAACAAAGCAAGATATAACAATGACACTAGGGACAAAGACCTTGACCTTGGTGTGGTATGGAGAAAAGTCTTCAAGCAAATAGTCATTAATTGTTCTTACCATTAGCTATAGGAGGGACGCAAGACGACTTCCAAAGTACTACTTCCTCCGTCCCTTATTTAGAGTCCAATATTTCATTTTGGATTGTTTCTTCATAAGTGTCCATTTTGTAAAGTTTGTGGGTAAAAGTTGGTGCATTGTCTATTTTGTCCTTAAAAGTATATTCCATTTTGAAAAGTTACGGAGTAATAGTATAACAATAATGGGTAAGTAGAGAAAATGGAGAAAAAAAATTGATGTGAAAGGTATAATGATGATATTTTTTTAATAAGTTAGAGTTGCAAAGCAGGACACTTAAAAATGAACGGAGGGAGTAGTCTTTAAGGACAGTACATGTGATCACACATCAAAGGAAATATCTGTTGGAAAAATGGTAGATTTGTTCCAATATTTTGGTGAGTCTAAATATGAACAAAATTTATTTTAAGTATGAATGACAATTGTCTCATTATGGAATTGAAAAGTCAAGGGATGCACGTGCCATCACCAAACACCTAAATTAAATTGGGTCTGGGACTCAGGATTCATGGGTCCGCGATTTGAGATCTGTGGTCTTGTCTAGGTTAGTTTGGAATTGATTGTGCTTTATTGGATCTGAACCATTCGCGTTTGGATGGTCCAGTTGTAGAATCAATTTGGCGCAATTGATTAATGCTGGGTTGAATGCCCAAAATTAAACTCATGATTTGATTATGGAATCAATTGCTCGATTAATAACTGCGAGCATGTTAGTATAATATGGCATGGCATGTTAATTGTCTATTTTCCATTTTTCTATTTGGGCTTAGCAAATCCGATGATTTGTAATAAATTGAGCTTGTACTATTTATCTGTCAGTGTTCAATAAATAGAAGCTATTGGGAATGCCTTGTATTCTTTAGTCCCATATTGGTTAATTATGTTGTTCCCATTTTTGTAGCCTATTATAAATAAGGCTTTTAGGGTACTTGTAGAAATTATCTTTTGGGCTTTCATATTGTGGCCTTTCTAGAGTTACGGATTATAGCCAGCTCTTTGTATCTCTTCTTCACGTTGGTTAGTGAATCCTCTCTCTCCTCGCCCGTGAACGTACCCATCTTGGGGAACCACGTATATCTTGTGTCTTTGTGATTTCTTATTTAGTTTTTAATTTCTCGTTCTTAGCTTGCATTCATAGCGTTCGTTACAACAGAAGCTCTGGTGGATATTTCCAATAGTGCTTTCGAATTTCATTTTTTATGGTCTCTTAACTTGGTGCAATTAAAGGTTGCAGTAGGTTAGATTTATAGGCTGGTCACGGATTCGTAGACCCCCGGACTTGGGTTGTGAAAATTTTGAAAAAGAAGAGCTATGTAGCATCCTTCGTATTCCAGTAGCTAGGTTCACTCCCAGTACTCTTCAAGAAGAGTGACTCTAACAGACTGCTTGCATCAACTGTCCAATTTGCATTCAAGCACTCGTGTATGTTGCGAATGTGGGGATAATGGCCTTACGGTAGTCCTATGGTACACACCCCTTATTAAGGGGTGTACCGTACGCATCATGATTTTAAACCCTTGGATTTCAAAGTAAATAATCCAGACCACCCATTTATTAAACCAATTAATAAAATAAAAAAATGGCTTAGCAGGTAACAGGTTGTTCTCTCTTCCTTGACTTTCTCTCCCTCTCCCTCATGTGTAAAATACTACAAATTATATAACATAACCACAATTATTATGACAATACAAAAAATTGACACTTTCTTACCACAATGTGTCGTACCAAAAGAAATCGATCAAAAGATACTAGATACAAGACCAAAATATATTGTTGCACAATCAATAATTATTATACCCAAACAAAATACATGTCTAAAATATCACAAATTAAATATTGTATAACTTAACATCCTAACAGTCCTGATCGATCATTTTAAAAATACACTCACAAATGACATTTAGATTATACAGTCAATTTATATTTGGTATGAAACCTAGTCCTCTATTGTAGTTGAATGTAATGTAACCATGCGACTGTGACACAATAATGATGATCAAATCCGTTGAATTTTTTATGTTTGTTGATTAAGTCACCTACATAATTTTTTGTCTCAATCAAGTTTAGAAAGCTCCATCATCGGCACGCAAATTGAATAATAGAATGATATTTTCCATCCAATTAAGTGTCTAGTTATAAGCCATCAACTTCATTCTTGATACGAATGACCTAATTAATATTATGTAAAAGATAGACGATTTTGATAAAATAAAATAAAAAACACCTTACGTGGGGCTCAGATAGTGCATTATTATATTTTAATGTTGTATTAAAATTGAACGATGAGATTTGTTGAAGTATGAAACTTCAAGGACTAACTATGTGATTTATTCTAAAAAATAAAAACATTCTTTTAAAAAAAAATAGGAACGAAGGGTTTGAGACTTGAACCCCAGATCTTTTAGATAAATGTCCAAACTCCAATACCTTATCACTATGGTACACAATTGAGAATTTGTAATTCTAAAGGCTATTAATTATATAATAAGAATTTAAAAAATTAGTGTAGAGGGAATCGAAAATTAAGACAATATGGTGGAAATTTTAAAATTTGAAAAAATAATGTGGCGGGAATTGAAAATAATTAGTGGTATTGTATTTTGTCAATTATAACTATCGTTTACTGAACATTCCGATTGAATTTTTTTTATACGACACGTTGTGGGTATGAAAACGCCAATTTATGGTGTTGTCATAATAAATTTGGTTATATTACTGAATTTGCGGTATGGTATTTTGCTAATACTAATAACTATCGTTAACTGAGCATTTCAATTGAATTTTTTTATACAATACGTTGTGGGTATGAAAACGTTAATTTATGGTGTTGTCATAACAAATTTAGTTATATTACTGAATTTGATGTTTGATATTTTGTTGATTATAACTACCGTTAATTGAACATTCTGATTGAATTTTTTTATACGACACGTTGTGGATATGAAAACGTCAATTTATGGTGTTGTCATAACAAATTTGGTTATATTACTAAATTTGTGGTATTTTAGACATGTGTTATTACGGAATATTTTAATTAATTTCCTTTGGTACGACACATTATGGTAAGAAAACGTCAATTTATGATATTGTCATAACAATTATGGTTTGTTATAAAATTTGTGGTATTTAAATATGTTTTCTTTTGATATGACACGTTATGTTAAGAAAATGACAATTTTAGGTGTTGTCATAATAATTGTGGTTATTTTCTAAAATTTGTGGCATTTTACAAATATTTTTGGCCTGGGTATAACAATTGTTGATTTTGGTACGACATATTTTGATTTTGTTACGGAATATCATACGAGTCAAAAAAATTTGGTACGATTCATTGTGGTAAGATAATGCCAATTTATGGTGTTGTTATAATATTTGTGGGTAACATAATTTAATTTTTGATATTGTACGCATATATTTGGTTATGGTACAAGTATTATGAATTTCGGTACGAATAATTATGGTTACATAATAACAATATTTTTTAATTATGGGTAACCTGCTAATGACCTGTTCAACAGGTAAATTTTAATGTACAAGTCGTAACTAGAATCATAAATATGCATTAGAAAACCAAAAATTGGCATAATGAAAATCACAAATTGTCATAATTTAGGCATACGGTATACCCTGTGTACCATAGCTTCCTCCATGGGCTTATGGCAAGTAACTATCATTTTCGTTCCTTTAACGAGAGAAGATCGACCAAGAGTATAGAAGGGGTCGACCGGGGCTTCTAGTTCAGTTGGTCGTGTACCAATATTTAGTGCTGGGAGGTTCTGGGTTCGAACCGATGGAATAGTCTTGATACCCTTTGTAGTAATATTATTTAACTAACATACTAACATCCTACCATTTGACCAAAAAAAAAAAAAAAGATTATAGCGGAGGTTTGCGACCACACAAATGATGTCATTTCTTTATCTACTTCAATTTCCGTAGTCCAGCACTATGTTTATTTTTCTACACATTTCAATTAATCTAGCAACTCCAAAGTTGTAACTTTTATTTCGGGGATGGAAATCCCGAGCATGTCCATTTCAACAGCATTGTTTACGTTACTTAGCCTACCGAGCTTATCAATAATAGAGAGGCGGGCAGAGAACCAGCTAAGCCATATATACTGAGTGACCTTGCTCATCTTTTCCTTCTACATCGCTTGAGAAAATTTGAAATCCTCTTCGGTGAGACAAAAAAGAACCGGCGGTGGATTTCATCCACGACGCAGAATTTGCCTATTCAGATTTCAGTCCATCCACATTCGGACCGACTGTGGTCCTAGTGCGCCCGCGCGCGCATCTCAATCACATGGCCAATGCATTGTTTTGCTTTTCCGAGGGAAACAACCAGTAAGTGTCTAACCGAACTATACGTATAATAATTTTACTTTTGTTTGAAACTCGGGTGGGAGTGGTAAGTGTCCCAATTTCTCAACACAGTTTTGCCTCTGGGAAGGGGTTAGATTGGGAGCCGCGCCAATGCTAAGGGCCACAAAATTACTACCACATGATCAGGGCTGATCCTATACATTTAAATTTTTGGAGTGAAAATCGGAGACGAGAGGAGTCTAAAAGGTTAAAAATTATGACCTAAAGCAAAAAAAGTTTATTAAAGACAAAAAAGTATCAAACATCTATCTTTTTGGAGCTTAAGTGTCATTTTATTTGAATTTTTTCAACATTGGTCCATATTTTTTTACTTTTCCGATTTGTCTCATCGAGACAAACGAATAACCCCTAAAATTACATCAAAAGCTAAACAAAAAAAAAAAAAAATACCGAAACAAGTTTCAAACTTATAAGTTTTAAAGAACGGAACCTCAAATAGGCTATTAGGGTGACGTGTTATTTGTACATTTGTTTACCGCTCATCCCATTCTACACGGAGAGGCCGTGCAGAATTTACTCCCGGTTAATAGATTCAAAGTCTCTCTTTTTTGTGGTCAAAATAGATTCAAAGCCTTCAATCCAAATGGGGACCAATTAAGACGAATTCCAAAGTTTTACTAATTGGCGACAGCAAAGTTCAAGATCAAACTAAAATTCCATCAATTAGTTTGACACGGTTTTAAAAAAGCAAGAATGAAAGAGTATCCACTCGTTCACACAGATTAACAAGTTTTGGCATTTTAGCAGTTTATTCACACTAACTAACAATTTGCTCACAACAATTTCTTTCTCAGTAATTTTTTAACTCATATACTCATCTATAACTTATTCACTACAGGAAACAACTTGACATTTATTAACAACTTATTCATTACCGGAAACACTAATAACTTAATTGCAACAAATTTATTCTCTACCAGAAACACCCCTAACTATAACTTGAAAGCAAAAGGGGACCCTAGACGACTTCCAAAGTGAGAAGTCTACTTCTTTGTTTTTGTATCTCTTAGGTGAATTCCTTTGAGTGATGAGCGATCTCTACGCCCTGTATCTAGGGGTCATCATTTAGCCCGAAGACCGCCCGACATGTTGAGCTTTTACCCAGCCCGAGACTGTCCAACGGGCGGGCTAGCCCAACCCGTAGTTTTCAATGGGCGGGCTTGGGCCTAAGAATTTTTGCTTGCCCGATATCCCGCCCATTATACTAATTTATTATGCTCGACTTTAGTTCACTACCACCAACTATAGTAATTTATTATGCTCCACTAAACAAATAAAGAAAAGAAGAAGTTCACTTACCGAAAAAGAGAAACAAAAGTCTGGTCTTGAAAGACTAGAGAGGTGCGTTGGGTGCTCTATGCATTTGTGGTTGGTTGTAGAAGCCTTGTCGGGTGGAGGAGTTCTTTTTATGCTTCCAATGCTATAATATATAATATATACATACAGTATATAATGTGTATGACTGTATTGAGTGTAGGATGCTAATATTATATACATTTTTTTATCGTACTCATATAATGTACATTTTTTTGTGAGGCCCGACCCATGAGCCCGCCCGAATTTTGGCCCGCCAGCCTGGCAATTGGGCTAGCCCATGGGCGGGCTTGGATAGTGACTTGGCGGGCTGGGCCGACCCAGCCCAACCCGATGATGACACTTACCTGTATCCCCGTTAATCCTTGAGTGGTGAAATCTGTATCCCTTCATTTTTAATCGTGAATGGTGAGTGATTATCCCTTTCATTCTCTATTTTTCTTCCTTCTCATTTGCAAAATATTCCGGTCCCAGGGACCCAAGACGACTTCCGCAGTCCGCACTTAAGTCTTGCTCTTTGAAGACAAAATGAATTTATATAATACTGTACTTGTATGGGACCTCACCAGCAATCTCCACCAGTTTGCTTCACAAAAACTAAAGAAAATGAGAATTCAGTCAGTTTCCTCATTTTTCTCAATCACCACACTCACAATCTTCTGCTTTATCACCATTCCAGTACACAGCCAATGCCTAGAGGATCAAAAATCTTTGTTACTTCAATTGAAGAACATCCTCCGGTTCGATCCCGATTCCTCTGTCAAGTTGGTGAATTGGGCCCAAACCAACGATTGTTGTCAATGGAATGGTGTGACTTGTGACCATTTCGGCCATGTTATAGGTCTCGACCTGAACACGGAATCAATCTCCGGAGGATTAAACCACTCAAGTAGTCTTTTCGGTCTCAAGTTTCTAGAGAAGCTGAACTTGGCTTACAACAGCTTCAACTTCACACAAATTCCATCCAGGTTTGGAATCCTCACCAATCTAAGATATTTGAATTTATCAAACGCTGGTTTTGTTGGGCAGATTCCAATGGAATTCTCGCGCTTGACGAAGTTGGTGAAGCTTGATTTGTCTAAACACGACTACTTCTCCTTTTTTGGGACACCTGGAATCCAAATTGAAAACCCAAATTTATTTACACTTTTCCGTAACCTTGGTGGGCTTATAGAGCTTTACTTGGACGGGGTGAATATATCAGCCAATGGGTATGAATGGGGTCAGGCCATTTCATCTTCACTGCCTAACCTGCGAGTTTTGAGCTTGAGTGATTGTTTACTTTCAGGCCCCATTGATTCTTCTCTTCAAAACCTTCAGTATCTTTCGGAAATCAATCTGGCGGTGAACAATCTCTCATGTCCAGTCCCGAATTTCTTTTCGAATTTTCCGAATTTGACAGTTTTGATTCTTGGTGGAACGAACTTGTATGGAACATTTCCAGAAGTCATATTTCAGCGGGTACAAACACTAGAGACTATGGATTTGTCATGCAATCCACTACTCAATGGTTCCTTACCTAATTTCCCAAAGAATGGATCCCTTCGGAATCTGGTGCTTTCCTACACCAGTTTTTCCGGAAATTTACCAGAATCCATTGGGAGTTTGATGGAACTAAGATGGATTGAGATTTCGGGGTGTTATTTCAGTGGACCAATTCCGAATTCATTGGCAACCCTTACTCAGCTTGTTTATTTAGATTTTTCAATCAACAATTTTAGTGGTCCAATACCTTTGTTTCAGGGATCCAAGAATCTCACTTACATTGACCTCTCTCATAATGCACTAACAGGTGAAATTCTCCCCACACACTTTGAAGGGCTTTTGGATCTTGTGTATATGGATCTAGCATACAATTCTTTCCATGGGAGTATTCCTTCTTCTCTGTTTTCTCTTCCATCCCTCCTGAAAATTGTGCTTTCCAACAACAAATTTGGTGGTCAAATTTATGGGTTTGCTCCCAATGGTTCCTTGTCTAAGCTGGATACGCTTGATTTGAGTAGTAACATATTAGAAGGTCCTATCCCATCCTACTTCTTTGATTTTCTAAGGCTCAAAGTCCTCTCACTTTCTTTCAATAAGTTTAGTGGCACCATAGACCTAACAACTATCCAAAGACTCCAAAATCTTACTAGACTTGAGCTTTCTTACAACAACTTGTCAGTCGATGCAAGTGTCGATATTTCTAGCTTGTCTTCCTTTCCCCAGCTGAACGTATTAAGTTTGGCTTCGTGCAATCTGCAGAAGTTTCCTAAACTAATGAACCATTCAAAAATCACCTATTTAGACCTTTCGGACAACCAAATCCCTGGGATCATACCCAATTGGATTTGGAATGTGGGAAATCGAAGTCTTGCGTATGATAGTCTTCAGCATCTGAATCTTTCCTGTAATCTCCTGGTGGGTTTACAAAGCGAATATACCATGCCTAGTCTCGGTGTTCTTGACCTTCATTCCAATAAGCTCGGTGGTGATATCCCATTACCACCAGAAACAGCTATCTATGTGGACTACTCCAGCAATAATTTCAACAGTACTTCTATCCCTAGTGAAATTGGCAACGGCATGTCCTTTGCTAATTTCTTCTCTCTTGCCAATAATGCGCTCACTGGACCTATCCCTCGATCCATATGCAATGGGAGCTACCTTCAGGTTCTTGATCTGTCCAACAATATGTTAAGTGGCACTATACCACGATGTCTGATTGAAAATTCCACTGAGACTCTTGGGGTGCTGAATTTGGGGAACAATAGTCTTTCTGGCAATCTATCCGGAACATTCCCACATGGATGTGCTTTAAAGACACTGGATTTGAATGGGAACCATTTGGAAGGTCATGTTCCAGAATCTCTGTCGAATTGCGCGATGTTGGAGGTTTTGAATCTTGGCAGCAACAACATGAATGGTAATTTCACCGCCTTCTTGGAAAACTTGTCCAACTTGCGTGTCTTAGTTTTGCGGTCCAATGGTTTCCAAGGGGGCATAAGCTGTCCAGGGCTGAATAATAGTGCGTGGCCGAAGCTTCAAATCATTGATATAGCTTTGAACAATTTCAGTGGTCATCTGCCTCCGAAATGCTTCCTACATTGGAACGCAATGATGAATGCTAGAAGTAACAGTCACCTGCATTATGAGTTCCTGAAGCTTAATAACTTCGACTATCAGGATAAAGTAACTGTATCCCTAAAAGGCCTACAGATAGAGCTGGTGAAGATCTTAACTCTGTTTACTGCCGTTGATTTCTCAAACAACCGTTTCAAAGGAGAAATACCGGATACGATTGGGGCTCTGAGTTCCCTCCACGTACTCAACCTATCCAGAAACGCCCTCTTAGGTCGAATTCCGTCAAGACTTGAAAACTTGACACAGCTCGAATCATTAGACCTTTCACATAACAACTTAAAAGGGAGCATCCCGCCAACACTTGCAAGGCTTACATTCCTTGCAGTCCTGGACTTATCATATAATCAACTGGTCGGAAGGATACCACAGGGCTATCAATTCGCAACATTTTCAAATACTTCGTTTGAAGGAAATGTAGGATTATGCGGAGCTCCTTTGATTGCCAGTTGCGCGGAAGCAGAACCAACAAGGCCAACATTGGACGGTAGGCAGTCATATATTGACGTGCATAAGATTAACTGGGTCTACGTAATTGCCACGTTGGGATATACTGTGGGGTTTGGAGCTATTGTTGGGCCACTTTTATATTCAAAAAGATGGAGACAATGGTACTACAAACCTGTTGATAGAGTTATTGTGAGGATCCTCCATCATCGAGAGCAGCGAGCAAGACATCAAAGAAGAAGAGACAACAGAAACCAGATTCGGAGATGCCAGCACCACTAAAGGGTAAGTGCTCGAAGTAGAGCGTAACTGTGTTCGTTTACTTAATTAGCTCAATTTGCTTTTAATAAAGTGAAATCCCGTAAGGGTTTGTGCATTGTGATACTTATCATGAACCATCATTGACGGAGCCATAATCTCTACTTAGGAGGGGCTAGAGGAGGAAAAAAATAGACAAAAGTGACTTTTTGTATATTAATGAAGTATATTAAAAATAAAGTTCATAATTCAATTAAATATGCTAAAAAAATATCTTGAATATTAAAATCACAAAATATATGGTGTCTCTGAAAGTGTTATCCCACTTCACATGTGACAAATAGAGCGGAAGTCAAATAGCGGGCACCGATTCCTATACTCCTTACATCAGGTGAGGTTCAAACCCCACCAATCTCATCCCTTTTTCCATATATAGTACTAGTGTTTGATTTTTCTTGTCAAACAAAAACTTAATTCACTTGTGAAACTAGAAAAATAATTCCAAAGTTGGGGGGCACTGACCCTTACAGCTCCGCCTCTGTGTACCATCTTTCTAGTTTCTTGAATCAAGTTTTGTAGCATCGCAAGATATTTACCATCATTAATTTATTTTTTGATCTGCATTTAGCATCTTTAATTAGAGTATTCGACTGTGTAAAGAAAAGTATGCTTACAGAAAACGCGATGGAATGATCCAAAAAAAAAAAAAACAAAAGAAAGAAAAGAAACGAAAGAAAACACAACGGAAATTGTGAAAAAACAAAAGATTAAAGTGTCCGCAAACTAAGAGTATTTTCGACAAACCGCAACCTAGCATTTGAGAATACTGATATTTTAGAGGTACTCTGTATCATTACTTAGTCACCCTCGGCTTATTTCGTTCAGGGACGACATTGTTCGAGTAGGAATCCTTTTACCCTGTTTTGCACGACATCATATATTGGCAGGCGATCGAGTTTCCGAATCCCTCAGCTACATCATGAATTTTGAAGTTTATAATCACATAGACAGTTTTAATTATGCATTTTCATAAGATGAATGTGAATGTTTATAATATTCATAGGACTTATTGGGTAGCTCCCCACCGGATGCATGTTTGCTATTCCGTTGGATGTGCATCATAGAATTCATATTATATGGGACTTGGTTGTTTGGCTTGGGGCGTAATTAGTTTCACAGGTTGTTTCTATATATGATTATAGAATTTGTTTTAATTGTTTTGTCAATTCCATGGTAAACTTGTAACTTTGGTATTCGAAAATCTCACTTGTTCAGGCAATCACTTGGAAGGGACAAGATTTAGCATTGGGCACTAAGTTGGCTATCTTAGTTTCATGTCATTTAGTAATTTCAGTTATTTGAGTTGTGAGCATGTAATACTATGGCATGACATGTACTTGTCTATTTGCTGCTTTTCTAATTGGGCTTAGCGGACCCGGTGGTTTGTAATGAATTTAGCTCATACTATTTATCTTTTAGTGTTCAATAAATAGAAGCTTTTGAGTAAGAGTTAATAGCGATAGGAGTAAAAGTGAGGAAGTTATTGAATAGAGTTGAATCTAGAGATATAGAAGTTTGTGATTGGAGTTTGTATGAATAGTAAACTTCTTTATATTCACTTTCGATTAAAATCCATTATTTCTATCCTCTCAAATGGGGCAATGGAGGATGTTGGGTTGAAGATACTCTAAAGATGAATAATGAAATCCTCTAAATTTACTTTATGAATATGAAATAGTATTATTTTGATCCTCTATTTGAAAGTATTGGGTTGGAGATAGTCGTAGTGGAAACCAATGATTGAGGACTGGTTAATGACTCTGGGACTATATAGCACCACTCTATCTAATTTGGTTACTTTTTTTTATTTTTTGGTATGTCGGAAATCCGGTAATTTGGTCACTGCTCCTGTACTATACGGCTTTTTGGCGTCGCCCTATCTTTTTGGAGGCAAATTTTTCTAAAAAAAAAGCGATGAATTACTCGGATTGGTTCTCACGCCCCTTTATGAAGTATATATTCTACTATTTTTGGGTTAATGACTTTGGGACTATATAGCACCACTCTAGGTGATTTGGTGACTTTATGAAGTATATATTCTCCTCTTTTTCCGACTTGCGCTTCACTGTACTACTAAAGCGCATGCCTCGCTTCATGCTTCATCAGCCCTTTGGCACAAAATCGTCCATATGACGATTGATTGCCCGGAAGAATTAAAGCACCGAGTCCTTGAGTATGTATACTTGTGGGAGAAGACAGAGAATGTCGAAACAGAGTCCGTTATAGAGGTGTGTGCTGGCATTAGGCTCCCACAGGAATGGTTGAGGTTCGAATTTGATGTCCGTTTTCCACGAAAACTGATGCTCTCCAAGCCTTCGAGCTCGTTGACTCATGGGAGATGAAGGACCCTCGAAATGAGATCCGGTTACATATTTATATGTTAGGGGTCTAAATTGTCCATTCGACTTGCGATTTATCTTACTCTTTAACATGAGGGAATTCCAATCACTTTGTACTACCACATAGTAGCTATTTCAAATGCATTAGATGACTCTCAATCCAATATCCGTAAAAACTTTTTTAGCATTCATAGAAGTCCTACAAATTCTGAAAGAGCCTTTAGCGATATCGAATTGAACTACAATATTTTTTTTTAGAAAACCATAGAAAAATATTTTAAAAATAATTTAAGGTTTGAATCATCTTTGGAGAATCCACAATGAGCCCTGCAAAAAAAATAAAAATAAAATAGTGTACACTTTGTTTGGTACCCACTCTGTTTGGTACCCATCAAAGGGCAATTTTTTTTTTTGCTGGGCGTCCTAGAAAAATGATTCAAATTGCAAATTATTTTTTGCAGGGCTCATTGTGGATTCTCCAAAGATGATTCAAACCGTAAGTTATTTTTAAAATATTTTTCTATGGTTTTCTAAAAAAAAATATCGTAGTTCAATCCGATATCGCTAAAGGCTCTTTCAGAATTCGTAGGACCTCTATGAATGCTAAAAAAGTTTTTACGGATATCGGATTGAGATAATTTTTATAATAATCCATAAAAAAATATTTTAAGAGAACTTACGATTTGAATGATTTTTGTGAAACCCGAAATAAGCCCCACAAAAGCATGCCCATTTAAGTTTTTTTTTTTCACGTTGAAGGAGACTTTTCCGTTAGCAACTGCTACTACCGTTTGAGAGCAAATATAAGGCATGACGTGGCATAATGGAGAACCTTAGATTTCTTACAACAAATCCCTGCCCTTAACTGGACCATAATGGACAATATTATACTGGATGTGATCCAAACCCTGAAATGTTTGGATCATAAAAGAGTAAATCTAGGCTTTCATTTAAAGACAGCAGGAAAGTTGAATCTACCCTTTCTTCTTTTTTTAACAAAAACGAAAATTAGTATTGCACTCACTTCACACTTAACTTTTCTCTCTCCATAATTTTTCGAAAAGATGTTTGACAATACAAGTGGACTCCCATTAAAGTAGCGCCACCTTCAAATCAAAATTCTGGTTCCGTCACTATCTCAAGTGCTGTCAACTTCTTTGTTAGCGTACGGGCCCCAAGAATAATCGAGGTGTCCACAAACTAACCTGGACACTTGGTTAAATAAAAATACTCCGTAAATAAATAAACGTCAACATATAATTTGTACTTGATGTTCATTGCAACTAAGTACTCGAGTAAATTTGCAATTAATAATAATTTCTTAGTATCTGATGATACTTCATATTTTCTCTTGGTCGGTAGCTAGCTTTTCTTTTTTTCTTTTGAAATTGATAAGCCTGAGAGATTCTATTCAACTTAGGAGATTGGACATTTTCCAGTGGCAACAAGATTATAACTTGAGAGCACGAAAGCAAGGTTCTAAGGTGGATGCCACCCCAATAGGAGGATCCTGCTACTAAGGTCGTAAGCTTTCCGTCAACTGGATAGATATCCCTTACACCTTGAACGTAATGAAAAAAAACTGAGGTGTAAAATCCAGCATATGGAATGGTACCTGCTTGGTGTTGACGTAGTGGAGCTCAATAGAAGAGGAGGAAAGCTCCAAATCAACATAGCAAAAGCAAAAGCTGAAAGGCCAATCCATTAGGTTATATTAATGCCACATTCCTCATATCAACAATTCATCTACCATTTCACCAGTTTCTTCACAAGTAAAAAAATGAAGGATCAAAAGTCTCTGTTGCTTCAATTGAAAAACAACCTCCAGTTTAATACAAATTCCTCTATCAAGTTGGTGAATTGGGCTCAAACCAACGATTGTTGTCAATGGAATGGTGTGACTTGTGATCACATTTCGGCCGTGTTATAGGTCTTGACCTGAACATGGAAACAATCTCCGGAGGTTTAAACGACTCCAGCAGTCTTTTCAGTGTCAAGTTTCTACAGAAGTTGAACTTGGCTTACAACAACTTCAACTTCACACGAATTCCATCCAGTTTCGGAAACCTCAGCAATCTAAAATATTTGAATTTGTCAGCCAACAATTTTAGTGGTCCAATACCCTACGTTTTAGGGATCCAAGAATCTCACCTACATAGACCTCTCTTAGAATTCTCTTACAGGCCCAATTCCTTCAGTTTTCTTTGAAGGCCTTTCAAATCTTGTATATATAAATCTGAGGTCTAATTCATTCAACGGGAGTATTCCTTCTCTATTTTCCTGTCCCTCTCTGCAGACCATCTGGATAAACAACAACCAATTCTCTGGGTTTCTTCCAAATGGTTCCTTGCCTAATTGTCTCCTTTGGTTTCACTACATTTGAGTAGTAACAAACTACAAGGGCCTATTCCCTCTTACTTCTTTGGTATTCAAAGTCTTAGAGACCTCTCACTTTCTTTCAACAACTTCAGTGGCACCATACAGGTAGAAAGTTTCCACAGGCTTCAAAATCTTAAGTGGCTTGATCTTTCACACAATTCCTTATTAGTCAATGCAAGTATTAGTGACTCTAGCTTATCCTCTTTTCCCCAACTCGAGTTTTTGAGATTGGCTTCTTGCAAGCTGCAAAAGCTCCCTCCTCTAATGAAGCAATCGTTGTTGGTTACTTTAGACCTTTCTGACAACCAAATTTCCGGGGAAATACCCAAATGGATTTGGAATGTCAGTGGTCGATCAATTTCCAGATTACCTGAATCTTTCTTGTAATCTCCTAGTGGGTTTGCAACCGGAATACCTTCTTCCTAGTAGACTTAGTGTCCTTGACCTTCATTCCAATCAACTCCGTGGTGAAATCCCAATACCACCAAAATTTTCATTCTATGTCGACTACTCAAGGAATAATTTTAGTTCTTCACTCTCTACTAAAATTGGCAAACACATTGCCTCTGTTAATTTCTTCTCTCTTTCACATAACAACCTTTCTGGACCCATCCCTCCATCAATATGCAATGGGAGCTACCTTGAGGTTCTTTATTTGTCCAACAATAGATTTAGTGACACTATACCCCAATATCTGATAAATACATGTATGGCAAGCCTTCACGTACTGAATTTGCGAAAAAACAATCTTACTGGTAACATAACGGGGACGTTCCCAGAAGATTGCGCTTTGAGGACCCTTGATTTGAGTGAAAATTTCTTGGAAGGGCAGGCTCCAAAATCCTTGGAAAATTGTGCAAATTTGGAGGTTTTACATCTTCGTAACAACAACATAAATGACTTCCCTTGCTTCTTGGCAAACTTATCCAACTTGCGCGTCTTGGTTTTACGATCCAACAAGTTCCATGGAAATATTCACTATAGAGGAATCCATAATAATATCTGGCCAAAGCTTCAAATCATTTGTCTAGCTTTCAACAACTTCAGTGGTACTCTGCCACCAAAAATCTTTCCACAGAGGAAGGCAATGATCGATGGGGGTAATGCACAATCAGATCTCAATCACTTGTGATTTTGAGATGATTACTGGTACCTTCTACGAGGATACAGTGACAATTATCACCAAAGGGCTAGAGATGGAGCCGGTGAAAATCTTAACTATATTCACCACCCTCGATTTCTCAAACAATAGGTTCAAAGAAGAAATACCAGATACAGTTGGAGATCTGAAATATCTATATGTGCTCAACCTATCACGCAATGCCTTCCTGGTTCCATCCCATCATCACTTGGAAACTTGTCAAGGATTGAATCATTAGACCTCTCGTGGAACAAGCTCAGTGGAAGCATCCCGGTGACACTTGCAAGTCTGACATTTCTTTCGTTCATGAACCTAGCATACAATCAACTCGTTGGAATGATCCCAAGCAGCACCCAGCTTCAATCATTTCCAGAAACTTCATTCGAAGAAACAAAGGCTTATGCGGAGCTCCTTTGACAGCTAGTTGCAAGGAAGGAGAACCGACAACGCCAACATTTGATGGTAGGCATGAGGATGAGATTGACTGAATCTACATAACCGCTACCTTGGAATATATTGTAGAATTTGGAGTTATTGTTGGTGCAAAAATTGGAACGTTCAAAATCTGGAGCCTTTTGAAACTTGAACAAACTGATAGAAACCGCTTCGAGTCACGTTACGTCGTCGCTTTCCGAAAACAGTATTCACCCCCACCAATTGGTGTGCACCGGGTTACAGCGAATCTGTTCTGAGGATAAAACGAAGCCCGATCAATGATCTTCTGCTTGCGTTCGCACAAACGAAGGACAGACAGAATACCGAGCCTAAGAGAATCAATTGAACCAAGGACTGTTAATTCCGTTTCTGCAGAATAACAGAATAACAGTATAGAAAACAACGAGACAAAGAAGCAGGAGAGTTTCTGGATATTTTTTGGTGTATCAAATGAATTAACCAATGGCCTATTTATAGACTTATAGGCACCCTTACGTGAAAGGTTGTGTCTTTTGTAAACACACATTAGAAAGGGTATATCTTTTAAAGACAATTAATTATGAGAAAGGATCATGCCTTTTAGTAGGCACCCTTTCATGCAAATAATTAATTAGGAAGAGTCATGTCTCTTGTAGGCACCCCCATGTATCACATCCCTTCCTAACAATCACACCCCATTCTAATAGTCACATCCTAAGTTAATAGGTGTTATAACTATTCACGTAAAGTCATACCCCATGTGAAAAGGTGTCGCACCTTTTCACAAATAACCTCCTGCAATCTTTTATTTTATTTTGAAAAAATCTCCAACAATCCCCCACCATTTTCGAAATAAAGAAAAAGCTTTCTTGGTTCCTTTGAAAAGACTTATGCATCAATGAAGGTGTCTCACAACTTGAACCATTCACCTAGTGAAAACACATCAAAGTTAGTCGGAAAGCATAGTAGACTTGTCTTTGAACTAGCGATCCTTAAATGACTAACCGGACATGTCTCACACACGCATCTTGCCTGACTCAGGTATTGAAATTTGCCGACACGTGGTTTGGCCATGTGTCTTTATCCTGAATTTCATGAGCGCTCTAGAGTCCTAGCCCTTGAACCCATAGAAGGCGGCACCACCTTCACACTCATATAGGTAGACTTTGAAAGTGCCCCTGTAACTACAGCACTTGAAACCTAACAAAGCGTTAGAAGCCTATTAAAAGCTAAGTAGCTTAACCTCCATGTTTACATTACAGGTACAAAGCATTTTACCATGGGATGGATAAAATCAAAAAATGCTTGCAACCACAACTTATGGTGTACTTTGCTCATTGAACCCAAGACTTGAAGTTATTCAAGCGTTGAGTCGAGTTTCCACCAAGAGTGATTAGATTTCAATGGGCTTGAGTCCCATCCCCTGTGATGTTCTCCACATCAAATCCCTTGCAAGACCTTTTGTTAAAGGATCAGCCAAGTTTTGACTTGATTTTACATAATCAATGGTTATCACCCCATCTATAATCAAGTTCCTCACATAGCTATGTCGAAGTCCTATATGCCTGGACTTTCCATTATACACCTGGCTATAAGCCCGTGATAGAGTTGACTGACTATCACAATGCAAAGATATAGGTGGCATAGGTTTTGGCTACATGGGTATCTCCCATAACATACTTCTCAGCCACTCTGCCTCTTTGCTCCCTGCTGCTAGTGCTACAAACTCAGCTTCCATAGTTGAGTCTGTAATGAGACTTTGTTTCTTAGATCCCCAAGAAACTGCTCCTCCACCAAGTGTGAAGACCCATCCACTTGTTGACAAGTGATCTTCATTCTTGGCTATCCAACTAGCATCAATATATCCTTCTAGAACCGAAGGATAACCACTATAAACTATCTCATAGTCTATAGTTTTCTTTAGATACCTCAATACCCGATTAACTGCGTGCCAATGGACATCGCTCGGATTATGTGTGTACCTACTTAGTTTCCCCACCAAACTTGTCCAATTTCACGAAATCTTGTGTCAACGCTCGCAACGATTTTGAAGCCATGGTAATAATACTGTTTTCGATTGTTGGTGCAAAAATTGGAACCTTCAAAATCTGGAGCCTTTTGAAACTTGAACAAACTGATGGAAACCGCTTCGAGTCACGTTACGTCGTCGCTTTCCGAAAACAGTATTCGCCCCCACCAATTGGTGTGCACCGGGTTACAGCGAATCTGTTCTGAGGATAAAACGAAGCCCGATCAATGATCTTCTGCCTGCGTCCGCACAAACGAAGGACAGACAGAATACCGAGCCTAAGAGAATCAATTGAACCAAGGACTGTTAATTCCGTTTCTACAGAATAACGGAATAACAGTATAGAAAACAACGAGACAAAGAAGCAGGAGAGTTTCTGGATATTTTTTGGTGTGTCAAATGAATTAACCAATGGCCTATTTATAAACTTATAGGCACCCTTACGTGAAAGGTTATGTCTTTTGTAAACACACATTAGAAAGGGTATGTCTTTTAAAGACAATTAATTATGAGAAAGGATCATGCCTTCTAATAGGCACCCTTTCATGCAAATAATTAATTAGGAATAGTCATGCCTCTTGGAGGCACCCCCATGTATCACATCCCTTCCTAACAATCACACCCCATTCTAATAGTCACACCCTAAGTTAATAGGTGTTATAACTATTCACGTAAAGTCATACCCCATGTGAAAAGGTGTTGCACCTTTTCACAAATAACCTCCCGCAATCTTTTATTTTATTTTGAAAAAATCTCCAACATTATTGTTTGGGCCACTTTTATATATATCCTCATTAAACACCAAATCAATACACAAGTTGGAAAATGAGCTAATCATATGGATTCAACAACATACTCTGTATAATCAATTAGACCAAATAGCAGCACAAAACGGATAATACAAAACTGAATAGGACTGGAAATTGAAATAGATGCAGCAAATTTAGTAGGCCTCCTAACTGAATAGGACTGGAAATTGAAATAGATGCAGCAAATTTAATAGGCCTCCTCAATTCGGATGATAGCGGTCACCACCTATACAATATTACAATCTAATTCATGGTTTCAGGTCCCTACTACAACAGCTGGGCGAGCCACAGATTAAGCACATCATGTGGGAAAGAAACAAGTGCGCCAAGTCGCTGACCTTCAAGTACAAGACACTAAGCACTGTTTTTTCTTTTCTAAGTTAATACTCATTTTCCTAATTAATTGCATTAAGATCCAACTTTCGCAAGACAAAAGGGTTTACTTCTAATTAGTCACAATGAATTCAGTTTGTGTCTTTATACATTCATGAATTCACAATGGAATTTAAGAGAATCAGACCCCTTCTTCTCTAAGGTCAGGCCATTTGGCCGTGGGGTTGAATAAGGTTTTCTATACACTTCAGACCTTGATGTCTGGGATCAGAGAGCTCATAATTTTAGGATGGTCCGCATAACGGCGAGACATGGATATTATCGGTCACAATCATAATTGGAGGTACTGGGTAGTGTGTAATACATTTCTAGCTGAATGTCTTTGCAAAGAGTGTTCTTTGATTCTCTCATATTTGTACTCGTTTGACCTCTAAGTTTATTATTCAGTTATTGTCACCTTTTGTATCGTGACACGGAAAATATTTGGCTGAAAGCCGTGAAACAGATTTGTACATGTGCAAGCCCCCTAGGTCAGAGAAGTATGAGAAATGAATGAATGACTGCCCTATAGGGAGTCTAGAGAATTTATGGGGCCCAAGTGCCCAAATGTTGACCTGGGTGGTGCTTGGCATATTACCGAAATGAGCCGGGTGATAGGCTAAGTATGAAATGTTGTTCAGAATGATCTACATGATTTGCTATCCTCGTTTATTGAGCATATCTTTACATGTAAATTGTCCTCGTATTGCATATAATATCCGGACATTTTATATTTTTCAAGGGCGGAGCAAGTTATATAGAAGAGATCCGAGTTGGAGTATTGAAAGATTAAAGTTTTAGAAATTATTCCGAAATCTGGAGTATCATTTTGGAGATTTTTAGGCCCATCATGTATATTTAACTTGGAGACTTGTAATTATTGGAGATGTATTTATTTTGAGGCAGTGAGAAAATTCGGGTCGTTGATCACACCGAGCCTTCAGTCCCAATCAATTGGAGTCGGCTACATGAATCCGTGTATTCTATTGAGCTTTGTCGAGGGCATCGTGTTCCGTAATATCCAGTAAGCCTAGATCTTTGTGCACTAGCACTTCTAAGATCAATTTCGGTCTACCTCTTCCCTTAGTGATATCAAAAATGATAATACAATGTAGGTGCATGATTTCCTGTTTAACCTACAAAAAAATTTGCACTGTCACGGGCATAGGGTATTTAGGGTCCGTTTGCGTGTCTGCTTATTTCAAATGGAGGGAATTGATCTATGTTCAACTTCAATAAAAGAGATAAAGGTTTTGTTGAAGTAGTTTGCTGAAAGTAAAATGAAGGATAGATCAAAAGTAGAAGAGAGTACGTGGAGAAGAGATGTTTTCTCAGTAAGATCATTGTAAAACTACAATTCCTATATGCTCGGTGGCGGACACAAGACAGAATATGAGAGATTTTTTGCTAAATCTCCCTATTTAGAATGATCGTGGCTCCATTTGTGTTGTTACGTGTTTTACGTAAAAGTGTGAAGAGAAATTTTAGTGTCAAGACATGTGGTTGGGTTTGGTACAACTCTCTTGTGTTTTGCAAACAAAACCATAGAGACATTTTTTTTCATGATAGAAACCGTTCATTTTTTAATTTTTTTTTTTTACAAAAACAAGTTATATGAATAGCGGTAAGTGTCTATTCGCATTACATGTGTAAAATAAATTTTCTTTTGTTTGAAACACGGATGGGGTGGCACATGCCTCTAGGACGGGGTGGGATTTGGAGCCGCCCCAATGCTAAGGGCCACAAGATCCTCCATTCCAAATCTATAGCCATCAAAATAGACTTGTTAAATATTGAAAAATCACTGGAAGAAATACTCTAATACAGCAGCATTCCTCCATTCCAAATATATAGCTATCAAAACAGACTTGTCAAATATGGAGAAATAACTTGAACAAATCTATATAATATAGTAGCTAGCTAGCATCCTATAGCAGTCTCTAATGGAAAAAAAATGTAATGATCAGCCCCAACTAACCATGGATCCTCTTTTAGTCTATACACTGGCTTTAAAGATATACATAAGAAGGTACCATGTAGTCTTTGGTGGGTGTTAATATGTTAAGCGAGGCTCTTGCTTTCAACTAATGTGGGACGTCTAAGCTAGCGGTACTCACTTCTACCAAAACTTGAATATTATAATTTTCCGCGGCACTCACGGATCCAATATCTTCATTGTGTGGTCCAAGCAACCTCTCTTAGTGTTTGTGGTGGCAGAACACCGCATCATACCCACCCCTTGGATCAGGGTGGAGGGCGGAGGTTTGATACTATTTGTAACAACCAAACCCGGCAAACCATGAACCCAATATACCCTGAACATTTGGCCTTAAAAGGTATACCTAAGAACATTAGTGACTTTATAGTTAATAAGAAATTTCCAATAAACCAAAAAAAAAAACTAGAATACATGTTTATGTGCATTCTACTATTTATTTACAAAGATATGGTTATCTTTACGTGAAATTGCATACTACAATCTGGTGCATCGCTATCCATTTTAAAAAGCAAAACAATATACTCCATCCGTCCCTTTTTAAGTGTCCTGCTTCGTAATTCCAACTTATTAAAAAGACATCATTATTATACCTTTCACATCAATTTTTTCCTCCACTTTCCTTACTTACCCATCATCATTATACTTTTACTCACTTACTTTTTAAAATGGAATCTACTTTTGAGGACAAAATAGACAATTCATCAACTTTTACCCACTAACTTTACAAAATGGATACTTATTAAGGTACAGTCCAAAATAGAATACCGGATTATAAATAAGAGACGGAGGGAGTAATAAAAGATAACTGTACTACTAAAATAGCATTATTATCCAAAAATTCTTGGTTGAGGAGGTGTTGGATTGTTCAAAATCATGTTGAGTAGTTGAACTTCGATACCATTAGTTTTTTTTTTTTTTTTTTTTTGAGAAACAACTGCTATATTTTGAATAAAACCAAGGAATCTAGTGGGTAGAGTGGTCACCCGAACTCATCTGACTCTCGGTCCACCCTTGCCTATCGACAAAAATCAAATGAGACCGTCACATAATTCAGCCCAACACAGCACAGCCCAACCCAACTCGTTACAACTCAACACAACATACGATCTCTCTCCGACTCAAGTCACTTAACACAACACAGCCCAACTCGTTACAACTCATCTCTCGGGCACGATATCTCTCCGACTCTCCCCAATCGATGTCGTCTCTTTCCTCTCAAGCCGGCGATTCAACCGGCGACTGGACAGTCCGTCCGACTGGCGACTAGATTGATACTCGAAACCGGACGATGACCCAGCCCTTCCAGTTCCATGCTTCCGCTCTTGCCTGCGACTGTGAGTTTGTGATTCGGTGAACATTTTGTTTCCTATGGAGAGATGATTTCTATGCGTATTTATGGTTTATTCAAAAACCCAGTGCCCCACACCACAAATTCTCCAAATTATTGTTTATTCGAAAGCCCCAAATTGTTCATTCAAACGTCCCAAATTATTGTTGTTTATTCTCTAGTTGCACAGATGTTCACTTGCACAAACAATAGTATATTCTGCACTTGGTTTGGAAATATTTAATTAGGGCTTTGTAATTATGGGTTTCTGATATTAAGTTTAGGGCTTTTTAATTTGTGTTTAAGGTTATTAGAAATTGAAATGGAGGACCATTGGACCAGTACTATATACTACACACAACCAGACTCCAGTATATACTACACACTATGGAGTCTCAGAGCATATCTCTCACATTAATTCAATTCGCTTGTGAGGCCGTAAGTATTCACTTATTATGCAGAGCGCTGGCTGGTATGCTTAGATTTGTACTTACGTTGTTAAATGCAGAGCACTAACTGTGTGGTTAGAATTATCAAATGTTGTTGAAAAATTTATTCTTACAAATTACAGTCTTATTCTTTTTTGTTTAAATTCTAATGGCGCGTCAAATTAAAAAGGGAGGAAAAACTTTTTTTTGTTATATTTCAAAATAAAAGTGAATATATCAGAGAGAGCGATGCACCTTTCTAGTCCAATGTTAGTGCTTTCCGGGAGAGAGAGTGATGTTCCTTCCTAGTCCAACGACCTGTTCAAGGATGAAGTCTTAGACTATTCTTCTTGACACAAAAGTTCTCTGAACAATATTGTCCACAGTTTCAGTGGACCAATTAGTTTCACACGGTTTCCAACAAATTCAGCAACAATGAAAGCAAAAGGGGGACCCAACAATGAAAGCAAAGGGGGGACCAATTAAAGCAACAGCACACCCACCGCTTTCGCATTATTATCCCTAGAGGTCGGTAAGCTTATGGAGTAATCTATATAGCTGTCAAAATAGACTTAGAGTCAAATATGGAGAATCACAAAAATATATGTAGCTATCAAAACAGACTTCTTAAATATGGAGAAATCACTCGAACAAATATATAATATAGTAGCATCTCAATAGCTTGCATCTCTGATGGAAAAAATGTAATAACCGGATTCGACTAACCATGCATGGATCCTCTTTTAGCCTATACACTTGGCCTTAAAGATGTACCTAAGAAGGAATCATGTAGTCGTTGGTGGGTGTTGATTTATTAAGTAAATTTGTTGCTTCCAACCAATGTGCGACTAAGTTAGCACTCACTCCTCCCAAAACTTGAATATTACAATTTTTACACTCATGGATACAACGTCTTTCATTGCATAGTCTCAGCAACCTCTCTTTGTGTCTGTGGAGGCAGTACGCATCCTACCCACCACTTGGATCAAGGCGGGCCACTGATACCATTTGTAACAACCAAAGCCAACAAACCATGGACCCCTTTCGACCTAAATACTTGGCCTTAAAAGATATACCTAAGAACATAAGTGACTTCAGTTAACACGAAATTTCCAATTAACACCAAAAAAGAACACAACCAAAGGAAATTTAGAATACATGTTTCTGTGCATCCTATTGAACTACGTACTAAGATATGGTTGGTCATCTTTACATTTTTTTTTGGATACTTCAGAATTTGTCATGTTTACATGTAATTGCATACAATTTGGTGCATTTGTGTCCCTTTCAAAAAGCAAAATAATATCATAAAAGATAAATGTACTACTAAATAGCATTATTTATTCAAAAATCCTTGGTAGAAGAGGTGTTGGATTGTTCAAATTCATCATGTTCAGCAGTTGAACTTCTATAACATTAAATTTTTTAAGAAACAACTTCTATATTTTATTTTAAATAAAAATCAGGAATGTAGGCGGTCACCCATTTTCATCTGACTCTCGGTCCGCCCTTTCTGTTGACAAAAATGGAACAATACCATCACATAATAAGAGAAACACAAAAATCCATATATTTCCCCTAGTTTAGACAGCAATAAAGCAAGATATGACATTAACACTAGGGACAAAAGACCTTGACCTTGACGTGGTTTAGGAGATCAAATTCTACACGGCCCTCCGTGTAGAATGTCACGGAATGGAATGTGCGGCAAACAAATGTACAAATAACACGTCATCCTAATGGTGTCATCTTTTTGAATTGTTAGGTTTAATACATGATAAAAGATAATCAAAGGGCTGCAAACTAAACAAACTGCTCGCGAGCAGCTCGTGACTTGGTTTGTTAATGCTCGGCTTAAGTGGCCCAGCTCTTTTGAAGATGCTCGTTAACTAAATTAGCCAGGCTCAATTCGTTAAGGGCTCTACTTCTTTACGAACGAGTTGAGCTCATGCTCAACTTTTAGGCTTTAATTTTAATAAACAAGCCGAGATCGAACACTACAAAACTCAGCTTGGCTCGTTTGCACCCCTAGATAATTAGGTCATGTATCCTCGTATCGGTGCCAAAATTTAGATCCATGGACCATGGGACCGGCTTGGAAGAAGCCCTTAAAGTTAGTTGCCGACTTACATTATGGGGGTGTTTGGTTAGTATTTTTTTGCATTTTCAGATTTTCATTTTTGCATTTTGAGTGTTTGGGAGTTCAAATCTATAATTCATTTTCGGAGAACACATTCACTGATTTTGCTTAAAGAGGCAATGACCCATAATGAGGGTAGAAGGTCCTCTTTGAGGTTTTGGCTTTTCCCATTTTATGTCGAATTACCAAAATACCCTAACTATTCTTATCTATTTACCAAATTTGTCCTCCCATGATTCCGGCCACATGCTGCACGGAATTGGAAGGGAAGGAGAAATGGAACTTCTCCGTTTGCTCAGGCTCTGAAATTATCCTTACACATCACACATGAAAATTCAAAAAAAAAATACTACAAAAAAGGAATAAATAAATATTCATATATCTTTTATCACAATAATAAAGGCCAAGGGCAACTTGGTAAAAAATTAACCCATAATTCATTTTCATCATTCATCTACCAAACACTAAATACTATTCCAAAATACATTCTGCACATATCTCTCAAACACTCCTACATACTCAAAAACACATTCTGTTCATAATCTAAAAAGCTAAAAAGGAAAAAAACTAAAAATGAAAAGTCAAAAAGTAAGCTCTCAAACACCTCTATAAATATGTAGTGGTAATTTCAAAAGCTTTTGGTTTTTCACTATCTTCACAAGTGTGTTTTCATAATGGAACGAAACAATAAGGTTTTCTAAAGAAGGTATATATATATATATATTTTTTTTTTTTTTGTCAAGCGGAAAATCAAGAAGATATATATATATATATATATATATATATATATAAGCCTATGGCCGGTGGCCCTATGACATCCTCACTCAAGGTGCTCAAGTCATGCACAGGTTAGAAAACACATAAATCTATGTGTGTGTGTGTTCAGAATTCAACTTGAACAATAATGACCAAAGGAGAGTTCGATTCTAATTCTGCTGCGTACACCGGTACGTGTAATATTTATCTTACAAAAAACAACTGCAAGCCTGCACCGAATAAATCCAGGTTCCTTTTTAACTATGGTAAACCATACTGACATATATAGTGTCCATTTAGGCTGAGTTGCTACCACAATTACAAAAATGCCACTTCCTACAAGTTTAGCCGCCTTCCAAATTTTCTTTCCATTTCTCCTTTTTGGTTTTGCCTCTTGTAATCTGAGAAGTAAAAACTGTAAAATAGACCTCTCGTCGTTTCAGAAAAAAATAAAATAAAATGGTCCACTCGTAATTTTTTATTCGATGCATAATGAGAACATTATTTTTTTTTTGGTAATGCAGGATGACTCCCGGGCACTTCGGACTATTCCCTATAGTCACTCCTACACTATTTCACACATTAATTACGCGTGGTGGCCATGGTGAATGGACCCCGAGAGTTGCTAATAAGAGAATCAAACTTGAGACCTTTGAAATGAGCAAATCACTAAGTCACAAGCTTAGACTACCAGGCCAACCCAATTTTGTTCACCTTTACCAGTGGGTAACCTCACTCTTATTTGGTCAGTTATGTTGTTGGTTTTTCTTGATGATCGGTATGGACTCTATAAAAATTCAACTCAATTGAATATCGATAAATCATAAGGCACAATGATTTTAAATCCATCAATTAATGAACGTTGCCATATCAAATGTACAACACAAATAGAAATGTTCGAATAGTTATTTATGCGCTTATTATTTGCCAGATTAAGATGAACAAATCTTAGTAATTGGAAACAAAATGACTTTGAACTCTTTGGAATTAGTTGATCATAATTACTGAAACCAGCCGGAGGAGGAGACGAACGGTGCTTGTGATCCGAGTAATTATTCCATCCACCTATTTTCATTGTTCATTTTTAAATTGCAAGCCATTTTTTAATTGTTTTATATCTTTCAATCTATATTATTTTCATAATTTTGAAGGTTTTGTATTATAAAACTAATTGAAATCTATCAAACAAGATCTATATTGCATATTTTTCAAAATTCACTTTAAAAAATATAGGCAAAAGACATAAAAGAGACAAAATGAACAATGAGCAATGAAAATGAGACAGATGGCGTATTTACTTTTTGGATTCCTATAAAATGAAAAATACCAAAATTTAGTGAGAATGAATCAGCCTTGTTTGGAACAATTTTCAAAAAGTATTTTTCAAAAGATTCTTTCTATTTCCAATCATTTCTCTTTCTATTTCTTTTTCCGTTACTTTTTCAAAAAAAAATTCAAAAAGAGTTCCAAACGGCACATTGCATCATAAAAATACAAAAATATGATTACAATTAACGTGGGACCGAATTGGTTCCATACAGTTGGAAATGTCATACCCTCCGGGAGTAATAAATACTCACTCCGTCGTTTTTTCTGTCTTTTTTTTAAATTTGTTCCAATTTTCAATAGATTTTATTTTTTATTGTGAATTTCAAAAAATAGGTAACATAAATCTTGTTTGATAGTTTTTGATTAAATCTATATTATAAAATTTTAAGAATTATAAAAAATATTATAAATTGTGACATAAACTTTTAAAGAATGACACGAATAATAAAAAAGACAAAAAGAAAATAGAAAAAAGAGTACTACACGTGGGGCCCAGTGGAAATTTTAGCCATGGTAAACCTTGAAAGTACATTCTTTTAACCAGAGCTAAAAGTACACGTGGGGGACCCAAGACGACTTCCACAGTCACCGACTAAGTGTTGGTCTTTGATGACAAATGAATCTATATAATATACTTGTATGGAACCTCAGTGATCGCTTACCATATCCACCAGTTTGCTTCACAACAACTACATAAAATGAGAACTGAATTCATTACCTGGTTTTTCTCAATCGCCACCCTCACAATCTCCTTCTCCATCACCATTCCAGTACACAGCCAATGCCTCAAGGATCAAAAATCTTTGTTGCTTCAATTGAAGAGCAGCCTCGAGTTTGATCCAATTTCCTCTGTCAAGTTGGTGAATTGGGCTGGTACCGACGATTGTTGTCAATGGAATGGTGTGACTTGTGACCGTTTCGGCCATATTATAAGTCTCGACCTAAACACGGAATCAATCTCCGGAGGTTTAAACGACTCAAGTAGTCTTTTCCGGCTCAAGTTTCTTGAGAAGCTAGACTTGGCCAACAACGGCTTCAGCTTCGCAGAAATTCCATCCGGTTTTGGAGGCCTCACCAATCTAAGATATCTGAATTTGTCGGACACTCAATTTGTCGGGCAAATTCCGATGGAATTCTCTCGCTTGACGAGGTTGGTGAAGCTTGATTTGTCTAATCGCGATGGTTCCTATGGAATCCGAATTGATAACCCAAATTTATTCGCACTTTTTCGCAACCTTGGTGGGCTTACAGAGCTTTATTTGGATGGGGTAAACATATCAGCAAATGGGCATGAATGGGGTCAGGCCATTTCATCTTCACTGCCTAACCTCCGAGTTTTGAGCTTAAGTGATTGTTTACTTTCAGGCCCTATCGATTCTTCCCTTCAAAAGCTTCAGTATCTTTCAGTAATCGATCTGGCTAAGAACAATCTCTCGTCTCCGGTCCCGGATTTCTTTGCGAACTTTCAGAACTTGAGTGTTTTGATTCTCAGTGATTCAGAATTGTATGGAACGTTTCCGGACATCATATTTCAACGGGTACAAACACTGAAGACTCTGGATTTGTCACGTAATACACTACTCAATGGTTCTTTACTTGATTTCCCAGAGAATGGATCTCTTCAAAATCTGGAGCTCAGCGACACCAGTTTTTCAGGGAATTTACCTAAATCTATCGAGAATTTGAGGGAGCTAAGAAGAATAGTGATTCACGGCTGTCGTTTCAGCGGACCGATTCCGAGTTCACTTGCAAACCTTAGTCAGCTTGTTTACCTGGATTTTTCAACCAACAATTTTAGTGGTTCAATACCTTCGTTTCATGGATTCAAGAATCTCACTTTCATAGACCTCTCTCATAATGCTCTAACAGGTCCAGTTCCTTCCATTTACTTTGAAGGCCTTTCAAATCTTTTATCAGTTGCTCTCACAAAGAATTCCTTCCATGGGAGTATTCCTTCTTCTCTGTTTTTCCTTCCATCATTGCAAGAAATTTACCTTTCCTACAACCAATTCGGTGAAATTCCCGGGTCCCTTCCAAATGGTTCCTTGTCTCCTTTGGTTATACTAGATTTGAGTACAAACAAAATACAAGGGCCTTTCCCCTCATACATCTTTGATTTTCAAAGTCTGAATACCCTCTATATTTCTTCCAACAACTTGAGTGGCACCCTACAGCTTGAAAGTTTCCATAGGCTACAAAAGCTTGAAGTGCTTGAGCTTTCATACAATAGCTTGTCAGTCGATGCAAGTATTAGTGAGTCGAGCTTATCATCGTTTCCCCAACTCATAGATTTAGCATTGGCTTCTTGCAAGCTGCAAAAGATCCCTCCAATAATGAACCAGTCGAGCTTGTTGGGTTTAGACCTTTCTGACAACCAAATTTCTGGGCTCATACCTAATTGGATTTGGAATATTAGTAACGGATATCTAAATCTTTCTTCTAATCGCCTAGTGGGTTTTCAACAAGGTTTCGTTATTCCTGTTGTTGGTTACCTTGACCTTCATTCCAATCAGCTCAGCGGTGAAATCCCATTACCAATAGAAGGAGCCTACGTGGACTACTCAAGGAATAATTTTAACTCTTCTATCCCTGCGGAAATTGGCAACCGCCTTCCCAATGCTTGGTTCTTCTCTCTTTCTTATAACGATCTTTCCGGACCCATCCCTCCATCAATATGCAATGGGAGTCAATTTGAGATTCTTAATTTGTCCAACAATAGATTCAGTGGCTCTATACCTCAATGTCTGATAGATAAAGGGACTGCAACCCTCAGCGTATTGAATTTGCAGAATAACAGTCTTGTTGGTAACATAATGGGCGCATTCCCGGAAGGTTGCACTTTGAGGGCCCTTGAGTTGAATGGAAATAAGTTGGAAGGAGAGATTCCAAATTCCCTGGCGAATTGTGCAAATGCGGAGGTTTTGAATTTTGGTACCAACAACATAAATGGTAACTTCCCTTGTTTTTTAGCGAACTTATCAGAATTGCGCATCTTGGTTTTACGATCCAACAAGTTCCATGGAAATATTGGCTGCCAAGGAATTCATAATTACCTTTGGCCAAAGCTTCAAATCATTGACCTAGCTTTGAACAACTTCAACGGTATTTTGCCGTCAAATTTCTTTTCGCAGAGAAAGGCAATGATGGATGGGGGTAATCAACAACCAATTGCCAATCACTTTGCTTTTTCTCAAAATATCTACTATCAGGATTCTGTGACAGTTACCATCAAAGGGTTAGAGATGAAACTGGTGAAGATCTTAACTATATATACCGTTATCGATTTCTCAAACAACAGTTTCAAAGGAAAAATACCAAACACAGTTGGGGATATGAAATTCCTCTATGCTCTCAACCTATCGCACAATGCTTTCACTGGTTCAATCCCATCATCACTTGGAAACCTAACACAGCTTGAATCACTTGACCTCTCGTGGAACAAGCTCGCTGGAAGCATCCCGATGACACTTGCACGTCTTACATTTCTCACATTCATAAACTTATCATACAATCAACTCGTTGGAATGATCCCAAGAGGCCCCCAATTTCAAACATTTTCCGGAACTTCGTTCGAAGGAAACAAAGGATTATGGGGACCTCCTTTGACCGCTATTGAAGTAGAACTGGCACCACTAACATTGAATGGTACGCAGTCATATACTGAGGAGTATGAGATTAACTGGGTCTACATAATCGCTACGTTGGGATATACTGTGGGGTTTGGACTAGTTGTTGTGCCACTTTTATATTCAAAAAGATGGAGACAACGCTACTACAAACCTCTCGATAGAGCTATTGTGAGGACTATCTATCATCAAGAGCAGCGAGCAAGACATAAAAGAAGAAGAGAGAACATAAACCAGCTTCGGAGACGCTAGGCCAGCACCACTGAAGGGTTCAATTGAGTAAAATCAGGTAAGGGTTCAGTTATTTAAAATCTTTAACTAGAAAATGTGAAGAAAAGTATGTTTATGGAAAATAGAACGGAAAATAGGAAAATAAAAGATTAATTGTCCGCAAGCTAGCAGAAATTGTGGCAAACCGCAATCTAGCATTCCAATATACTGTTATTTAAGTAATACTCTTTAGCATTAGTTACCCTCGGTTTATTTTGTTTAGGGACGAGATATATTGTTTGAGTAGGAGTCCGTATCTTGTTTTGGACAGTATCATATATTGGCAGGTGAGTTTCGAACTACTTCAACTACATGAATTTTCAAGTTTAAAATGGCACCGTTTGTTAGTAATTATAGATTATTACTTATCTTGACTATTTAGCTTATTTGGCAATGTTAGGGATTGAAAAAAAAAAACTCTTTAATTTCTAATTCCTAAACAGAATCATTGAAGATATTTTAGATATTTCATTGATAATAAGCTACTTTACAACTTGTTTAACCAAACATAACTTCTATTCAAGCCTTTTAAAGGTACACCGAACATGTTTACAACTTATTTTAAGTCTTTTTAATTAGTAAGTAGTCAAAAAAATCTATACTCAGAAAATCTCAACTATAAGTGATAGTAAACCAGGCGATTATGTACAGTTTTAAGAATAAATTTTCAAAATATAAATGTGCATATTCATAAATATTCTTAAGATTACTTAGGTAAGTTTATAAAGATGTTCAGCAAGTCTAAAGGTTTGTGCAGCTTCTAAACAAATAATGCTGTTGATGTTCTCTTCTTCTTCTTTTTTCATTCCAATTCGTTAAACCTAATTTACTCTATTCTAAGAGACTTGGAGAGGGGATGAGTGCTTACGGGATTCGAACCCTACCAATTTGCATGAGAATATAAGGGAGGCTGAAACAACTACACTCCATTCCACTTGTTGTTAATGTTCTCTTAGTTGATTCAATTTCTATGATTGTTTTTAAATTGGACCACCACTTGATATATTTTGATCTGCTTTATTCGAAACCATGATTAACATTCTTTTAGTTGAAAAAATAACTAAATTATCATCTTTTCCTGCAAAATGCAATAATGTAATATAAATGATTAAAAGATAATAATTATAGCTAGAGGACGGTGTGGAACTAGTAGGATAGGCAATTTAAGGGTGGCGATGATGTGATTTGATAATTTCACTAGTGGGGTAGCTCCCCACCACATGTTTGCTATGCCGTTGGGTGTGCATCATAAAATATTGTCGTTTGGCTTGGGGCATATTTTGGTTCATAGGTTATTTCTATACAATTATAGAATTTGAATCAATAGTTGTTAATTCCCATGATAAACTTTTAACTTTGGTATTCTAAATTCTCAGTTGGACTCGTTTATCCCTTTTCAGGCGATCACGTGGAGGGGACAAGACTTAGCATTGGACACTAAGTTGGCTATCCTTGTTTTATGTCATCTAGTAATTTCGGTTACCTGAATTGCGAGTGTGTCATAATATGGTATGACATGTCACTTCTCTATTTTTTACTTTTCTAGTTGGGCTTAGCAAACCCGATGATTTAAAATAAATTGAGCTTGGAGTACTATTTATCTGTCAGTGTTCACTAAATAGACGCTCTGGTGGATATTTTCAATAATATATGCTTTCGCATTTTACTTTAGTGATTGTCTCTTAACTGTTAGAAATTAAAGGTTGCGGTAGGTTACTGGTTAGACTTGTTGTGCCTGGAGTGGATGAAAAAGAGCCAAAACACACACACACACAAACGCGAACACAGGAGATATACGTGGATGGCCAAAATTAGGTATCACGGAGGAATCGGGCAAACACACACTATAAATGGATGAGCTTTACAAGTGAGGTCTGTCACCTCACCACACTTTCTCATCTATCTATGCTTTACATAGCTACCTCACTGGTCTCTCACTCAAGAGAGATATTCAGATGCAAATAAACCAAATACAAGGCTATTCAGCTATTCTTACAGACCCAAGCTATGGAACTATTTGCATGTCACGGGAGACAAACTGGTAGCTGTAGCCATTACTCCATGGCTGCTGAGAGTGACTTGCTAGGACACTGAAGTCTTCCCATGGAGGCTGAGGGGAAAGACTAAGTTGGCGGATTCGTAAGTCCCTGGGTTTGAGTTGTGAAAAATCTAAAAAGGAAGAGCTATGTAGCATCCTTCCTATTCTAGTAGGTTCTCTCCCAGTCTGGTACTTGGGACTTGGGAGTGCCTTTGATATCCACCTAAGAAGCGAAGATTGTAACAAGCTTAAGGATTATGGGATTTTGTGCAGAATTCATTCGGGACCAACTAGAAGGCTTGTTGGGATGTCCAGTCTACCATTTCTTAGGAAAAAAAATTTGTCTGGCTCTTCCGTCATGTCCCTATATGGGCATTCATTGAATGGCTCATTTTCTGTTGCAGATTATCTACTAATTAAGGACGGGCTGGGAAGTTAAGTGGAGTGGATTATCTACTAAGGACAAAACTGATAATACAATTTAGGCGAACAAAATTGATTCGAAGCTTATACAATTTCCTGGAAATAGAGATTCAAAGCAAACGGAAAAAGTCGTGGCCAGGGGTCATTCAGGTGATAACAGTCCTAAAATACCACTTCCTCATAAGCCAGCTCAATGGGTTAAAGCTTCATTCAAAACAGCGAGAGGTCATTTGAGCAGGCGAACTTCTATACCATTAAATTTTTGTGAGAAACAAGTACTATATTTTGAATAAAAACTAGGAATGTGATTGGTAGGTACGTAGGCCGGACGACGGGCTCATCCGACCCTCGGTCCGCCCTTGCCAATTGACAAAAATCAAGACCATAACATAATAGCAGAAACACAAAAATCCAATGACACTTGGGAGTAGGGACAAAGAACTTGATGTGGTATGGAGATTCAAAGTCTTCAAGCAATTAATAGTCATTGTTCTTACCATTAGCTATAAATGGAAAGCAAAATGGGGACCCAAGACGACTTCCAAAGTACTAGTCTTTGAGGACAGTACAAGGGATCACACATCAAAGGAAATATCATGGGACCTTCAGAGGAATTAGTTTTCAACACAACTGCACTTGCAAATTATTGGATTTTTCCAATATTTGTAATATAGGACGGACGGTAAGCTTAGTTGCACGAAGTAGGAGCGAAATAGGGTGCAGGTGAGGGAGAGCGAGATGATATATATATATATGACCAAACCAAACCGAACTGAGTCTTGAGTACCAAGGTCGGCTATGATATATATATATATATATATATATATATATATATATATATATAGAGAGAGAGAGAGAGAGAGAGAGAGAGAGAGAGAGAGCTAGAGAGAGAGAGAGAGAGAGTCCCCTTCAGTTAAGGGCGTCCTCATATTAAATAAAATGCGGACGTCCCCTTTCCTCATCTTTCCCAATCAAAATTCGATGATCCGAGCCACTCAATATATTCAAAACGTGATTTTAAGGGTATCCGCGAGAAATTAGCAAAAAAAAAAAGATCGGAAAAGGCTTGATTTGAGCAATTTTTATTTGAACTGTTCAATAAAATACAAACAAAAATTGCTCGAAACCTCTTAGGCGCTATCAATTCCTTTTGAAGTTTACCTGGTCGCTGAGTACTTCTCCCCCCAGATTAGTCAATGTGCACAGAAGCTTTTCTGGACACCTAGTTTCAACAAAGCAATAATGAAAGTACAATAATTTAGGAAGTAAAAATATGGGCCAAATCCTCCATAAGTGTAAGAAATGGGCTAGTGGTACAAAATATGATTTTCTTTTTTAAGATATCAATTAGGCTAGATAACTGAGTTCATCAAATATTAATTAATAATGTGAAGTGATAGATCCTTGTTTTTCTATACAAATATCATATAAAAGCTTCATCATTGTAAAACGCGAGCTCCCGTCAAACTCCTTAGTTGGGAGTGCAAAAGCGCACTCCCAAGGTGGGAGCGACATCACTTTAGAAGCTCCCAGCAACTAAGACTCTAAGTCAAGTCTTCAAGCAAAAGTCATTTTTCCAGCTTCCTACCATTAACAACAGTTGGAAAGCCAAAAGGGACGAGACAAATGAGGAGATCCCGCTACAAAGGTCGCAAGATTACGTTAACTGGACAGAGATCCTAGTAGTACACATTGAGCGCAAAGAAAACTAACTAAACGATCTCTTGATACGTACTAAGAAATTTGAATGCAAAACAGAGATCTGTAAAATCCAGTAATAGGGAATTGTACCAGCTTGGTGTTGAGCTCGATAGAATAACTCATGAGGAAGAATGATAGAAGCGGAGGAAAGCTCCAAATCAAGCCCACAAAGCCAGATTCCACATTCGAATATATTAAAGCCATATTCCCCATATCATCGAATATATTTTTACAACAACTACACTCACAATCTTCTGCTTTATCACCATTCCAATACACTCAAAAATGAGAAACTGAACTTTTTATCTGGCTTTACTCTATCACTACCCTCACAATCTTCTGCTTTATCACCATTCCAATACACAGCCAATCAATTTTCAGGTGGTCGCCCGGCTCATCCGACCCTCGGTTCACTCTTGCCTATTGACGAAAATTGAAGCCATCACATAATAACAGAAGCACAAAAATCCATGAATTCCCACAGCTTTGGACACCAACGAAGCAAGATATAACAATAACACTTGGGACAAAGACCATGACCCTGATGTGGTATGGAGATTCAAATTTCAAACCCTTCAATCAAAAAGGGGACCAAGACAAACGGTTCGTATTGTAACAAAAAAAAGTCTTGTAGGGCCCACTTGTGGTGGTGGAAACCCCATGCATGGTTTTCACCTATGGCGGATAGAATTTACGCTCGTAATAATATGGCATGACATGGTACTCGTCTATTTGCCGCTTTTCTAATTGGGATTAGCGGACCTGATGGTTTGTAATAAATTTAGCTCATACTATTTATCTTTCAGTGTTCAGTAAATAGAAGCTTTGGAGTAAGAGTTGATAATGATTGGAGCGAAAGTGAGAAAGTTTGTGAGTAGAGATGAATCTAGAGATATAGAGGTTTGTGATAGGAGTTTGTATGAATAGTAAACTTCTTTATATTCACTTTCGATTAAATTCCATTATTTCTATCCTCTCAAATGGAGCAATGGAGGATGTTGGGTTGGAGATACTCTAAAAATGAATAATGAAATCCTAGCCTCTAAATTTACTTTATGAATATGAAATAGTATTATTTTGATCCTCTATTTGAAAGTATTGGGTTGGAGATAGTCGTGGTGGAAACCAACGATTGAGATCTAGCTAGTGACTTTGGGACTATATAGCACCACTCTAGGAAATTTGTTCACTGCTCCTGCACTATACGGCTTTTTGGAGTCGCCCTATCTTTCTAGAGACAATTTTTTCTAGAAAAAAGCGGTGGATTACTCGGAATTGATTCTCGCTTCCCTTTATGAAGTATATATTCTACTATTTTTTGGTTAATGACTTTGGGTCTATATAGCACCACTCTAGGTGATTTGGTGACTTTATGAAGTATATATTCTACTCTTTTTTCCGACTTGCGCTTCACTGTACTACTAAAGCGCACGCCTCGCTTCACACTTCATCAGCCGTTTGGCACAAAATCGTCCATATGACGATCGATTGCCCGGAAGAATTAGAAGCACCGAGGCCTTGAGTATGCAAACTTCTGGGAGAGGACAGAGAGTTGAAACGGTGTCCGGCCATGGATTCATGCGTGAGGACATGCTAACACAATAATTTAGGGTTTAAGGTTTGTATCAAAATCATGAATTCCACATCCGATTTTCCCAAGAAATGACACACTGAGCCTCCGTTATATAGACTAGTGGGACTGTGGGAGAAGACAAAACATGGAAATGACGTACATCCTGTTACAGAGTTATGCGTTAGGACATGCCGACATGATGATACATGGTTTAAGGTATAATTATTTTCATTTGGAGTCAAAATCATCTTTTCGAATCCGTTTCCCACGTAAAATTTCACACACCCAGCCCTCAAGTATGTATACTTGTGGGAGAAGATTGAGAAAGTCGAAACAGAGTCCGGCATAGAGGTATGTGCTGGGACACACCGATATGATAATTTGTGGTACCAATGGTCTGGCATTAGGCTCCCACAGGAATGGTTGAGGTTTGAATTTGATGTCCATTTTCCACGAATACTGACGCTCTCCAAGCCTTCGAGCTCGTTGACTCATTGGAGATGAAGGAACCTCGAAATGAGATCCGGTTACATATTTATATGTTAGCACCAACACGATAACTTAGAGTTAGAGATTAAGGTTTTCTGATGGAATTCCAACAGCTAAGAATCTCCAATTAACAAAAAAAGAACCCAACCGTAGGGTAGAGCCTCCATCGTTTCAACACACCAATAAGGACCAGAGCTTGAGCCTACACGTCTGAATTCAAGATTACTATCTTGCATAGTAGACTGAGAATGTGTTTAAGGCAGTCAAAAGGAGTTAAGCTCCTCTCCCTCTCCGGCCATGGGCCGATCATAAGCCCTGAATTCGAAGATATGATGGTGTGAATTTTGCAGCTCTCTTTGCGTAGCTTATTCATGAAAAAGATCTCATCAATACGAAAATGGTAGCACATGATTTCATTTCATTTGTGTTCGAGTACATGGGCAAGAAGTTTGATTTTGTAAATATAGACCATCTATATTGGTGAAGCCAACCGTATCGAATTCGCATATGTATCAATCCAACACGGTTTACAATGACCCTGCTTCCAAGCCCTATGGGCAGTAAACTACCAAGACTTTACGTAATAACATGAATACGAATCCATTTTCAAATCCAGGCTATGCTGGTAAGCTGACCTTTTTCGCAACCATTAGGATATATTTATCCGAACTTATCAGCGGTCAATCCATATAAACTCAACAAGGCTGCAGAGTTTGCATAGCAAGGGACGGTTTGATTTTCTTTACTTTTTGGTTTTCATAATCAACTGATTCTCGTTTTCTTTTTAATGACTTTTGCAAGAAGCAGGTCAAACCGGAGCATTTGGGGGGACTTGTCCAGGAATGTTTCTCTCTGATGCCTAAGTTCGCAATTTCGCATCTCTGAAGCTCTGTTTTTGCTACTGGTCCTGGGATGTTTTGGCCAAACAGGCGGCCATGGTGCAACGTGGTTTTTGTTGGTGCAAAACTTTGTCGTTGTTGATGAAAGAGGATAAACAGAGATGCTTCAAGTCACGTTATAATGTCGCTGTCCATAAGACAATATTCGCCCTCACCAATTCGACAGAATTTGATGTGCACTAGGTTACAGCAAATGAGCTTCCAAGATAAAATGAATTCCAGTCTGCAGCTATTGTCTAACTGCGTTATGCACTAACGAAGAGACACCCGAACACCTTCGGATTTTGTGATAAAATGAATTCCAGTCTCCAACTGTTATCTAACTGCATTATGCACTAACGAAGAAACACCCGAACACCTTCGGATTTTGTGAGCCCACCAAGAATAAATGAATGAGATAATTCTAGAGAGAAACAACAATCAAATTGAAGAAACAACAATCAGATTGTTCTGATTATCCTTGACCCCGAATTGGTAGAACCCTTTGCCTTTTTACAGGCACGGATCATGACTATTAGTCAAAGATTACACATCTTTGATTAAATCTAATAGTCATGTCTATTTCTAATAGCTATGTCTATTCATTCCATCCCAATGGTCACACCTTTTTGGTCTGATCATGTCAAATCATTTAATTTGAATAGACACACCTCTTGTGCTTAATTCTAATGTTCACATCTATTTATTTAACCTGAATATATAGACACGCCTCTTAAATAAAAACTATTCACCAATAATTACATTTAATATTTCGGAAATGTTCGAACAGTTTTTGTTGTAGTAGCTAGTATACCGCCGAGCTTTTATCAAGAGCTTTTCAACCCACGAAAGAGTTTATAGTTAATTTGTCTATTCAACCCACTCACGCATATAAAAAAAGCTGTAGTGCAGTGAATCATTAAATAAATTAGCGGTGCAGCGGGTTTCCATCAATTTGTTTGACACGGTTTCAACAAAGCAATAAGAGCATCGGTAATGGTAATAATCAAAATCAATAATCAAAATAAGTAATTACAGAATTCAATCACGATCGTCCAAAAGTGTTTATTAAAGCGTGGACGATTGAAACAGATTCGAAAGGAGCATCTCTGGCGGAATGAGAGAGTTGGGGAACAAGGTTGGGTATTGGGGTAGGAGCAAGTCTTCCGAGGATGGAGCATAGAGGAGAGGAAGAGGGAACAAACCCTAGAGAGAGGAAGAGGAGAAATTATATGTATCACTGGAGAGAGAGAGAGAGAGAGAGAGAGAGAGAAGGAAGAGCCGAAGAGGGGGTTTGGGTTGAACGACATCATTTTTATGAAAGGTCAACAAAAGAGTACTTTCTGGTCATGGTTACCATGTGTTGGTGATTAAAATAGAAAATATCATGTATTGGTGATTTGGAGGGTGGAGACTATTGAAGTGGTAAATAAAGCCTTGGTCCTCCTCTTTCTAGTAATTTTCCCTTTTCCTATATATCGCTTTAGTGGATTATTAGATCTAAATTAAGTAGCAAAACAAGAGATTTGGCTAAGTGAGCATGAGAAAGTTAACAACTAGTAAGTATTTGTCTTTCATAAGGTAGCAGGTTCGAATCCCATGGAGACGGAGGCTGAACATTTCAAACCATGGCGCCACTGGAGGGTTTACCATAGGGGTGAGCTAAAAATCCATTAAACCACAAATCCAGTCCAAACCAATCCGAACTGATGATTTTCTTTGATTTTTTTGTAGTGTGTTTGGTTTCAGTTTAAAAATAATATTAGAAACCGCGTTAAATGGTTTGGTTTGTAAATTTACGTTAATGGTTTTTGTTCCAAACCGATCCGAACCGTGTATATATATAACTCATTTAATTTAGATATACCTAGTATACATGGGATTATAGTCAACTAATTTCCTGAATTAATAATCTATACAATCCACTGTTCTATTCAATATTCATTTACTACCAAAATTCTTTGGCATAAACTTTTGTATATCACAATTCATTTCTATAATTTTGGTACACCAAAAGCACATGGTATAACGTAATGCTCCATTCAGTGAATAGTAATTCCACGACTCAATTAATTCCTAAATTGTCCTATATTTCTATAAATGGAAATCAACTTTAGTTTATCTCCGCAATTTTGAGTACTTTAAATAGTTTACGAAGATGATATATTAGTTTCAAGTAAACCGTAGTTCGAAATTGAAACCGAACCATAGTCTAATGGTTTGGATTGGTTTGGTTCTATACCTTTTGTGGGTTAGTTTGGTTTTCTCAATTCGTAATCCGTACATAGTGGTTTGGTTTTTGGTTTACTATAAAACCGAACCAATCCGATCTATGCTCACCCTTAGTTTACCAGATCATAAATTTAAGTACCCCTGAATAAGTCGAGATGTACATAAGCTGACCCAGACATCCCTTTATAAAGAAAATATCCAAAGCGCGTACAAGCAATGGCAACATCATGGCCCATAAGCTCCAAGTAAATGATAGTGCGTGATTAATTCCACTCAAACAAATCCATAAGTTCCACTTTGTATTCAACTTGTATTCGGAAAAGGAGTCGTTGTTCAATAGACCACCCAAACTCAATGACTGAATTCAAAATCTTTTACTAATTGGGAGAGTTTATTGAAAGTGAAGCTTCCACCGTTGAACGTTGAATCCATTGCATCAGTTTGTTCAACTCTTCTCACATTTATGTACTAGTATTTTTTTTTAAGACTTCAGTAGAGGTAACGGTGTATCTCTCTCTCTCTCTCTCTCTCTCTCTCTCTCTCTCTCTCTCTCTCTCTCTCTCCCTCCTTCCCTTTCTTTTGGCTCTAGCTATGATACTCTTAGGTGGTTTGAAAGTATCATGCTTCCGAATTGTGTTAGCATATTCTTCACCATTAATTGAATATTTGAAAAACAAAAATCTAAACCGCTGATTTCTTGAAAGGACAATAGGTTACATCGGGTAACACGTTTCTCTGGACAAACTATTCACTGCTCCCATTATAAAAAGAAATTATGGTACTTTGGAGTAATGGCAAGTTTTCAAACTGAGAGGTGATTTGCTCTATTCAAAATTTATTTGTCTATATTCAAAATCCTGGATAATTATAATCCACCTCTCACGAGTGGATTATTATTTTTATCTATTCAAAAAAAAATTGCCTTGGTTAGTTTTCCATTAAATTCTTCAAATTATGTATTGATCTCGATGAGAATAACAAAAAAAGAAAAAAACTATGAATCAAACTTGGAAAATTTGTTTGTTTGAGGTTATTATGTCTTTAGCGAACTTTTTTAAGCTTTTGGTCATATTTTTAACTTTTTACGTTCCTCTAGTCTTAATTCAAAACAAATAACGAAAAATTAACAAAAGCAAAAAATTGTTGAATAAAAACAATAAAAAAAGTAGTAAAAAAGGAAGTTAAGCGAAATCAGGTTATGAGTGTAAGGAATTTTAAGAGTCCGTTTGTTAGGTGAACTTATTCTGGGGATTAAATACGAAGGATGGATAGAGGAGAATTTGGTAGGAGAGATTATGTAATTATCGACAAAGTTGGATGTGGCTATAAATAGTCTGACAGTAGAGGGACTATTTGGTAGTGAGAAAAATAAACCTTAAGAACTACAAATTAAAAAGCTCAAATCGTCAAGTAGAACCGTGGTGAATTCCATTTTACATCACATGCATGAGGGTCGCATGAGAGGATCCGCACTTATTATTTGGACCGTCTCCTAATTTACCCTAAAAATTTGAAACATGAACCGAAACCCAACGAATGTGGCAAGAATAGAAAGAAGCTAAAATCACATTTTTTATATTTTCCACCCAGGCTAAGATAAATATTTCCGTGGTCGGAGACGAGTCTTATGTGTGTGAGGTCCTGAATGTTCATTTGTGAGTTTAGGCCTCCATTGTGGTTGCTTTTCCCCCTCCTTGGGGGTGGCTACCCGTTATCGATGTATAATTTTCGTATCAATAAAAGCACCTCTAAACTTTGACCAAAAAAAAAAAGATAAATATTTCGACTATCTTCTAATTTACGCTGAAAAAGTGGGACGATCACTTTCATTTGTCTCTTCAAAGTCTCCTCATTGCAGTTCTTGCCCCATTCATGGGGTTTTGATTCATGTTTTCACATTTCATTTTTCTACCATTCATTAGAATTTCATCATCACAGTTCTTGCCCGATTCGTGGGGTTTTGATTCTTGTTTTCACATTTCATTTTTCTCTTCAAAGTCTCCTCTTCGGTCTTAATTCTCAGGAGTCTTTTTATTTCATCATCACAGTCCTTGCTCCATGTGTATTGCTTTAGTATTATATATATTGATGCATATACAACAGATAATTAGATAGATATACTCCTTGTGTATTATTCTAATGTCTGAGGTGTGTAAAAGTAGCTTAGCTAGCAGTAACAGAGCGAGCCCTTCGAACAGATTTTCTGTGAGCAATAAGACTCCTTTAGTAGTCTCTTCTTCTTGGGGTTTGTTACGTTCAATGTCTGCTGTGACATCCCAAGAAGCCTCTTCTTGGGCTTCTCCATGTAGTTATCATGTATTCTTGAGCTTCAGGGGCGAGGACACTCGCAAGACTTTCACCGATCATCTCTACACGGCTTTGGGCCAAGCCGGATTTCACACCTTCAAAGACGATGATGGCATAAGAAAAGGAGAAGATATCAAGTCTGAGATAGAGAAAGCAATTCGAGAGTCGAGGATTTCAATAATCGTCTTCTCGAAGAACTATGCCTCGTCAACTTGGTGCCTCGAAGAACTTGTGATGATCCTCAAACACAGGACTCTTGGACACATAGTTCTACCTGTCTTCTATGATGTGGATCCATCTGAAGTGAGGAAGCAAATTGGCAGTTTTGAAGAAGCATTTTCAAGGCATGAAGAGAAGCTCAAATCAGAAACATGTGAATTGGCGAAAGAGAAATTGAAGGATAAGCTAGGAACATGGAAGGCAGCGCTTAGAGAAGTTGCAGATTTGGCCGGGATGAATTTACAAAATCAAGTTGATGGGTAATTTTCTCGTACTTGTGTCGCTTTTCAGTGTAAGATTATATTTTAATTTAGTTATTGTGGTGGCCCACCTGTTTTATATGACACATATTGATTACGAGTTGAATAGGATTCTCCATATCTTTATTTTATTCTATAAGTCAAATAGAGAAGTTATTTTCTAAATAGGCTCTACTTTGATGAAAAGTGAATATAATGTTCATTACGGAAATTGATCCTCTCACGACTAGAAAGAAAGGAAAGAGAGAGAAACCCATCTTCCACCTAGGGCTTAATGCTCTAGTAAAAAATAATTATGGCTGCTTCAATTAATCACTGGATTGCTCTCGAGTTCCGCATTACTAGATTCGGGTATGCCGTTCTTGATTTCTTAAGTTCCGCTTAATGTTTGCATGTGATAATCATGATAATTCTAGACCCTGGCATAATTATAGATTGTTAATTGTTTAACGTCATCAATAATAAAATTTACATGTGGTATCAGAGCTATAGGATTAGAAATTATCATGTTTATCCGATTAAGAACGTGTAATCAATTGAAGTCGCCGTATTGATTTTTACGGTGGCTATATGGGTATGTCGGCGTATTCATGTTTGCATATGGGGAATGCTAGGTACAAAGAAAACTTATCCCGAAAGTACTCCGAAAATAGCAATCAATGGTTGAGAATCACTTTGATGATTGTATCACACACATCAAAGTGAATCTCAACCATTAGTTTTGATCTTTTCGGAGTAGTTTCGGGGTAAATTTTCTTTGTCCATAGCATTTCTGTTTTCTTTTTCCTGCGTTGATCCGTTTTTTCGGCGCCATCTACTAACGAAGTTGAACCTTTGATATTATTTTATCGTCGCCGTTTCGCCGTTGATGCTTACGGTATGAAACATAATTTTTTCTAATAACAAAGGTTAATTACTGGGAAAAGTGTTTTTGATTGTTTTCTGAAAGGAATAAAATATCCGTAATGCTACACATAGAGCAAAAGTGCGCAGATTTTGTGTACAGATTTATTGTTCGGCCCACTATAGGTTCAACACAAATAATCCAAGCCGTTCATTAAATGTAAAACATTTTTTCAATGATCCCTCTCGAGAAATTGGCTTAATCCAATACTTATAGGTACTCGATTCAATCATTTAACTTTCCATTCGGATTTCGTAATAATGACAAGTTAAATGATTGAATCGAGCACCTATAAGTATCAGATTAAAATGAATTTTCTTGAGGGCCCTTGGAAAAATATTGTACATTTAATGAACGGCTTGGATCGTTTGTGTCAGATCCGGAGTGAGCCTCACACATGGATCTGTGCGCGATCTATGTGGGAATTGTCTGTGTAAACAGACTTACTGTAAAATATTGTATTAACGTGTTTTGTCTCGGAGGGCCGAGTACGTCTACTGGGCATGTATTTTTTTTTTTTCTAAGCAAAAAGAATTTATTAATCTTTATAAAGGATTACAAAGATTAAAAAGATCAAGAGCACATCGGCAGAAAGCCACCCAAGACCTAAAGATGGCAAGACGCCAACTGAACACCATAACAAAACCACACAACCTCAACCTAAAACATCCAATAAAAGTTATAAAACACAAAACGATCCTACATACCCTATGCAAAACCCCATCATCAATCACCCAAAAAGCCAAGCAGACACAACAACAAATCCACCGAGACCTTCGCAACGGACTACACCTCTATTTTCCTATTATTGATCAATTTCCACGACCAAAAGAAACAACCCAAACCGAAATACCACCGAGCAAAATCAGAAAAATCAAAACACCACGTACCCGTCTAACCTCGAAATCTATTTGTGCATGAATTATTTAAGCATATATGTTACCTCTCATAATGATCTGTTTTGTCTTGTTTTAGACATGAAAGAATATACTCTTATGATCTTGCTCAGGAAGAACAGAGGAGTACCAGTACGGTTATAGATGCATGCAGAATGATATATGTGTATAACAGTATATATTATTAGCATGCTTCTAACGATGATCTCTTGGTGTATTTTTCTTTAATTCGGAAAAACATATTATGGTTTTGTATTTTGTAAGAAAACACAGAGGTTCAAAAAGAAAAGAAAAGAAAAAAACTTTTCCTCACCTTATAATGATGAAAGTGTTGTGAATAATTTTATTTTTATTCACCCAATGGTATGTGGAAAATGATTGTTTCGACGGATTATCTACATTATGGTCGATTTGGTAGTCACCAAAGTGACCCAATCATAATGGTTCGTAAATTAGTCGTACTATAGTGAATATTTCGTTATTCCACTTATGTCCATAAAGAAATGAAAGTTACTGATTTGAATCTATAATATGTGAGATTTGGTAGTCACCAAAGTGACCCAATCATAATGATTCGTAGATATCAAATCATATTATGGAATTGTGAATAATCTAAGATTCATCTAATGTCCATGAAATGGTCACTATTTTGATTTGACGTTATATAAGGATACGGTTTGGGCGAAAGTGATCCAACTAGAATGTTGATAGATGTTAATCAAATTATGAAATTGTAATACCTATTATGATCAGCTGTTAAAATAGTAATACTGTTATGTTTTTAATCACCTAATGTTAATGCAAAAATCATTACCATGATCGAAATCTATATTAAGACATAGTTCGATAGTCACCAAAATGACCCAACTGGAATGTTTCATAGATTTCGATTAAATTATTGAAACTTTACACTCATTTTATTTGATATTTTTATTACGAACGGTTTGGTAGTGACCAAAGTGGCCCAATTGGAATGACTCATAAATACCAAGTTATATATGAAATTTATTCCCATTCATAAGTGTTAAGAATAATGACTTTGCAAATTGCCATTCTCTAGTCAAATTGATATTAGGTAGGCCTAAAAGTGCACTACTTCTAAGTGAATAGTGAATTAGAATAGGATAATTTATAAGTATTCACAATTGAGATTGAAAATGGATACCCAAATTAAGGTAACAAACCTACTTAATTGTGAATCCTTATCGATTAGTTCTATTGGTGACAGGGAATTACCATAACTTTTAGTAGTGTAACATTAGATGAACCCAAAGGCAAATCACCGTTGCACTATTTATTGTTGTTTCGAAAAAATTATTTTGTCAACTTATTAATAACTCAAAGCATTATTGTAGTGAGCATCTGTTATATGTGTATTGTCAATATATTTGTTTCACACTCACATGCTTAGTCTATTTTTTTTTCAATTTATTAAATGGTTGAGTTTCTCATATTGAAAATGACAAGATTAGTTTTATTTCTAAACTAGATCTTGATAAAGTATTGATTCTTGAGAAATTCTTGTATTTGAGAAATGCAAAATGACTTTATTTTATTTTGGTAAAGTATGGATGAAATGGAGTAGACTAGCCTTATATTTATTTAAATATTTAAAGTGAGTACTATTATGTTTATTGTGCATGGAATATGTGAAGATGTCATTGAAATGTTATATTTGGCCTATTCAACTAAAGTACTTGAGAATTAAAGTAGAGAAAGCCTAAAAGGGACATGAAGTTGGCATTATGTTGTGCTAATGAGTCTACTTATGATCTTAGACTCGAAAGTATGTAATGGACAATGATATATGGTGCTTTTGTAAATAGTTGAGACATTATCAGAAAATTTGTCATAAAACGTAGCAAATGATTCGAAAAGGGAAAGTGGCAATTAATGGTTTATATTCCGAATCAAACCTGGCTAATTGAAGCCCATCAACTAGGAAGTGATTTGATTATGAGCTACTACTTATGTTTATAACCAAAGATGCGGAGAGATTTGAAATTATTGAACACATAAGCCCATTGAGTTCTAAATAATTAATTACAGTTTTTATTAGAAGGGGTTTGTGACTTATCATTTGCTATTTAAGAATTGGTCAGCATTTTGTATTTTCTATAATGCTACCGATTTAGTTTTTTTTATACAAACTAAATTTTATAGTGATTGAAAAATATCAATTATTGTGTTATGGTATTTTATTATGATTTGAATGAATTAAAGTTTGATGACTATTTTATTGAGAACTCTCCTTATACTACATCATAATGTTAGTTTGGTTAGTAGCCTCATGTATGAAAATTATTTCATTTTGTGACATGAATGTTTGAAACATAGTTTAAAGAAACATATTGAGAAATTCATACGTGACAAAATTTTTTGAATTCAAATTTGTATTAATCTCCTTGTATGTGTGATTTGCATTAAGTACAAGCAAACCATATACATAAAGAAGTCACAAGAAATAACATGCTTCTTAACGTGTTCATATAGACATGAAAGATATATTTTATCACCTATAGGATGACTTTTTTGCTTTATGTTAGTTTTTCTATTGAATGAAGATCTCAATCAATGAACACTCTAAAGGTATACATTATTGAGGTGGGAAGGGCAAATAGAAAATAACGTAAAAGTCATGAGGTAGGATTTAGGTGATAAATATAATGACAGGTCTGTTCCACAGTAGAATGTAGTTGCTGAAAGGAAATCGTACATTATTAGACATGGTTAGAAGTATGTCTGCAACTCCAAAATACCCATTATCTGGTGGATAGATACTTCTAAGCCAACTGTATTTAAGTGAATCAGATTTCTAGTAAGACAGTTTCAAATACTTCTTTTGAACTGTGGATAGGAAGGAAACTAAACTTAGGACACCTAAAATGTTTAATGCTGTCCAGCAGAGGCTAGAATTTCTAGTTCAAATGAAAAGAATTTGAGTTTTAGAATGAGCTATGGTGACCTTATTGGTTACACTATAAAATTCAAAGGGTGAGAATTTTACTATTTAACCATAGTACAATAATTTAAGAAATTGGTCATTCAGATTCTTTAGGAATGATGAAATCAGTGGAAGTGATAAGCCATGGAATGTGGTCACTTAAAAGTTAAAGTATAAGTTTCTTTACCTGTAACTTAGAATGATGTTGTTCTTATAGTTGGTAAATAAACATAATGATATGGAACAACAAAGTAAGTTGTCAATCACTCCATAATGAGATTGCCACCAATGAAGAAATTGTAGAACATCACAAAATATAGCATTAAGAATATCTCGAAGGAAAAAGAGATTTGTTATTTGAATGATTATTTTATCCTATTTTATTTATCTACAAGAATGTGTTATGATTCGATTTCATTTTCACAAGCCACGTAAAGTGATAATTTTACTAAATGGATTGATGCCATGAATGATGAGGTTAATCAATGGAACATAATGAAGTTTGAAATTTCATTAGATTGCCATAAAGATACATGTAAATGGGTCTTCAAGACAATATTTGACTTAGAGGGTAATATAAAACGATATAAAGTCAAACTTGTGGCCAAGGGTTATATTCAGAATGGAGGCATAATTTTATGGAGCCTTTCTTTATTGTATCCGAGAAGAACTCGCTGAAAATTATTGTGGTGTTGGTACGTAACTCTTTATATTTGGGAGTTACGTTTAGACGTGAAAATAACCTTTTGAATGAAAGTTTAGATGATGGAGTCTATATGAATCAATCTAAGGTTCCTCAATTTAAGTAAAAGAGCACTTTGCTACAAACTTTAGAAGTCAACTTTTGGACTTAAACAAGTTCCTGCCATTGGTTTCTTATGTTTGCTAATACTGTTATTTTTTTTGGATTAAGGGAAAAACCCTATTAACTGATGTATATATCCAAAGATAAGTGGGAGTAAGTTTATGTTTTTTGACATGTATGTTGACGGTGTTTTCCTTGCTATAGTGATATTTATTGTTTGCACTTAAAAATTTTTCTCATAACACTTAAAAGTTTTTCTCAGAAACTTTTAAATTAAAGATTATATGCTCACATTGAGAAAGTTTGATGATCTTAAGTTTATTAGCTACTCAGACATTTTGTTTGAAGCTTTGATAGTAAAAAATTTACTTTTAATTAGTTGTTTCTATTATGTAAAGAAGCAAACAAAAGTTCTAAAGTAACTATCATTGCTTCATCTATTATGATGTTTGAATTGTAGCATGCTTTGAGGTCATACTTCATGAATAGCAGTTGGAAAATTTATCTCAAGACTTGAGGTTGTCGACACTATTACCAAGTTGCTAAGAGTTTATGATTCCGCAACTATTTTCTTTTCTAAGAAAAATTTTACAGACAAAAGTGCCACTAAAAGCATAAGCACTTAGCTTATGATTGCAGATCCACTTATGAAGGGGTTAACAAAAGGACATTTAAGATATATGCTAATCGAAAGAGTCTAGCGTAACCCATAAAAGTTGTAACTCATGGGCTGCAATATGATAATGGTGTTATTCGGCACTTTGAGAGATCTCAATTACGTGTTTCTGATAATTTCATGTAATGAATAATGTACGTACATATATGTAAATGATTAATGATTACAGAAATAGTATTTGTCAAAAGACATTATCGTTGGAAGGGACTCACTTAAAGACTATGTTAAACAGTTTGCTAGTGTTGTGGTATATGGAAGGGACTATGTCATTGTGATGTAGAACCGCCCTGACTTGCATTAGTGGGTTGTTTAATAATAGTATTATGATTGTGACCAAATTAAGAAGGAATAGATATGGACTTCTAGCACATCTTATGTTTACGTTGTTAAACTCTACTTATGTTATCATATGGGCCAAGTGGAAGAATGTAAGACTAAATTTTAATTTAGTCATTGTGGTAGCCCACCTGTTTTATATGGCACGTATTGATTATGAGTTTAATAGGATTATCCATATCTTTATTTTATTCTATTGGTCAAATAAAGAAGTTATTTCCTAAATAGACTCTACTTTGATGGGAAGTGTGTATAATGTTCATTAAGAAAATCGGTCCTCTCTATGCCTATAAAAGAGCATCTAGTCTCTGCTTATAAAATAGCGTTTAGGATTCCATCAATTTAACGTGATACTAAACGACTAGAAAGAAAGGCAAGGGAGAGAAACTCATCTTCCACCTAGGGCTTAATGCTCTAGTAAAAATTATGGTTGTTTCAATTAATCACTGGATCGCTCGAGTTCCATATTATTAGATCCGGGTACGCCATTCTTGATTTCTTAAATTCCGCTTAATGTTTGCATGTGATAATCATGATAGTTCTAGATCCTGGCATAATTGTAGGTTGTTAATTTTTTAACGCCATCAAGAATAAATTTACATTCAGCTCGTACTCATCCGATTATTGCAGTAGTGCCAAAAACATGCTAATTTTATATAGTTATTGCTTTGAAATGTTTAATTCTTGGTTTGTTCAATTCAATCAAGTATTCTTTTTTTTTTTTTTATGTCCCATCTTCATTGCAATTTGCAGACACGAGGCAAGGTTTATCAAAAAAATTATAAAAGTGGTTGGAGACAAGCTAAGGCGCACGACCTTGAACATTGCCCCCAACTTGGTTGGAATACATTCACGGGTCAAAAACATTCAGCTTTGGTTAGAAGATGGGCCAAGTAATATTGGCATAGTTGCAATTTGTGGAATGGGTGGAATAGGCAAGACAACCACTGCAAAACTTCTATATGATTTGAACTTTTTGAGATTCGAAGGTAGCAGTTTTCTTGAGAATGTAAGAGAAGCTTCACAACAACAAGATGGTTTACTTCGTTTACAAAAAAAGTTTCTTCAAGACATTTTGAAGACAATGAAAGTAAAACTAAACAGTATTGCTGAAGGAACTGCTATGATAATAAAGGCCATATGTTGCAAAAAAGTTTTTATAGTTCTTGATGATGTGGATAAACTTGATCAATTAGATGCACTACTTGGAGTGCGAGGTTGGCTTTTTCCAGGAAGTAAAATCATCATAACCACCAGGCATGAACGGTTGTTAGGGGCTTATGAATTCTATAAGGTGCATAGGCTTGAAAATCTGAGTGACGAGGAATCCTTGGAGCTCTTTAGTTGGCATGCCTTTGGAAAATGTTGTCCCAACAATGGGTATGGAGAGGTCTCAAAAAGAGTGGTAAGCTATTGTGGAGGGATTCCATTGGCAATTAAAGTTCTGGGTTCTTCTCTATCAGGGAATTGCTTAAATGTATGGAAAAGTCAATTGGATAAATTGAAAGCGATTCCCAACTGTCAAATTGTAGAAAAACTCCGAATAAGTTATGACTCTTTACAAGATGACCACGACAAACATCTATTCCTCAATCTTGCTTGTTTTTTTGTTGGAAGCGATAAGGATGCTACAATTTCAATCTTAGACGGATGTGGATTTTACACAGTGGTTGGGATTCAAAACCTCATGGACAGATGTTTGATATCGATTGATGAAAGTAACACACTGGTAATGCATCATTTGCTTCGACAAATGGGAAGAGAAATTGTTCGTCAAGAGTCACCAAAGGAGCCAGGCAATCGTAGCATCCTTTGGAATCATGAGGACGCATTTAATGTTTTGAGAGAACACACTGTAAGAATTATACTTTGCTCTTTATGCATTTTTGTATGAATTTGTGTAGGGATGCTATTCACTAATCATTCTTCCTCCTGCCTATGCTCCTTTTCCCTTTTTTTTTCTCATTCTTATGTTAGGGCACAAGCGAAATAGAAGGCCTCAAACTCGATATGTGTCTGTTGAAAGAGGAAGCATATGCTTGTACGGTTTTTGGTGACAATAGAAAACGTCGCTATGAAGAGTTCCTTGGGAAGCCTTTATTGTCAAATTTGGGCGGTTCACTTAAAAGATATGGTTTCACTATATTCTCCTCTCACCTCGAACCCACAGATCCAAAAAATTCAAATTTTCCAGTGGCTTTAGAAGTTGATGCATTTGCAAGGATGGACAAACTAAAACTTCTGCAGCTCAATCATGTACATATTAGTGGGCCCTATAAAAAGTTTCCCAAACGATTAAGATGGTTGTGCTGGCGTGAGTTCCCACTTAAATCCATACCTGGTGATTTTCCTTTGGAGAGCCTGGTTGCTCTTGACATGCAATATAGCCGCTTAAAATATGTATGGGAAGGAACCAAGGTATGTTACTACTTTTTTCTTCCTTTCAATTTTCTTTGGAAAGTGAACTGAAGGCTTTGATACCCACTTTTTGTCTCCTTTCTTTTGCAGTTTCTACGGTTGTTAAAAATCCTCGATCTAAGTCATTCATATAACCTTGCAAAAACTCCCGACTTTTCAGAACTCCCCAACCTTGAGAGGCTGGTGCTTAAAAATTGTACAAGTTTGGTTGAGGTTCATAAATCTATTGGATGCCTTGAGAGACTTATTCTGTTAAATTTGGAAGACTGCAAAAATTTGAGGAATCTTCCAAAAAGCATTTGTGTGCTAAAAAATTTGGAAACGCTTGTCATCTCCGGTTGCCCAAATCTCTATGGATTGCTGACAAACATGGGAAATATGGAGTCTCTAACTGTGCTCAAGGTAGATGGAATCGCTTTAAATCAATCTCTCCCTACCAATGGGCAGGTGAACGCAGTGCAATCTTTCATCTGGCCTTGGCGGTTGAAGCCAAGAGAAAGTCCGGAGATTTCATGGCCTTCTTTACCATGGTCCATAGTACAATTAAGTCTAGGGAATTGTAATCTTTCGGAGGATGATTTCCCTATAGAACTTAGCAACCTATGCTCACTGAAGGAACTAAATTTATCGAATAATCAATTTCGTAGCCTCCCAGATTTCATCAGAGGTCTTATTAAGCTTGAGTCCTTATCCATAGAATCTTGCCCAAGGCTCCGCAAACTTGATGGGGTCCCACCACTACATGGTTATTTGCGTTGTGGAGCTAATAGATTGCTGGAGGAAGTAACGTTTCAAGTCTCACACCGACCAACAACCACTTGCCATTTGGATGCATGCAACCATCCAGAGACTATGACCTTATTCAAATTAGAATCCACAGAAAGTGTTGAAGCTGAGATTGTTAACAATTTGGGCTTGTCGAACTTGCAATCCATGGGAAATCTAACTGTAAAGCTAATATCATGGTTTGGCATGCTACAAAGGAGGTTTCCCCTCCAGGTGCTCTTTCTCTCTATGTATGTGTGTGTGTGTGATGTGCTTAGATTTCTCTCTCTCTCTCTCTCTCTGATGTGCTCAGATTTCGTTTCTGTGACACAGGTATGTTATGAGGAAAATATAATCTGTGCCTATATTCCTGGTAGCAAGGTTCCACCCTCGTTTAATTTTAAGAATCTAGGATCCTCAATTGATTTTATTGTGCCTTCATATCTTAATTTGAGGATCGTAGGCTTGAATGTTTGTTCAGTTTATGAGCACTCTGGCGATCCAAAACGTGATGAACCACATACTATCATAAGTAATAGGACGAAGGGCTTGGTTTGGAGTCATTGCCCACATGTCTTTGGAACTGCAGAAGATGGTGAAGATACGATGTGGTTAAGTTATTGGAAGTTTGGAAATCAATTGGAAGTCGGCAATGAAGTCAGTATTTCAGTGTATGGAGGTGAATTTGTGCATGTAAAGGAGGTTGGAGTTCGTCTTCTGTACAAAGAGGAACCAGAAGAGATGAACTTCCAATCAGCCTATGGAGATAAAATACCCCTTCAACTCTGTCAATATGGAAATATCGTTCCAGGAATTGTTTCTGCACATCAACCGAGCACAAAATTATACCTACTCGGCCGTCATGAAAATTGCAAGTTCCCTTGCAAGTATTGTCAGCATGTGTACCCTCCACCTTGGATCCCTGCCACTCCTTACGATTATGATTGTACTGTGGAATGTCTGGCTTCGAATCAAATGATGGGTTGGTCATTTTATGTTTCTCAAGACCTTGGGCATTGATTTATTAAGCTTCAACAATTTGTATCAACGATATTTAGTAGTTAATCTGGAAAAAATATCTTTTACTTCTCACTAACTCTTGTGCAATGTACTGATGATACTACAAATTTACTACATTTTTTGTGGCAACTGTGATCGAATTTGCTTTAGCGTTCACCAAAACATGGTTCTTCCAAAACAAATTAGTTAACTTGATTGCTGCCAAGATTTCTATCAAAAATTTGGTGCGCACCGCGATGAGGAGGTCTATGGGCAACATGTGTTAAAGCATCCAACTACAAACCAATTGGCAAAGAGTAAAGAGGCCGCCCAGGCTTATATACTAGTTTTGGAGGAGGATAATTAACCAATGTGGAAAAAATCCCAACACTCCCCCGCACGTACAACCCCCGATTCGCACGTGGAGATGTCAACAAAGGATCCGAAACACACGGATCACAATGAAACAAAGTGCAACTATGGCACAAACAAAGGGGAAAAGCCTCCGAAAGCCTAGCTTTGATACCATGTTAAAGCATCCAACTCCAAACCAATTGGCAAAGAGTGGAGAGGCCTCCCAGGCTTATATACTAGTTTTGGAAGATATAATTAACCAATGTGGAACAAATCCCAACAACATGCCCTTAAAAAAGGCGTATCGAGGAGCCCTTATAGATGAGCGCTCAATTCAAACACGCTACTTGAGTTTGAAGGTCTGACACCCAAGAAACCAAACTTGAAACGCTTGCTACATTGTTTAATTTGAAAAGGTGAAGGCACCAGTTCATCATAACCAATATGGGTTCGAGAGCCAAGTTACGAGAGGGAAAGGGTTTTAAGGCACCCCTCTCACTCAATCCGAAGATCGGTTTCTACTTGAGCATATGCAAAAACAATTGCGATTGTATTTGATTAATCAACTCTTTAGCCATTTAGGGGCGGGGAACAATTTAAAAGGGATTAAAGATGTAACACGTTTGCAGAATGTGATTGATAGCATGGATGAGAAAGCAATAAACGTGATAAAAACCAGGTTCTATTTAGTAGAGCAAACCCAGCGCATCATTTTGAATTAACGTGCACAAGAAAGAATCTACGTGCACTGATCCAATTCATGCAAATCACTGCATGTGATTCAAACCTGCGCACGCGTATCCCACACAGGCGTGCGCGCGTTTGATTTGCTCACAGCCTCTGTTTTTACCCCCTTCTAAGCTCTGGAAGGACCAATGCACACCCAGGACCAAACCAAACAGTTTATAGTAATTACACTACACAGTTTAAAGGCTGAAAAGCCTAACAAATGAACAAAATACCCCATAAACAGTGTGGGGACAAAACAGCGGCCTAAGGCCAAGTCACCCATGCAAGAGCAAACACATTGAAAAACCACGAGATCAAGAACACCTGCGCGCGCAAGTTAGCAACTTGCGCGTTCCCATCCAGGCTATTTTCCAGTACTTGTTCTCAAATGACCAGGGCTCTGGGACATGTCTAGATATACCCCAGTTGGTGTTCCAACAGAACAGAAAAAAGTATTGAAATACAAGCTAGCAGTTTTAACATAGGAAAATAGTAAATTGGTTTTATATGCTCACAATGATAATCTAAAATAATAAAAAAAAAAACATAAAAGAACAAGGTCCCTGTCCCCATGTAGATATGCATGCGCAGCTACCGAGTAGCGCATGCGAGCTAAGGACCGACGCGTGCAGGTCCCTTGTTCACACGGTTTTTGAACCTTGCTAGCCTTAGGGCTAGGACTGGTATTGATTACTAGCATTAGCCCTGCCAGCCCCCCTCAGGGGTTAGAACAGGAAACAGCAAGTGTTTATACCTTTGTTTGAGTTTGAATGGATGATTGAGCTTTGATGTTTGAGGTTGATTGAGGTGTTTGAAGGTTGATTGAATAAAGAAACTTGTTGGTTGGGATTAGGGTTTGGAAGTGATTTTTGTGTCACCCGAGGTATGTGAATTTTTGTACCCCTTTGAAAGTGAAACAATGGAGGTATATATAGGGGAAGGGGTGAGAGATAACTTAGCCAGTAAGTGTGGGCAGCATGCCCTTGGAATTTCCGGATTCCAAAACGCAAGGGCCCAGATCGAGGGAGCGCGAGCGGGGAAGCAAGCGCTCGCAAAATACAGAGTCGCCACTCGGGTTTGAAGGTCCGACACCCAAGGAACCGTATTTCGAAGCACTTGCCGCGCTGTTTGATTTGAAAAAGTTAAGGAACCAGTCCGTCATAACCATATCTGGGTTCGGGAGCCAGGTTACGAGAGGGGAAGGGTTTTATGGCACCCCTCTCGCCCAATCCGGAGATCGGTCTCTATTTAGGCATTTGCGAAAACGTTGTTTTGTGATTCTGTTTAATTTAATCAATTCTTAGCCAATTAGGGCGGGGAAACAGTTAATCGGGGATTTAAAACTGTAACAATTTGCAGGATGTGATAAATCGTGACGTGGATGGAGGAGATGACAAATAATAAATAGAATGAAATTCAAAACGTCGATCACACGTCAACACAGTGCCGTGTATGATTTTGGCACGAACGAACAGCCAGTTTGCATGCGTGAGATCATCTGCATGCAAGCAAACCGTCGCGCGACACAACCATACCATCGCGCGAGTGTTGATGATCTACCAATGTTTTGAATTTCATCCCCTTCTGGGCTCTGGAAGGACCAGTGCTCACCCAGGTGCAAACCAAGCAGTTTTATGGGTACTTGAAAGTAAACAATATTACAGTAAGTAAATGGAAATACTGAGAAAACACGACCCCTAAACAGTGGGGGTGTCTAAACAGAGGCCAAGGCCAAGCTGCTCATGCAAGGGCAATTCTTGGAAAAACAACAAAGCATCGCGCGAGGGAATCAGATACACGCGCGATGGTCCAAACTGGACTTCCAGGAATTGCTTTGCAAGTTTGGGGCTCTGAGACATATTCAAGAGCATCCCAAGAGCATTCCAGATCTAGAGGAGCTATAATCTAAACTAAATAACAATTTTAAATATGCAAAACAGTTAACTAATCTCTTTTAAAAGACTTAAAAGCGACTATAAACATAACAATAAACTTGAAAACCAGTATCCCTTCCCCACGTGGTCCAATCTCACACTGACCAAAGGGTCGCGCGAGTGTTCAGGACCATCGCGCGAGGGTATGCCTGGTAACGGTTCTTGAAACCTTGCTAGCTTTAGGGCCAGAACTGGTATTGATTACCAGCCTTGACCCTGCCAGCCCCCCTCAAGGGGTTCAAACAGTTAGCAGAAAGGAGTTATACCTTTGCTTGAGTGCCTTGGAGATGGCTTGAATGAGGTGATGAGGCTGGGAAGGTGATTATGTGGGAGTGAGTGTGGGATGGAGTGTTTGTGTTTAAGCTTTGCCTTCTTCTTTCTTAAAGAGAGGGATTTGTAACCTTTTTTAGAAAGCACAAGGGGGGGATATTTATAGGAAAAAGGGGGGTTAGTGGATGGCTAACCAAGGCCTTGTAACCAGCCAGCAATGCTGGTTACAAATGCTTGGTGGAGGAGTGGGTGGCAAAGGGTGATGGGAGAATGGGGGGTGAGGTGGTGCAAGGGGAGCCCCCCCCCCCCCTCCAAAACGCTGTTCAGCCGAGAAAACGGGGTCCCATAGGCCTGTAGCCCCCTGACCACCACGCAATCTGGGTGAAAATGACAGGTGTTGACCATCGCGCGATGAAGTGAGACTATCGCGCGAGGGTCCAGCCAACCCTGCGATGGTCAATGGTCAAAGCTTTGACTTTGACCACCACCTGGCAGACGAACCATCGCGCGAGGGTCTTAGATTGTCACGCGACATTCAGACCAAGGCCCAGGTTCTGATTTAAAGTTTTAAGGGCTAAGAATGGATTCCACATACACCAAACTCAAGCCATTCCAAGTTCTCGAGACTGTTTTCGACCTGACTCATCATCGAGGAAACAAGAAACCGAGAAACAAAGTAAAAGAATCGGGAATTCAGATTGGGGTGTCTACAGTAAGTCACCAAGCATCATAGGCCCCTGTCATGGCTACTGCATGTTGGCAAAAAGGTGATGGGACACCGCTTTGATCGGCATGCGCAGGTCATGGACTCTCGTGCGTAGGTCCAAATGATCACGTGTGGGTCAACGGTCAAACTTTGACTGTTGACCAAAACCTGGCAATTTGACCTATGCTCTGGTTCGCAAATAGCGCGTCCCAGTAGGGTTTTGGGAAGTTTGTTGGGGTTTTAAAACGCTCGAAGCTCAACCACTTATCATCCCTGAGGTGTTCTTGATCCATTTAATCGTCGGGGAATCAATAACCAAAAAGAAAGAAAAAGCAATCCGGAAGCCCATATTGGGGTGTCAACAAGCTCCAGGTCCTCCACTGTCATATTTGGTGCAGGATGCAAAACTAAGTGTAGGAATCTCACAACCATGTGCGGTGGGGGAGTGGAGAAAGGCTTGTGTCCAAAATAGACCGGATTTTTTATCCAAGAAAATCGGAATCCAAATACCAAAATTTGATCCGATAATAATCTGAATAAAGAATCCGAAACTTAATGGACTGATTTAGATTTATCCGAATCGGATCTGTTTACGAATGGAAGCCAATATCACACCAACTAAAATTTGTTCATTTGATCCGTTTTTTTACAAAGATAGAAAACTACTGCTTTTTTCCTTTTGCAAGAGGCAAAACTGGCTTTCAATAAAATAAGAAACTATTCTTTTAATTGTGGTACTTAAATATTAATCATCCTAGCTGATCAAAATAAAAAATATTAGTCCTCTAAAGGGTCAAGTTCGATTCTCTTGCAATCTAACTCTTGGAGCCATCTCACCCTATTTGTAAGCGAGTAAAAATGTTGTGAGATGGACTATAAGAGCTAGCCCGAAATGTGTATTAACTGGCTTGATATGCCACAGACACACCATACATTACCAAAAAGCAACAAACAAACAGACAAATTTAAATTTTAGACCCAACAATTAATGCAGATGTATTTACCCACCAAGGATATGAAGAACTGTAAATTAATAAATTGGACGGGGTAAATACATCAGCAATTAGGTAATGAAGAAGTGTAAATACATCAGCAATCATATTATACCGAAGAGGATGAGATTAACTAGGTCTACATAACCGATACGTTGGGATATACTGTGGAGTTTGAAGTTATTGTTGGGCCTCTTTTATATTTGAAAAGATGGAGACAACGCTACTACAAACCTGTCAATAGAGTTATTTGAGGATTCTCCATCATCAAGACTCAAGAGCAGCGAGCAAGACATCAAAGAAGAAGAGACAACAGAAACCAGCTTTGGAGACGCCAACACCATTAAAGCGCAAGTGTTTGAAGAAGAGTGTAATTGTGCTGCTTCTTTTTTTACTTAACTATCTCAACTTGCTTCAATAAAGTAAAGTCAGGTAGAGGTTTGTGGCGGTCGTGTGGCAAGATACATAGCCATTTCGTTTGCCTAAAATGTGCTGTGTGCAGGCGTAGTTGCAAAATTGGGATTCGAATCATGTACCATCTCTCTAGTTTCCTAAATCAAGTTCTGTATCGTACCATGTTCCATGTGTTTCATAGACTCATAAATTAGAAGATACGTTCGGCCGTTCGGGGATTGTGGATAGGCTTCAATTCTTCATGTTGACATATCAGAATGTGGAATACTGAATTATGCAAAAACTCAATGCAACAGAAATCGAACTTCTAAAATTTTGATAGAGATAGAAGATAGTGCATATTCATACAATGACACCCTTTAAAATGAATGGAAAGAAGCAAGTGCGCCGAGTCGCTGGCCTTCTATTAATTAAAGTGAGGCTCTTACTTCCAACTAATGTCGGACTAAGCTAGCACTCACTTCTACCAGAACTTGAATACTACAATTTTCCTCCTCACAAATCCAACGTCTTCGTCGCATGGTCCCAACAACCTCTCTTGGTGTCTGTGGTGTCAGAACACCGCATCCTACCCAGGGCCGGCTCTGGGCTAAGGCCCAAGAGGCCGGCGCCTTAAGCCCCCCAAGCATGTGTAAAAACTAGGGCCTCCTATTATTTTGGGTACCCATTATATATGTCCAATCTTTTTGGGTAATAACAACACTAGAGGCCCATTTTAGTACCCAAACCACCTATTTTACACTTAAGAGACACAGGCCCAATGGTTGGGCCCAACTTGACTTGCTCAATCAAAGGAAACAAAAAAGGAAAAGGAAAATGCAGATCACGGGCAGCTGTCTTCATGTAGAGCCCTTTGGAAAATGATTCCATGTGGTGGATTCCTATATAAGTTTTATGCATATTCTATCCTTAACAGCTCTAATCTTCTGAACACACAATAAAATGAAAGAAGATGAATTAGAGATCAAAGAAGAGAAAACAGGATCAGAAATTAGTATTTGTATGGGTTTTTTCCTTGTCAAATACATGCATTTGGCTTTGAAAAAATCATTTAACTACTTGTTATTTTATTGTCATAAATTTTATTAAGGGCCTCATTGTCTACTTCCGTCTTAGACCCCTAAAATCTCAGAGCCGGCCCTGATCCTACCCACCACTTAGATCAGGGTGGGGGTCTAAAACTATTTGTAACGACCAAACCCGACAAACAATGGACCCCCTTTTGGCCTGAACACTTGATCTGAAAAGGTATACGTAAGAACATCAGTGACTTTAGTTAATAAGAAATTAATTTCCAATTAACGAAAAAAACTGGAATATATATTTCTGTGCATTCTATTTAATTACTAAGATATGATTGGTCATCTCTACGTATAATTGCATACAATTTTGTGCATCGCTATTTATTTTGAAAAGCAAAATAATATCATAAAAGATAAATGTACTACTAGAATAACATTATTTATTTAAAAAGTCTTGGTTGAGAAGGTGTTAATTGGATTGTTCAAAATCATGTTGAGCAAGCGAACTTCTATACCATTAAATATTGTTTTGAGAAACAACTACAATATTTTGAATAAAAACTAGGAATCTCGTGGGTAGGGTGGTCGTCCGGACTCATCTGACCCTTAGTGTGCCCTTGCCTATTGACAAAAATAGAACAACACCATCACATAATAACAGAAACACAAAAAAAAAAAAAAATGAAAAGAAATACTCCGTACATGAATTTCTGATAATTTTGGACACCAACGAAGCAAGATATATATAACAGTAACACTAGGGACAAAGACCTTGACCTTAATGTGGTATGGAGATTCAAAGTCTTTAATCCAAAGGGGGACCAAGATGACTGATAGGTGCGTAATATCAAAGAATATGAGCGCCTAATTAGGGTAAATTAGCGCGTTAGAGACGCGTTTTATCTCATTTTTTACTTGATGTCGTGTTTTGTCTTGTTTTTTGGTTTTTGTTAAGTTTCGCAGGAATATGGCGGATTCTACGCCAAGATTGGATTGTGAGGCCTTGAGGCCGGTTCGGACGTCGTCGTGGGAAGTCAAGGCGGAAGCATGAGGCGTCGGGTGACGTCGTTGGAGCGTTGGGTGCCAAGAATGCATATATTCAACGCTCAAGTTTGGCCACTAAGGGAGGCAGTATTGATACAGCTCTTAGCTGTATCGATACAGATCTAATCACAAGCAGTCCAGAGAAATCGGTATTGATACAGCTGTATCAATACCGGTGGCAACAGTGGAAAAAATATAGTTTTTAACATTTTTCATTCCAGATTTTGGAGGTTTGGTATAAATACCCCTCTAAACTTCGTTTTTAGGGTTCGCTTTTCATATAGCAGCTTTTACTTACGTTGTTTTTTTTCGGGAGAGCTCTTTTCTCTAAAGTTTTGTTCAAGATCGTACACTCCGATAACTCGTATTAAGTTTTGTTCTTCATTAAAGTTGCTCGTTGGAATTCATTTAATTCATATCTTTTATTTGTTTTCCATTCCAAGCAATAGAAGCATGATGTAATCTAGGGTTTCTTGTGTTTCTTTCTTAATAATGAGTGAGTAGTCGTATAGGTAGGATCGCGAGGCGATTAGCACGCCGTGACGAGTCCGGGCATTGCTCCTATTTTCAAACAATGAAGAAAAGGTAATTTTAGGTTACTCATTCTCCGTTGCGCATGGGTAAACAAAAACCATTAAGGTTCGCATCTTTCGGGGTATCTTTTTCACTCTAAAGTCGAATGTTTTTAAGAACACTGATTGGAGTGGATAAGTCCGGCCTGGTTGCGAGTGCTATGAACCCTACGATCATGCCTCCTTTTTAATTCTCTAAAAGAACTAACTATTTCTTAGTTTTAATTAATCTCAATCAATCGACAAGGGGTGGCTACCTAATAGCCAGTTCAAATTATAACAATCCGAGTTTTTAGTCAGCACACATCACCGTCTTTATGAATTCGACTCCGGTCTTACCAGATATTGTACTATGTTGGTCTCCCCCCTATGCTTCCAACCAATGTGGGACTAAGCTAGCACTCATTTCTACCAGAACTTGAATGGTACAATTTTCCCCTTCACAGATCCAACGTCTTCGTTGCATGGTCCTAGCAATTAAAAGTCATTGTTCTTACCGCTAGCTATAATTGGAAAGCATAAGGGGGACCCGAGACGACTTCCAAAGTACTAGTCTTTGAGGAGAGTGCGTACAAGTGATCACACATCAAAGGAAATATCATGGGCCTTCAGAGGAATTAGTTTTCAACACAACTGCACTTGCAAATAATTGGATTTTCCCATTATTTGTAATATAGGATGGTAAACTTAGTTGCACGAAGCAAGAGCGAAATTGGGTTCAGGTGAGGGGAAGCGAGATGATATGGATATATATAGGAATCTAAAGTTAATAGCCTCTCTATATATATAGGAGCGTTAATTTTCGTAACTATACCATTTATGCAGATGAAAATACATGTTCTAAGACTATTACGTAACTAATATTTTTCTCATTTTGCATTAGTCCTAGTACACATGTCCATCCGTAGTTGTTGTCCATCGCTATAACTTTAGTGTGTATGAGTAAATACACTGTACTTGATTGACTTGAGCAAGTTTGTGTTAATTTTATTGTAGTATCTTATCAATACGATCATATTCTAGTGTAGCTTTTTTGCCACTTAATTCGAAAAAGGGATGGGATCCTCTCTAGTTACTGTCACACAGATTGTCAACACAAAATATTCTTACCGGTAAAGAGTATTCTTGTGGAACACTTGTGAAGATTGTCAACACAAAATATTCTTACCGGTAAAGAGTATTCTTGTGGAACACTTGTGAAGATTGTCAACACAAAATATTCTTACCGGTAAAGAGTATTCTTGTGGAACACTTGTGAGACACCTCAAACAACTATCTCAGACAGTTACTGTAGAGGACCCCACCAGTTGAAATGGTACCTTCATGCTTGGTCTTGAAGTAGCCAATATAATAAGTTGAATAACTCAACGTGGAAGAAAGTTCAAATTAGCTGATGAGATAACGAGTCAAATCCACAACCAAACAGTAAAGCTGAAAGGCCGCTCTACTGGAATTATACTCTATCCATCCTAATTTGTTAGGCATTTTCAAGTTTGTGCAATTTTTAAATTGCTTGTTGATAGGCGCGTAAATATTCACATTAGCGTCCCCTAATTTATCTTTGTTAAGTCCTATTTATATTATTATTCGGAGTTTAATATTTAATTTGTGTATTGTAGGTATTTGAAAGATTTGGTGCAAAAGCGTGAAATTAAAATATTATACAGTGATTGAGGCTAATCCGATTGAAGGTCAATACAGAGTCAAGAATTTTACAATGAACCTTATTGGTCCACGGGCATGACACATAAGATGATAACTTACAATTCAATTGAAAGTTAGGTCGGCAGTATTTGCGTGCATGGCCCACGGCTGGGAATAATTATGGAGTTAAAAGTACCAGTTTTCGGCTATATATAACAAAAAGGACTGATTCCCACGGATAGATAGGTTTTCACGGACGAAAAAGGAGGAATGGGGGCTGCCGAGATCTCTTTCTGTTCCTATAGGTTTTCTTCGGAGTTTTATTCCTTTCAAGTTATTAGAAGTTTTGTTCATTTGCTCGCATTTTAGTAATCCGTATTGATTTATGTTCTTCATTAAAGTTATTCGATTATTTTTGTTTGGTTTGAATCTCTTGTTTATTTTTCGTATTGAGTAATAGAAGCATGTTTCAAACTAAGGTTTCTTCGATTTTTTTGTGCAATGATTAGTGAGTAGTCGTTTAGGTAGGGTCGCAGGGTGATTGGCACGCTGTGACCAGTTCGGACACTGCTCCTATTTTCAAACAATGAAAAAGACAATTTTAGCTTGGAAAATACTTCCCGCAGACGAACGCAGGCATTGTCGGAGCCCATGTGAACGAGAGAATGGGGGTCCAAAACTCATTCTTCGCTGCGCATGAGTAAACGGCGACCATAGTGTCTCGCATCTTGTGGGGTATCTTTTCCAATCTAGAGTTGAACGTTTTTAAGAACACCGAATGGAGCAGGTTAATCCGGACTGATTACGAGTGCTATGAATCCTATGACCGTACCTTTCTTTTAATTATCTGAAAAGTTCAATTATTTCGTAAGTTTAGTTAATCTCAGCATCAAACGATAAAGAGTGGCTACCTAAGAGCCCGTTTAAATAAATAATAACCCGCGTTTTTAGTCAGCACACATCACCGTCTCTGTGGATTCGACTCCGGACTTACCGGATATTGTGCTACATCGGTCTCAATCCTACGCTTGGGGCAACTCATTATTTTAGGTCTAGAAATCGGTCAAGCACTTGTATATACTATTTTACTTTATAAGATTTCATGTAATTTTAAAATTTTTGATTGATAGAACTAATTGAGGTCTATCAAACAAAATTCATTTTGCACGGCAAAAGTATTATTATCTAAATAATCCAAGCGATTTTTTATTTGATAAGAATAAAACGAGGGACACAAATTGGGATGGAGGGAGGGAGTATATAAATGTCACCTTCCCTATTTCAGCATTTCATTTATACCATCTTCAATTTTCTTCACAACAGAAATAAAGTAAAATAAAACAATGATAATGGAATTCGTTACCTGGTTTTTCTCAATCACCACACTCACAATCTTCCGCCAAATCACCATTCTAGTACACAGCCAATGCTTAGAGGATCAGAAATCTTTGTTGCTTCAATTGGAAAACAACCTCAAGTTCAATCCAAATTCCTCTGTGAAGTTGGTGGATTGGACTCAAAGCAACGATAGTTGCCAATGGAATGGTGTGACTTGTACGTGACCATTTTGGCCGAGTTATAGGTCTCAACTTGAACATGGAATCAATCTCTGGAGGTTTAAACCACTCAGTAGTTTAAACCATAAGTTTGTAGCATAAAAAAATTATAGTGTCGTCTTTTTAATTGTGTAGGTTTAAAATATATTAAAGAATAATTATAGGACTACAAACGAAACAAACTGCTCACGACTAGCTCGTGGCTTCACTTGTTAATTCTCGGTTTAATTGGCCCAACTCGTTTGAAGAGACTCGTTAACTAAGTTAGCCAGGATCGGCTGTTAATGGCTCGACTCGTTAAGGGCTTGTTTAGTAAACGAGCTAAGCTCGAACATTACAAAGCTCGGCTCAGCCTGACTCGTTTGCACCCCTAGATAATTAAGTCATGTATCCTCATATCGGTGCCAAAATCAAGATCCGCTCGTTAATGGCTCGACTCCTTGAACTTTTCATACTGACAGATGAAATGGCAAGTGGGAACACATGAGGGTTTATCATTAACAAAATTGGTGGTGCAGTGGTTTCGAACTTTCCATCAACTGCAATCGGAAAGCAAAAAGGGGGACCCAAGACGACTTCCAAAGTCACTAGGTCTTGGTCTTTGAAGACAAATGAATTTATATAATACACTTGTATGGGACCTCACTTACAATCTCCACCAGTTTGCTTCACCACAACTAAAGAAAATGAGAATTGAATTCATTACCTGGTTTTTCTCAATCACCACGCTCGCAATCTTCTGCTTTATCACCATTCCAGTACACAGCCAATGCCTGGAGGATCAAAAATCTTTGTTACTTCAATTGAAGAACTGCCTCCAGTTCAATCCAAATTCCTCTGTCAAGTTGGTGAATTGGGCTCGAACCAACGATTGTTGTCAATGGAATGGTGTGACTTGTGACCATTCCGGCCATGTTACGGGTCTCGACCTGAACAACGAAACAATCTCCGGAGGTTTGAACAACTCCAGTAGTCTTTTTCGTCTCAAGTTTCTAGAGAAGCTGAACTTGGCTTACAACAGCTTCAACTCTACGCGAATTCCACCTAGTTTTGGAATCCTCACAAGTCTGGCATATCTGAATTTGTCGTACACTGATTTTGGCGGGCAGATTCCAGTGGAGTTCTCGCGCTTGACGAGGTTGGTGAAGTTTGATCTATCTAATAACTACTATGTTTCGGGGACACCTGGAATCCAAATTGAAAACCCAAATTTATTCACACTATTTCGTAACCTTGGTGGGCTCACAGAGCTTTATTTGGACGGGGCAAATATATCAGCAAATGGGTATGAATGGGGTCCGGCCATTTCATCTTCACTGCCTAATCTGCGAGTTTTGAGCTTGAGGCGTTGTTTGCTTTCAGGCCCTATTCATTATTCCCTTCGAAATCTTCATTTTCTTTCAGAGATCAATCTCGATTCGAATAATCTCTCCATTCTAGTTCCGGATTACTTAGCGAATTTCGCATATTTGAAGGCATTAAGTCTCAGTTTCTGTAACTTGTATGGAACATTTCCAGAAAAGATTTTTCTGCTAAAAACACTGCAGACTCTGGACTTGTCATACAACGAATTGCTTCAGGGTTCGTTGCCGAAATTTCATCAAAACGGATCCCTCCGAAATCTAGTGCTTAGTTATACGAATTTCTCGGGGATGTTACCGGATTATATTGGTAACCTGAGAAACCTGTCAAGGATTGAGATTTCCAAATGCAGTTTCAGTGGACGCATTCCAAACACATTGGCAAACCTCACTCAACTTGCTAATTTAGACTTGTCACAAAACATGTTTACTGGTGGAATCCCATCCTTTCAGATGTCAAAGAGTCTAAGCCTGATAGACCTATCTCATAATTCTCTGACAGGTCTAGTTCCTTCCATTTACTTTGAAGGCCTTTCAAATCTTGTAGAGGTGGATCTCAGGTATAATTCGTTCAATGGGAGTATTCCTTCTTCTCTGTTTTCCCTTCCATCTATGAAGCAAATTCGGCTTTCCAACAACCAATTCAGTGAAGTTTCTAAGTTTCTTCCAAATGGTTCCTTGTCTCCTTTGGTTATACTAGATTTGAGTTGTAACAAAATACAAGGGCCCATTCCCTCATACTTCTTTGATTTTCAAAGTCTCCGTGTCCTCTCACTTTCTTTCAACAACTTCAGTGGCACGATACAGCTAGAAAGTATCCAGAGGCTCCAAAATCTTCGAAGACTTGAGCTGTCATACAATAGCTTGACAGTCAATGCAAGTGTCAGTAACTCTGCCTCATCATCCTTCCCCCAACTTGCCGTACTAGGATTGGCTTCTTGCAAGCTGCAAAGGTTCCCTCCTCTAAGGAACCAATCTTTGTTGTTTCATTTAGATCTGTCTGACAACCAAATTTCTGGGCTCATACCTAATTGGATTTGGAATATGGGTGATGGAGCTCTAGCTTATCTGAATCTTTCTTGTAATCTCCTAGGGGGTTTGCAACCAGAATACATTATTCCTACTTTTCTTGATGTCCTTGACCTTCATTCGAATAAGCTCCAAGGTGAAATCCCAATACCATCAAAATCAGCAATCTATGTAGACTACTCCAAGAATAATTTCAGCTCGTCTATCCCTGCTGAAATCGGAACGTATCTATTCTCTGCCTACTTCTTGTCTCTTTCAAATAACATGCTTATTGGAGCCATACCACGCTCAGTTTGTGGTGCAATTTTCATTCAAGTTCTTGACTTGTCCAACAATAGATTGAATGGCAGTATACCCAAATGTCTGATAGATACATGTACGGCAACCCTCGGTGTACTGAATTTGCATAACAACAACCTTAGTGGTAACATAACGGGGACATTCCCGAAAGGTTGCGCTTTGAAGACCCTTGATTTGAATGGAAATCACTTGGAAGGGCAGGTTCCAAAATCCCTGGCCAATTGTGTGAATTCAGAGGTTTTAAATCTCGGTATTAACAACATAAGTGGTAACTTTCCGTACTTCTTGATGAACTTATCCAACTTGCGCGTCTTAGTTTTGCGATCCAATAAGTTCCATGGAAACATTCTCTGGGAAGGAATCCATGATAATACATGGTCAAAGCTTCAAATCATAGACCTAGCTATAAACAACTTCAGTGGTATTCTGCCACCACAATTCTTTTTACAGAGGAAGGCAATGATGGATGGAAGTCATTCCAAAAAGGATCTCAATCTCCTGCGTTTCGAGTTCCTTGAGTTAAATAATTTCTACTATCAGGATTCAATGACACTTATCAACAAAGGGTTAGAGATGAAGCTGGTGAAGATCTTAACTATATTTACCGCCATTGATTTCTCAAACAACAGTTTCAAAGGAAAAATACCAGATACAGTTGGGTATCTGAAATCCCTATATGTGCTCAACCTATCACACAATGCCCTCATTGGTTCAATCCCACCCATAGTTTTAAATCGCGGTATCGGTCGCCGTCGCGGTATCGGTCGCGGTATATCGGTATCGGGACATATCGGTGATACGTCGCGGGAATCGGGTGTCGCGGTCGTGAATTTTTTAAAATCGTCAGCAACATGTATAAAACTTGAAAAATATACTTTTGCCCCAAACATTGGCTTAAATTATCACATTTTAATTAATTTAAGACATGTAATAGCCCATTCTCTTCATGTGAAATATCCGATAATTTATCAAAACCCGCAAGTCAATAAGATTTTACAAATATGAGAAAAATGCAACATTATAAGTTTCGATATAATTGACATAAACAGCAAAAATAAGATGAAGACATTAAAATAAACACACCATAAAGGTTTTACATTACATAATCGCTAGGAGCTCTGTTTTTTGGTTTTTTCTGTTTTTTTTTTTTTTTCAGAACCGATACGTACCGGCCGTACCGGTCCAAATATCGGTTACAGACCGATACGTATCGGGAACCGGCCGATACGCCTGTGAATTTCAATCTCACCGATATATCGGCCTATATCCGAACCGGGAGTCGAAAATTCCGGTACGAACCGGCCGATACGTACCGTATCGGCCGATATTTAAAACTATGATCCCACCATTACTTGGAAACATGACACAGCTTGAATCACTAGACCTCTCATGGAACAAGCTCAGTGGAAGCATCCCGGGGACACTTGCAAGTCTGGCATTTCTTGCATTCCTGAACTTATCATACAATCAACTCATTGGAATGATCCCAACAGGCCCCCAGCTTCAAACGTTTCCAGGAACTTCGTACGAAGGAAACAAAGGATTACAGGGAGCTCCTTTGACCGCTTGTTGCAAGAAAGCAGAACCGGCACTGCCAACATTAAATGGTACGCAATCATATACTGAGGAGGATGAGATTAACTGGGTCTACATAATCGCTACATTGGGGTATACTGTGGGGTTTGGAGTTGTTGTTGGGCCACTTTTATATTCGAAAAGATGGAGACAATACTACTACAAACCTCTCGATAGAGTTATTGTTAGGATTCTCCATCATCGAGAGCAGCGATCAAGAAATCAAAAAAGAAGAAACAACATAAACCAGCTTCGGAGATGCCAACACCACTAATGTGTAAGTTCACGAAACAGTTAGTGTATTTTTTTTTTACTTAATTAGCTCGACTTGTTTCATTTAACTAAAATCAGGTAAGGGTTTGCTCCACGAGAAAATCTTTTTAACGGCGGAGCCATGAATAGTTATTTACGGAGCCAATTGCGACCGTTTAAAAGTCAATGAAATTTTTCCGGGCAAAAGTTTAACTCTTTCCCGGAAAAGTTTCATTTAAATCTAGATCGTCCAAAGCCGAAACGGATGGCCGAGATCGCACGGAACCATGAATAACTTATTTTCTCTCTTGTTCCACTAACTTGAATATACTGCGATTAAAGTAATATACTGTTACGGCCTAGAAATTTTATTTATCTTGTTAATTATTTTGGCTGTTTATTAATTTAGATTCTATGGTGTGGGTCCTAATAATTATTTTTTTTTAAGCGACGCTTGATATAACTATTATCAGCGCCATTGTGGTTCGGAGGGCACAAGTCTAATTATTAATCGCAGATTAATCTATTTCAATTGGATGAGTTAATTAACTAATTAGCTATAATTGTGGGTTTATGTGACTAGTGGGTAGTTTACAATGTGTACGGGTAGAGATACAAATATAGAGGGTTTAGGGTTATATTAAGAGAACTTGGTTATATTAAAAGAACTCCTGACGTTTGAGAAAGAGTAGCAGCCGCACTTTAAAGGGGAGTTTTTCTTGGAGTTCTTTTGAGGTATTAGTACACCATCTCTCTCGTTTCTGTTCATCTTCCTTTTCTCATAGCAATTGGGTCCATGGATTGGAGACTATTATGGAGTTAATTTGTATTTTATATTGAGAGAGAGAGAGAGAGCCCGATGTGGGCAGATTGTTGTGTGGGTTTTGTGTGTGCGACGTGGTGCGGGCTGATGTGTGTGCATTGGTGCTGTAGATGGTGATTTGGTGTGTGAGAGAGAGATCTCGACAGTTGGGCGCATGTGCAATCTTGGCTTAATGCATGAAAAACTAGTATATTAAAATGGAAAGATCGAGGAACATGTTTTGGTGTTATTGGCAGGAACATATTGGGTACATGAAGAAAAGATTATTGGGTTTGGAGTTTAAGTTGGGTTTTGGATTTTCAACTGGTGGCTTACTATTTTATTAGTTTCGGTTTTTTTTTCTTAGTCAGTCTTAGATTGTTATAGAATTCTACTTGAAACTATAGTTAGATAATATCGCTCTATGATTCTTGGTTCAGGTTAGGCTCGTTTTGCGTTGTTCGATTGCGTTACATTTGGATTCAGGTGAGTGGTTAAGCATGTTACGTATTTTCGAACTTCCCCGTGTCCCTTAAATTATTGTTTAGAAGATTTTATGATTTGAATTGGAAACCCGTAACTGTTTATTTGGTTACTTAATCGGCATGCGGTAAAATATTTGGTGAAATCCTTTATTGTTCTGAAAATCTTTTTGGTGAGAACTTTGTGAATATTGTTGGGAACTTTTTTGGAAAGTCCAGGGAAATTAATCCTCTGTGTGCGGGTGACTCTGGCCATTAGAGAAGAGACTGGGTTAGGCCGGTGACTCTAATGCTCAACGGCTTTCTTTTGCCGGGTCGTTCTTTGGGAAAAGTTCCACGGGCTGCCTACTCGTGGTGACTCAAAGATACGATATTGGATCCAATTATGAGACATTTATTCACTGGCATTTGGTTCTATCGTTATTGGTTGTGGTTCCCCATTGTTGTTGGACATTGATTTGTGATCACCATTGAGATTTATTGGTAAATGATTTATGGCCAAATTTGTTCGTTTGATGCACACCTTTGTATGCCAAAATATGTTAACGAGATAATCTATTTTTAGCCAAGTTTTAGAACTGTATTATTATACATGCTTTTACTACTCACTGAGCTCGTCAGCTGACGGATTTATTCCAACTTCATTTTCAGGCAAGTTGGGCAGTTAGGAGGACTCTGGCGGCATCTCGGGGATTTCATTTGTTGACCTCCTTAGGGTGTCTGATCTTTTTATTTATTTTTGTTTTAATAATCGCTTCCGCATTCGAAAATTTGTCAAAAAAATGGATTCTTTTTATTATGGTTGGATCAGTGGATGTTGGTTGTTTCATGGGATGTTGTGCCCCATGCTTTCTTTTGTTGAACTTAAATGTTTGGAGTTGTTTTTAATAAAAAAAAGTGGTTGGCTGTTTAGTAATTCTTTGCTTTGGAATTTAATTAAATTTCTTTTTAGGCTGCATGTTCTACGAGTTTTGGTCTTGTGGTTCATGGCCGGTCACTTCTCATTTTGGGGTGTGACAATTGTGGTATCAGAGCTAGGTTTAAAAAAAAAAAAAAAACTTTTTTCTAACATTTTCATCTAGTGGAGGTCCGAGTCCCCAGAGTCCATTAGATTGTTGCATACTTATTTATTGGTTATTACCTTATATATATTGTCCTATATTTATGTCTAGATTGTTCTCTGGTAAAATTCAGGAGATGGATCGTCCACGTCGTAACACTAGGTCGACATACGCAGCTCCTGCAGCTCGTGGTCGCGGACAGGCCACTCCTGCAGCTCGTGGTCGCGGACAGGCCACTCCTGAAGCTCGTAGTCATGGTCGGGCCGCTCCTTTACCTCGTGGTCGTGGTAGCACTAATTCGACAGGTCGTGGCCGAGGTGGTGTTGTTGAGCCCGAAATTAATGCTAATGCTGTTGAAACAGAAAATGTTGAAGAACTAGATGACCCCATTGAGGATCCAACTGACCCTATCACAGAAATTATTGCCAATACTGGTACACCTACAGGTTCAGTTGACCCAGTAGCTGCTGTTCAGGCCTTCCAGACTTTTATGGGAATATTTGCAGGGCATCAGGCTCAAGTGGCACCAGCAAATGCTACAAGGTCTTTGACATTGGACAAAGGCAATACTTTTGATAGATTTCTAAAGACTAATCCACCGCTTTTTTGGGGACTGATAAGCCATCAGATGCTGAGGCCTGGCTATTGCAAATGGAAAAGATCTTTGATGTGTTGGGTTGTTCTGAGGCCCAAAAGGTGTCTTTTGCAGCATATAAGCTACAGGGGGGAGCTGAACATTGGTGGCGATCAGCAAAGCAGCATTACAAAGACAAGCAGGATGAATTAGTGTGGTCCAAATTCAAGAAGGACTTTGAGGAGAAGTACATTCCCCCAGCAATCAAAGATCAAATGCGGATGGAGTTTTTGAATTTAAGGCAGGGAAATATGTCAGTAGGGGAGTATCAGCTGAAATTCGATGAACTATCTAGGTTTGCAGGGGGTTTAGTGGAGAAAGAAATAGATAAGGTGTGGCATTTTCAGAGGGGACTTCAGCCCGAGATTCGTGGAAGGGTTTCTTTGCTTAACACTAAGACCCTGCCAAAACTTGTGACTAGAGCACTTACAGCAGAGACTGACTTAGCAGATGAAAAGAGGAGTACGGAAAATCATGCCAAGAGAGTCAGGCCAGGACAAGGTAGTGGAGGTGATTTCACTGC